>QMIH01000927.1:94634-106211 GCA_003987875.1 Clarias batrachus
ATAACACATCTTTCGTTCTGAATAGGGTGACATGGAGGAGGCACTGGAGCGTTATGATGTATGCGTAGGGCTACTGAAGAGCCAGTCTCACACCAGTGATGGAGACAAACTCACTATCCACTTGCCTAACCTTTGTGTGGATTCTGACATTTCTGTTGAGGAGGTACAGTCTTATACAGGAAATGCAGTATTAATTAGAGGTCATGACTTCAAAGCATTTACAGAAGCGTTATTTTGTACTAACATTTTATTTTCTTGAAGTAATGAGAACGCCCACATGCCCACCTTTTAACTCGGACACTGACGCAGCGTACCACACTTAATTCTTAGCGTCAAGAATACTATGAATTAGAAGGACATAATTCAACCTCCTGCTTGGCACGCCATTATCTTGAGGTGTATAACGTTAATACAAGCCGATATGGTSATTTTCCGTCATTAACTTCACCGTGAATCATTTGTGAGGTCTCACAGGTTAAACAGCTGGATGTTTTTAGATGGATGTCACTGTGTCTCCATGTTGTATCCTTACGAACTGCTTTGTTTTATCTGAACATACTTACACGCTAACAAATGATCTGCTGATTCATTGAATCTTAGTTTGTTAGCTCTAGAAAAAATGAGCAAAGGTGCTCAGTTTTTTTTTTTTCTCCCCATTTTAAATCGTTTTGGTGCGTTACGAGTTAATTTAGTTTAGCTTGTTTTACAGATTAACAAAAGTTTTCTACAGTCTTGTAACACTGGATTTTCTTAGKGGCTGGATATCATTAAAGTTTCAGCTTATGGTGTACAAGGTTTGTTGTCTTTTTATGATGTCATGCTTTTTGTCTGCGGTAGATTGAGAAGAAGCTGCAGTCTCTGGAGAGGTGCCAGTCACTGGAGGAGATTCAGAGGCTTTTCGAGGCTGGCGACTATCAGTCAGTGGTGAGGTTGCTCCAACCCACGCTGAGCTACGGGCCCAGCTCAGCACGGACCAAGCCACTGGAGTACATCAGCTCAGCTCCGGAGAGACCAGCACAGCTGCTACTGCTTCAGGTGACTCATCCACACATGCACGTACACTCACACAAAAGCAAATTTATCCAGAGCTAGCCCTCTGTTCTAATACTCACTTCCCTCTCTCACGTGTCGAAGAGCTCCTTGCTTTGCGTAAAGGATTACGCTCAGTGTCTGGAGAGTACTGAGGTGGCACTGAATGAGGCCATGCAGCACATCAACGGCTTGATAGCCAGCAGTGTATCTGCTAGGGAGGAGTGGGTAACCACAGTGACGGCCATGCTGCGGGGAATCGAACAGTGCATCGCGGAAGATCCGCACCTTCTCACCAGGACGCCACACGCCACCAACCTGCCTCGCCTCGCCAATAACCTCATACAGGTTATTCATATTTATTCGGTGGCTCCTACTAAGAACATGCGTGTGTGTATACTGTATGTAGCTGAAAGATACCAGTAAGGTGTGTGTCTGATGATGTGTCTGTTCTGTTTGTAGCTAATAGCCAGCAGCATGGTGTTGCCCGACGATCCTAAGGAGCCTCACTTCTCCTCCATGCTGCCGTGGATGCTGCTCTACCACCTGCTCAAGCCGGATGAGGCAGAGCTCGACTGCTCACTCCGCCAGCACCAAGCTGATGACGATGACGACGGTATATTCCTCGAATCGCATCACTAGAGAAGGAGATRCATAATAACAAACATCATACACATTTACTGTATGTACGAGTTTCTGAGTAGTAGTTATACAGTGTTTCCTGACAGATTGGTCGTCTTGGGATTCTCTAAAAGTACATAAGGAATGTGTAAACGAGTAGAATTTGTTTAAACATCGCCAACAAACATCCTTCCGTGACTGGCAGAGTTGGCGACCAAACAGTAAGAGACCAACAGAGTAATTAACAGAGGTGAAAATATTCAAAAGTTTGGAGTAACTTTGCAAATTTATTTTTATATAAATTTTTATATAATTTTAAAAAATAAWTTTTATACATTTTTGTTTAGGGTTGTTTATTTTCTAAATTCTACAACAATACTATGCATTTCAAACTATGAAATAACACATATGGAATTACAGTGGCCTCCATAATTATTGGCACCCCTGGTTAAAATGTGTTCTTTAGCTTCTAAAAAAAATTCAGTTTTGTTCTAAATAACATCGGACCACAATGGGGAAAAGAGAGGAAATTCCAACCTTTAATTCAAATGCATTTATGTAGTGGATAAAAATCCCACATTAAGAAATAATTATTTTACATCAAATCATGGGTGCCACAATTATTAGCACCCCTGATGTTTAATACTTTGTACAACCCCCTTTTGCCAACAAAACAGCACCTAATCTTCTCCTATAATGTTTCACAAGATTAGAGAACACAGAAAGAGGGATCTTCGACCATTCCTCTTTGCACAATGTCTCTAAATCATCCAGTGACCTGACTCCTCTCCTCTGCACTCTCCTCTTCAGCTCACTCCACAGGTTTTCAATGGGGTTGAGGTCTGGGGACTGAGATGGCCATGGGAGGAGCTTGATTCTGTGTGTGGTGAACCATTTCTGTGTAGATTTGGCCACATGTTTTGGGTCATTATCTTGCTGAAAGACCCAGTGACGACCCATCTTCAGCTTTCAGGCAGAGGCCACCAGAATTTGCTTTAAAAGGTTCCCAGGGCCTCTGGAAGAGAAACAGCCCTACAGCATCACCGATCCTCCCCCATACTTCACAGTAGGCATGAGGTGCTTTTCTGCATACTCGTCTTTTTTGTTCCGCCATACCCACTTAGAGTGTTTGTTGACAAAAAGCTCTATCTTGGTCTCACATGACCAAAGAACACGGTCTCAGTTGAAGCCTCAGTACTGCTTAGCAAACTCCAAACGTTTGCGTTTATGATTGTGACTCAGAAAAGGATTTTTCCTTGCATGCCTCCCAAAGAGCTTGTTGGCATGTAGATGGAGTCTGATGGTTGTTTTGGAGACTTTGTGACCCCAAGATGTTCTCATTTGTTGCAGTTCTTTAACAGTGAGCTTTGGATAATTTTTTATTTCTCTTATTGTCCTCCTCACTGTGCGTGGAGGCAAAATAACCTTGCGTCCTCGTCCAGGCTTGTTTACTACTGTTACAGTTCTTTTAAACTTCTTAATGATTCCTCTCACAGTAGATATGNGCAGGTGCAGGCGGGTGGCTATTTTCTTGTACCCATTGCCTGACTTGTGAAGGTCGACACACATCTGCCTTACTTGTTCCTTTGTCTTTCCCATGTTGAAGAGTGGATAAGAGAAATGGCCTCTGTGTCACGTCATATTTATACCCCATGGAGGCAGGAAGTGATGAATTACTAATTAAATGTCAGTAGATACTCTGATCAACTTTGAAGTATTTCTGTCATTTCTACAGTAGTTTCCAATTACATTTATTTCCTAGGAATTATTAGGGGTGCCAGGTTATTTTATGAAAAATAATTATTTGTAAGTCAGGGATTTTTATTTCCCCTTAAAATTCACTTTATTGTTTTTTTCTACAATTTTCAGTGTGACAATATGCTTTTGTAATAAAAAACTGAATTTATTTTAAGGCTTTTAACACATCTTAMCCAGGGGTGCCAATAATTATGGAGGGCACTGTAAATAATTATGTAACAACAGACAGTTGTTATTTTAAGGCASAGAGGTCAGCCTTTCTGGAATAGTTCTTGCAAGAAYAGTATTGTGTCAAGAACCAATCAAGCACTGTGATGAAACTGTCTCTCATGAAGACCTTCCCAGAAAAGCAGGACTAAAACTTACCTCTGCATTTACAGTTACTGTACAAGACCTACTAATGAACAGATATAAGTGGACGTGGGATGTAGAATGATGCATTAAGTTAAACGTCGCATTGGTGTTACTGTTCATCATCTCCACTTATGGAAAGTCTGTTGTCCGATCAGATTGCTCGTGCGTAACCAAAAATAATTAAAAACTGTAAGCTACTGATCAGGAAAGTGTATTTAATAATTTTATACTTAATTAAAACGTATTATTTAACTTCCCTAAAGCATGAGAAATGTTTTTATATGCGCGATGTTGCTTTCTTGAGCCAAATGACTCATTTCTCAGCTCGGCGTGTTCATTCTTTCTCAGTTGGACTGCTTTGTCCTGATTGGAGTGGGCCGGCTAATTGATCATTTAATCGCTTATTTTTTGCTAACTGGCAAAAGGCTTAGCTTTTTCTGATTTACACTGAAAAGGGAATAGAATGAACATGATAGAAAAAAGGCATAGGAACTACACCCAACAGAGCACACATGACGCAGATTAGAAGAAGGACGGTGTTGGTGTTTCCTCAGCACTGTGATTTCGTATTTGTGTGTTCTCTAGAGTGCGACAACCCCCTCTTGCCATCGTCTCTGATGTTATTAAACACGGCGCACGAGTCCCTGGGCCGTCGTTCCTGGTGCTGCAACTCAGATGGCGCCCTGCTCAAGTTTTTCGTGAGTCTGAAGAAAATTTTGCGAATATCGCAATATACTTTTTTTTTTTTTACTTCCAATTTAATGTTTAACGTATACGTGCCACAGGTGCGCGTTCTGCAGCAGAAGCTTCCGGAAGCAGATTCACTGCCTTATAAGGAGGACTTGGAGATGGCACTGGAGCAGTGTTTCTACTGCCTGTATAGCTACCCAAGCAAGAAGAGCAAGGCACGCTACCTGGAGGAGCACACTGCACCACAGGTAGCCTCACGCTTTCACTTTCAACGCTATACGCGTCAGTCTGGGAAAACCTGCTGGAAGTTACTGTGATTTATTTATTTATTTATTTATTTATTTATTTATTTATTTATTTATGTCTTGAATTGAAACCTAAAAAGTATATTTTACCAAAATGAGCTGGAACTGTTGCTGTTTTTACTTTTAATCTTGCTTGTGCTATCGTATAGAAAGGAAAAAAAATAACGGGTAACGTAGCTTGCAGTAAAAAAATATCCAGTTTGCTTTACACGTGTCTACAATCTTGCTATCTGTGTGTGTGATTATCTAACAGGATGGACGTCGTGCTTGTCGTCGGGTCGTTGAATAGCTGCATACTGTAATGAAATTAATCTGATGTAATTAATGTAMATAAGATTCATATTTAGATAGCGGTTGCAAAAACATACACAATGCGCATGTTCTCASCATAAAGTGCTAGCAAATGGTACGGCTGGGTTCGTGTGACAAATCCAAAGTGCGACATTCTTTTTAAATTGTTATTCCTCAAGAATATGCCATAAGATCTCCCCGGCACACCCCAGCATCCCAATTAAAGACGTACAGAGGACGAGCTGTAGGAGCACCATGTGTCATCGCCATACACACATACCTGTACAGACAAAGAAAGTAGTTATAAAAGTCCTTTATAAAGCATGTCCCAAGGGTACGCGGCCTCATTACCCTCACTTCCGATTGTAGCTCTTTGCTCAGCAGTGCCTCTGATTGCTCAACGTTTTGATTCAGCAATTCCCGCTTGAGTTCCTGCTCCTCTCTCTCTGCTTGATTACCTTCTCCCATCGGCTCCTCTGTGAGCTTTGTTACTTAATGAGTTTACGAGTGTTTTCCCAGAGCTAATTAGGCAGCTGGGTGGCGTGAGGTCTGCAGCGCGCCGACTCTGCACTAATCAAGCGATTGATTCTCTTGTGGCCGCATGCATACATACATACATACATACATACATACATACATACATACATACATACATACACACATACGTACATACACACCCTCTTTATTCACTGCTCTTTATTTGAGGGGAATTCTCTGTAGACATTCAATATCAGGAGCGATGGAGGACAACCTTTTCCTGTTTTCTGACTCATTTTGCAATTAAAACAGCAAGGGATGTCAAAGTACTTCAAGATTTACATTTCTAGTTTGTTCGTAGTTTGCGCGCACAGTTCAGTAGAGTAGATTAATGTGTAATTGTCAGCAATTTTTTGTTGTATAAGAGGAATAAAACATTGGGGCATTCTGTTATTGGAAAATAATCAATGTTAGGTTCTTAATAAGATATTTTTTTTTATTTTGATAAGATTATAATTAAAGAAGTGAGGGGRGACATCCAGTAAAATCTGACAGATATTGCTATGTCCTCCGTTTTTTTTTTAATAGTTCAATAATTCAGTGTTTTGTCACTGCATCATCTTGATTATGTGCAAGTTAATGAAATCCACTCATCTTGTGAGTAATTGCACAGCTGCCATTGTGTCTCCTTATTATACCCTTACCCTGGCCAAGCACTCATCATTATGCAGTAATCCTTCCCATCATGATTTACACTGTTCACCCGCCTCCAACGTGTRAAATATTACACAATATAGTTGGAATTCAAACGTGATTTTTAACAACTGATTCACGCAGTATATTTAAAACTATCAGTGTGGGAAGACCTAGAACTTTGGACCTTCATTAGGTCTTAAATAAACCTGTGCTTCTAATGTGAATAATCGTTTGCAGCTCAAGTTACCTTTGTACCAGCACATGCTAGCGTACTGTACAGCATCCCTCTCCGCTTATCCCTGTCAGGTGGATCTGCAGTGGAGCGATGCGCTCTTCTTGTTTGAGTACTTCAAGCCCAAGACCCTGCCAGAGTTTGACAGCTATAAAACAAGCACAGTGTCTGCAGAGCTGGCCAACCTGCTGAGGAGACTTTGCGCGATCATCCCTTCCTCCGACGAGCCTACGCTCTCCATCGACGAAGTGTCAGCCTACATAGAGGGAGGAACACTCAAGGTCTGAATCCATAAAGCACTCTTTCAGTTCCGTTTGGACCTGCCTCCTCAGCCTCCACTAATGTATGAGGATAAGGGATTGGCTGAAAGGATAAAGAATGTAATATCATAGTTCAGTGACTGATAAACTTATAAAACTTGGTTAGCTAGTGTAAACCTGATTGACRCACCATATGTAGAAAAGTGCATGTAGATGTAGAAAAGCCTGCATGATTGAGAATGTAAGTCATTCAACAGCCCACATGACATGATTGACTTTACATCTTTTTTTTCTGCCATTTTATGCAGCATTAGAAGTTTGACTACATTATATAATCTTAATAAGATAAGCTATGTTTATATCTAGTAATAAAGTTTACATTCATCGTTCAGGTGATGCTGTCTGAGTAAGTGCAGTCTACAGTTTATTGCTTTTCCTAACCAAGTACAATATTAAGTTTTCCCCTTAAGTTGTGTCCCTGCAGCATTAAGACTAAAGTAAGCACTTTTTTTTTGTTGTGCTTATTCAGGCACCGTCGCTCCCAGAAGGAACCCCTCCAGCACCCCCTCTGGTCAATGAGCTGTACTACCTGATCGCTGACTACCACTTTAAGAACAAGGAGCAGGCCAAAGCTATTAAATTTTACATGCACGACATCTGTGTGTGCCCCAACAGGTCAGTTTTGGCTTTTTTTTAAATTAATACTATTGTAAATTGACGTGACCCTCAAATTACAAGGTTTTCCTTGCAGTTCCATTCAATTGATGAAATCGTATAAAGCTGAATGTATTCCAAGATCGGAATTGTGAAAAATGATTAATATGGCTGGGACTCAACAGTCACCACCCGATAAATTATCATCACGATACCTCGGGGCAGATACTATTAATATTGTGATTTTGTAAGTATCACAATTTTCATACAATTTCAAGACTTTGAACCTTTAAAACAAAACATTGTAATAACGCGAAAGTTTTATGCCTTACCTTTTTCAAAAACTTAATTAAACATGAGTAAATGTTTTAAATTATTATAGTGTAGTATGAAAGTTTTCTTACTTAAAAACCAAATGCAGTATTTAAACAATGCAAACTAACTTAACTTAACATTAAATTAATCAACAAGCTAGATCTTTACTGAGCAGCATGTATCCCTGTCAATAGACATAATTATTATTTCTAAAACAAACTTGAAACAATAATTCACTACTACTACACAAGATGCCTGTGACGTTCAACTCCCTCAGATGCCTTCAGTGTCTTGAGCGCGTGTTGAGCAGGTGTAAGCACGCGGCTACGTGCGGCTTCTAACGCGCGTTTAGAGACTAATTGGCGCACATGGTATTTTGAGACTGATGTAAGATTCCCTCGCAGAGTTTGGAGAAAAAGGCCAGCTTTTTGACATGCGYAGCGAGCCGTTTTGTTGCACCACTCAGCAGGGAAACCGGTTATGCACAACGTGATCGGTCATGGCTGATGAAGCTGAAAAACAGCCAATTCCGGTCACTGGCTGATTGGCCAGTGCATCTCTATTGTAAATGTAATCGGCATATCATCCCAGGTTCGACTCCTGGGCAGGGATGGCCTTGGCCCGGGCCAGTCGCATTCAGGACAAGCTGAACTCAAACGAGCTGAAGAGTGACGGTCCCGTGTGGAAGCACTCGCTCGCCGTGCTGACATGCTTTAAGCGGGCACTGGAGATCGACAGCTCCAACCTCAGCCTGTGGATCGAGTACGGCACCATGTCCTACGCCCTGCACTCCTTTGCCTCCAGACAGCTCAAGCAGTGGAAGAACGAGATGCCGCCGGATCTCACCAAATTGGTGTGTATAGCAAGGAAGATGTATCTCCTCAAGAGTAATGATAAGAATGTATTTAGGCTGTAGAATAATGGCTGTGTGCAGATGGAGGATCGCAAGAAATCGATGTTGGAGACGGCATACAAGTGCTTCCAGAGTACTTCCACATGTGGAGTAGACTGTATCGAGGAAGAGTGGCTTATAAACTACATGCTGGGCAAGATCTCTGAGAAACGCAGATTACCACCCAAGGAATATTTACAGCTCTACAAGCAGGTGGGTTCCACAACGAGGGTGAGGCGATCGAATGAAAAGGGTGATCATTCAATGTTTGTCAAAAGATTACTTTTAAGCCCAAATTAAACTTTTATCTTTATATAGGTTTTATTCCTGGATATGATAAATGATACCTCTAGCTTTTATAAATAAATGTATATATATTGCCTTATACATTTTAACAATATATATATATATATATATATATATATATATACAATTTAATAATTAAAGATGGATAGTTGTGAAAGACAGATTTTTATGTGATGTATGTTTTAATCCGAGTTCTTTCTCTATTCCTTCCTTTTCAGTCTGCTCATTTTCTTCACGAGGAAGCCGCCAGGTATCCCCGAAAAATCCACTACCACAACCCACCTGATCTGGCCATGGAGTCGCTAGAAGTAAGTCATGTCGTGAAATTAAATATAAGGCTCTTTTCGTTTCATTCATTATTTCTTTCTTTCATTCATAATCTTTTTTTTTTTTTTTTTAATGCTAATCCATTGACAAGCACTTCAGTTTGTGTCTCTGATCTGTCCCCTCCCTCACAGCTGTTCTTCCGTACATCTGCCACTATCCTGAAACTGTTAGAGGAAGAGGATGACAAGGACGAGTCGGAGCAGAAGGGCCATCTGGACTACGAGCTCTTCTTTAACATGCTTTCCGATGCTGCTGTCGGCCATTTCGCCCGCGGAGAGGAGAAGAGCTTGCCTAAAACAAGCGAGAAGTACGTCAGCCTTGTTTATGTTCAGACCCATTGATGTACAAGATATTTTTAATAGCCGCACTGTACTACTGTTTGTCTAAGCATTATTAAAGAAAAAACTGCATCATTATGGTATTCCTGATGTATTCCGGTGAGCAGTCTGTCATGGCTTGTGAATGGATCAGTGTTTCAATCACAAGGAGAGGTTCTTGCCTAAATTTCAAGCTCTAATTTGTTCAGTTCCATTCAGACAAGTTTGAAGTCAAGTCCCTACTGTATATTCGATGACTCTCATAATCAACACTTGAGCCAAATCAAGCATTTTAGCTTGAGGTGAATCTTATTCAGTGTGAGGAATCGACTTGCTCCACCAACCAAGACAGACACAAATGTTAAAACATTTAAACTATATAGTTGTTCATAATAAAATTTTTTTTTAAAAGTTTAAACATATAGAAGCTACTTGATTCAAACACCTGACAAAGTGCACGCCACCGTGCTTTTCATAACTAAGCCTAAAATTAATAACATTTGTTAAGGAATATTTGTAAATATATATATTTTTTGTTATAAAATGTAGAATTTTTTATTTTTTTAGAAGTAGCAACTCTGCATTAAGCATAATGTTTGAAAAGTCACATGTATGTAATTAAACAAATTCCAGCCAATGCCTAAATAGACATTCGAAGTCAAACTTAAACGCACTAGCCGCCCCAAAATTGATTCAAACACTCAGCGTCCTGATTCTTTATTAATAATGAGAGTCAAATTATGGAAGTATGTAATACAATTTTTTATATGCATGTTCCTCAGGGAAAAACTCTCTTCTTTGAACGATGAAGACTCCCACTCCTCCTCAGCGGTGACGGCGTTGACGGCAGCAAACTCCACAGCAACAGCCGTGCCCATGACGACATCGTTGCCCGGCGGCGGTGCGGCAGGTGTGACTTCCCCCCCGTGCGTGGTCACTCCGCTCGACCACGATTACGCCAAACGTAAAAAGCTGCAGCAGAGGCAGGGGCAGCCGCAGGACGGTACAGTACACCTGGCCTGGAGTTCATACTCACTCACACACTCGCTTACCTGGGGGGGGGAGGGGGTGACCCTGATCACAGTGATGATGGCTAACCCTCACTCGGGGGTCCGGCCAATGGGCTTGGGTTTATAACAGTGACTCCTCCCACCCCTGCTCTTACCATCTGCACGCTGAGGATCATGGGAACATGAGTGACAAAGCTGGCAGGGTCCAGATCGGTTTACTGAGGTGAAGGGAAGGGTGTTGTTAGTGGAAAGAGAAATGCAGATGAGGTGATGTGTAAGACTCAGTCGTCGTTCAAGAAAAAGTCATTCACAGGAGTGTTGTCACGATGGAAATTTGGTCTTGATGAGAATCCAGTTAGTTCAGGAAACCTCGCAGAGCAAAGTAAGCAGCGTGTCTTAGGTGTCTGCAGCCTGTTCATCAAACAAGATTTGGGACTCAGCCTAAACATTGTTGAACAAGTAAAAGGATCACACACAGCTTTCAGTAAACTTACCCTGATGCCATTCTCTAAATGCAATACGCTACATACACCATGATGTACACAGTAATTTTTTTTTTACTCTTTTTGATTGGAAAAAAATAAGAGAAATGGTAGATAACACAAAAAGAGTAACATTTATTTACTATAAGATCCTATTAAATTCTACTCTTGATATTTGTGTTTGGGCTTTAAGCCTTAATGAAAAATTCCATTACCTTTTTTTTTTGCTAAACAGAGGCGGTGCTGCTGAATCTGTGTCAGATGACAGGCCTGACCCAGTTACTGGCCTGATGTGAAATCAGTGAGCTTGTCTCTCCGGAATGCTTTATTCAAGTTCTAGGCTGAAGAATAGATCTGGCTTGTTGGAAGCTCTTCTGCTTTAGTGATTACTTTACCGTAATAGTTTTTATTAGTCTTTTAATTCAATCTTAAGGTGAACTGGAAGATCCTCTGTAACCTGAGAGTGGCCTAACCTCTGTGTGTTTTTTTCCAAGCAAAGTTGAATGTGACTAGATTCTATTGAGAAAGTGATTGTGATCTGAATCTACTTTTTTTTTTTCT
>QMIH01000927.1:106936-158584 GCA_003987875.1 Clarias batrachus
CTTTTGTTCTTTATTTGTGTCCTCCTTTTTTTTTTTTTTTTTTTCTTTTTTCTTCCCTGTTTTCTAAAGCAATGGTCTCCTCCGCAGCAAACCTCTCTCACGACCACGATTACTGCGGGTCTGGGTGTGCACCTTCTTTACGAGCAGGACCTGCGTATGGTATAAACTACAGACACCTCCCTCCAGTCCAAAAGCCCTAACCAAACTTGGCTTGCTTTAGGGCTGTGGCAGAGAACCACTGCCTAGATTTAGATTTTGACTTCCATCACAGCTCGTCACTCAATACCTAATCACTGCCTGGTTTAGCTGAAAAGCTTTCCAATGAATAGTGCACTTGATGAAATATATACGTTCTGTAAATGTTTTATGGGGATGGGAATTGGGGCGGTGATGTCACAAGACATGGGTGCAGAATCAATTAAAATTACGATTCTAGAAGTATAAAAATTCTCTAAATATCCTGATTTGATATTAGAATTTCCCCAATTTTGTTATAATTTTAATTCGTAATAATAAGTATTACGAAGTATAAGTAGTGTAATAAGTAATTACATTTAGCTCATTCTTTATAACATTAGTTTCATACTATTGGCTTAAAACCAACTAATTAGCTTGCTTCAAACTCAACTACAGGTAGTCCCGGACTTAAAAACATTCGTGTAATGAATTTTCTGAAGATATAAACGGACTGCAGTTTTACTTCTTTTACTTCAATCACGTAAGTAACTCGCGTGTATTGTACAAAAATTAGACACTGCAGTGCACCAGATACCAATTTAAAATTATGTACAATATTTTCATTGTGTAAGTGAATGTATAAAATGTATAAAGTCCAGTATATTGTATACTGGACTTTATACATTTTATACAGGTTGTATGTGGGGTGGGGGTGGAACAGGAGAAATGAGTCGGCCTTACCAGTTTCAGTGAATAACTCCAGGAGCACGATGATAGAAAATGTCTGCCCTGTAAAGCTGTCCCAAAGGTGAATAATCCTAATTTTGCAAAATACGCAACAAAACAAGTCCATTAAAGTGGAAAACGGGTCAAAATCCAGCATCCGGGATTCCCCTCACGATTTAAAGGCGCACAGACATTTATCTGTGAGATTAATTTCTTCAGGCGCGATCATGATTTTTGGCCACATGGTGGCAGTGTGGGGAAAGGAGACAGATTTAGTCAAGTGGATTGGTATGGATTTAATTTGTAACAGATTTAAATTGTATATTTGTGTCAAAGGTGTACAAGATTCACTTTAAAGTACTTAAGAACAAATCTGTCTTACAAACATGCTCCCGGAACGGAACTCGTTCGTAAGTCAGGGACTACCTGTATAAAACATATTAAATAGTGTATGTTGATTCAGTGACTAATTTGTTACATTAGAGACTCGGCGCAGCCAGTTAGTGATGTAACTTAAGTGAAAAATAATTCAATTCAATTTTATTTGTATAGTGCTTTTAACAATTGACATTGTCGCGAAGCAGCTTTACACAATCAAAAGAAGTAAGTTTGTATGAAATGTGAATGTGTATGAATCAAAATAAGAATGAAAAAAATAGATCAGCGTGGTGGTGAAAGATGTAACATCAACTTATAATTATTTCTTGAAAAAGTGTCAATTAGAGATCATTAAACCAGGCAGGCCTTTTGTAGTGCACTATTTGTTGTTTTTGAATTCAGTAGCCATTATGTCATCACATAAACCTGCAATTAAAATTTTTTTTTTTACATTTGGATGAAATGAGAGGTTGGTTCTCTGCCACTGCTCGTCTGTCTGTCCCGATCAATAAACTACTAAACAGTATTTTAGCATTGAGCAGCTGTATTCTGCTTCACCGTACGACTGCAGTTGCTCTGTGTGTGTGCGCGTATGTGTGCGCGTATGTGTGCGCGTATGTGTGCGCGTATGTGTGCGCGTATGTGTGCGCGTATGTGTTTCACATTGTGAATGGAGACTGGAATATTGACTGTATTGTTTCACCCATCACTCGAAAGAAGAAAAAAAAAGTCAAAAACCCAATCACTATGTAATTTCTTAATTCTACGAAACCTACCATAACTGCTACTGTTGATGCAAGCACTTCAGCTCCATATTTTTTTTTTGCTGAAGCTCTGTTGTTTTTTTTTATTTATTCTCGTTGTTGTCCTGCCCAATGTTGAGTGAGCCAGTACATTGGCATTTTAAAGTAAAATGTTTGCTGACAATTCGGTACCCCTGCTGCCAACACACCCACCCTCCAGATCCAGTTGCTGACTTTCTCAGTTTCTCAGCATGCCAAAGAGCTTACCGTAACAATTTCCCTCTGAGGAAGATAAAACTGAGTTTTTAGCGGAAATACTGTGCCACACTTCATGTGAGAGACCAGCAAGCCTTCTGTTGTGCTTTGTGAATAATACACTGTGCTTTTGCTTTTTTCGTGTAATAAGAAAACGATTTCGGCTCAKAACACCAATCTTTAAAAAAAATCATGCGCAAACTTTTTATGAAGTTCTTATCGTTGATGATTACAGCTTATCAGCATGGCTTTCTGGGACTCAGATCAAGCCTAGGCTTAAGTTTTAATTTTGTTCAGAGTTTTATCTATGATTAAAATCTGAGTGAAACTTGGGATTTCGGTGTTAAATTGTGGGTTCTGCAGTGGCACCGGTTTTGATTTCTCTTTGATCGAACTGTAAAGTAGAGCTTACAGTCCATTTGTGTGTGTGTTTCTGTGTGTTTCTGTGTTTTCCATCATCAGAGCAAAGTCAGGACAGCGTGACCGCGCTATCGGACTCCAGCTCCCTGCAGGACGTGTTCCTGGACCCCACCAGCTCACAGGACAGCACACACAAGATGGATTCTGTGCAATGCCAGGCATTGACTGAAGACGTAAACACGCTTCTGAAAGGCAAAACAGTCTCAATGGAAGTAACAGGTAGTGCTTTTATGTTGTTAAGTTTTGTGTGCGTGCGTGCGCGTGCGTGCGCGCGTGTGTGTGTGTGTATGTATCGCATTGGTGGATCATAACCAGGTTGTACGTACTTCTTCAGAATGCCAAAAGAAGAAACGAGAGAAAGAGACAAAAAAATAGACGAGCTGGTCATCAGCTGATGAAAAGATTTAAGCCTTTACAAGTTAAAATCTGGAATGTCCACTTATTCAGCCTTTATGGTGCCAAACCTTAAATATTTTGAGTAGATGGCTTGAAACAACAGTCCCATTATCGCCAAGGTTGTGTTTACTGGGAGATAGGGCGTTGATGCCAAAGATCACAAAGGGAAAGTTTACAGTGATCATGATGGGGGTCTCTGTCATTTTGCCAGAGTCATTTTGAAGCACTGGAAAACTCCCCAAATTCCACAATTTAAAGATTGGCTCAATATAATGAGTAAGGCAACTTCATACGAACGTCTGCTTAACGAACTTCATAATAAGAACAGTGCGGGGGTTCCTACGGAAACTCCAATTTGGGAAGACTTTTGGAACTTTCTTACGTTGACTTTTCATGTAAAACAATAACTCAGAAACGTAATTTTTTTTGGTCCTTGGTTAATATTTGTCTGCTTTACCGTGGCCATTGTGTATATTTCGACCTAACATACAGTATTTGTATTGAGTTGTAACCTGTTTTGTATGATATTATCATGTACCGAATAAATACAATAAAAACTTAAATTATAAAAAAAAAATAATAATAAAAAAAAGTTAAAATCTGTGCAAATCTATGGCTTTAATGTCATCGTCCTTCAGACAGTCACACTGTCATGACGTCCTGATGGCAAAAGCAAAAATGCTTTTTTTGTACGTGGCAGGATTGCTGAGCTGCACAAGCAAGGGCTCTCGCAACGCGCCATTGCTGCCGAGCTTGGACGCAGTAAGACTTTATTAGAGTTATGGGGGGAAGAAAAAAAAAATCAGGTGATAGACCAAAAAATATCACTTACACACCAGCCTCCTGGAAAGAGATGAATCAAGAATGCCGAAACGAGTGTTTGAAGCCATCAACCCTACTCACTATGGAGTCCCTTTTTAAAAATTTATTTATTTATTTATTTTTTATTTACCCCTTTAGTTCTGTTGTTTTCTGTTCTGTATTTTTGGGTTGTGGTTTTAAACTGATGAACAGGCTGTTTGAGTTTAAATGCAGTTTTCAATAAATTTCCAATCTGGTTTTTTTTTTTTTTTTTTTGTTGCTCCATTTCTTTTTTTGAAGACGTTTTTACAACCTGCTTATGATACAAGTATTCACACATTGTATTGGTGGAATATTTTCCCTGGTCTTAAGATTTTCTTTAGGAGTGTATTACACACAGCGTTTCTCACGTGTCTGAAATATAATTGCAGGGGTTGCCCTCAGAACGGGACGGCAATATGATGAACTGAATTATATTTTATTTTACCCAAACGTTTCAAAACGTGTTTTTTTTTGTTTTGTTTTGGTTGTTTCTGTGATTTAATAATAATAATAATAATAATATGTACTTTTAGTTGGACATTTTTTTCTGGCAGCAGTACAATTGACATGTTTTAAAAGTAATTGTAACTTTGGTTCTACATGACGTGACCTATCAGAAACTACAAACACCTCTGTCCAGGACTTTTGTACATGTGGTGTTTATTTATTTATTTTTTTAAATCAGTCCAGTGCTGTATTGCCGCACGGATCCGCCCTGGTTAAGTTTTAAGGCTTAATCCTCCAGTGTGTTTTTAAGTGCAGGCCGTGCGCAACTTTTTCCTTTGTACCATTCACTATGCAGTAGCTCGTAATAAAGCTCCTCATTCATGCACTCTCTTGTTGTCCGTTCACATTTCTCAGAGGAGAAGCACACGGACGCTCACGGTTCCACCGCGCTCTCCCAGGAGTCCTCAGATACCGCTCTATTCATCGCTTCTCCCGAGACGTCCATCCACA
Source organism: Clarias batrachus (assembly GCA_003987875.1). Classification (NCBI taxonomy): domain Eukaryota; kingdom Metazoa; phylum Chordata; class Actinopteri; order Siluriformes; family Clariidae; genus Clarias; species Clarias batrachus. Next base: position 111,832 of record QMIH01000927.1, read on the forward strand.
AACCCCCTGCTCCGGACACGCCCACCCACGCACCGACCTCCCTGGTGCGGCCTGCCCCTCGCCGGCCCGAGCCGCCCGAGCTGCTGGAAGTGCCCAGGAGTTTGCCGACAGGCCGGGCAGAGCAGAGAAAGGTGCTGGTCGAGATGTGTGTCAGAGCTCTGTTCCTCTGCCTCAACCGCTTCCCCCAGCACTACAAGAGCCTGTACAGACTCGCCCACCTGTACGCCTGCAGCAAGACTCACAAGGTGAAACACAAACACATCCCACTATCACTCAGAGTATTAAACCAAAAAACAGTTCACTATCTCTCTATATATATGAGAGAGAGAGAGAGAGAGGTACACTAAAAAGCTAGGAGAGAATACACATCAGTTTTTATTTATTTATTTATTTATTTTTAAATACCCGAAGCTTGTCTTTCACCTCAAATAAGACTCTGTAGTCAATGCACACACACATCCATTCTTCTGGATGTTCACTGAAGACTCATTTACCATCTACGTGATGTACAGTATGATGTCACATGAGATTTTCATTTCAGTGTGWTTGACAATTCACAATTAAACTCTCATTTCATTCTCCTAAGTGCCTCCACGTCGTGCACAGCTCTCCGAGCAGGCTGTATTAAGCCCGCCACTGATAGTGATAATAACGGATGTCTCACACAGAAATGTCACTCTAACACCCGATAGTAGCGGTAATGCCGTCTGGCTCGGTGAAACCTCGAATAGCGCCGGCTACAGAAGGTTTCTTCTAGGATGCTCTCTCATATGTATTCAAGCCACACCCTGCTKTGTTTTTCACCTAGATGCGGTTTACACGATCACGCTGGGATTAAGCAGTTTGTTTCCTGAGTGGTTTGGTTTCAGCTTCTAACTGAGCCAAAGGATCGAAGTGTAGTACTGAAGAAATGCCGCCTTCTGTTGTGGATAGTTGCACATAAAAACAAACAGAGAAAAGAAACAATTATTTATTATAGAATTATCATGATTTATCTACGCTACATTTTGCAGTGGTACTAAATGAACCAAAATGATCGTTTTCACTCTCTGCAAACAGACTGGTATTTATGAGAGCACTATAGCATAGTTAACGAATCGTTTTGTTTTTTTCCAGTGTTCAGAAATGCAACAAGCTACCGTGTCACTTGCAACTTGTAGTGCGTTGCAGGACGTGCACCTTGACCTACCCCTCACCAACTGCCTTAATCAAGCATGTGTCTCGTTATCAATTCAGAAGGTAGCGGATTAAAGGCGCTGTATATACCGTTCTAGGACACCTTTTTTTTCCCGTTTCAGTGAACATTCAGTGCGTGGCCAAAAAAAAGAGACTCTCCCTTTCAGAGGGGTCAAATTATTGCGAGTAAGGAAGTTTGACATTATTGGAACCGAGTTAAGAACTATTGGACACATTACCAAAACCAAAACTGAATTGTCAACTTTATAAAAATAAAAAAAGTCGTCTGGAAAAAAAAAATAAACTTATGAATGGAGATCAGTCTGTGAACACGTAGTGGAGTTGCATACTGAAAAACCTTAGCTCTGTTTAATAGGGAAAGTAAGAGCGTTTTCCTAACACTCACAAGGTTAAAAATGAAACATCTGTGTGACCGTAAAAACATATCAAGACTAATCCTAAAAAGAATTTGCAAGACAGCATAAAGATTGGACTTTGGAGTACTGGAAAAAGGTCATGTGGTCCGATGAGTCCAGAGAGACCCGATTCTAATGCAATGGTGTGTGTCAGGGTAAAGTGAAGCGCATGAAGCGATGCAAAGCGTCCACTGTACAAGCCTCTGGAGGAAGATTTATGACCTGGAGTTATTTCAGTTGCTCAGTTTTAGTCTCAGAAATATAATGTCGAAATAAAATGAAGTCAGCTGACGACCTGAATGTTCTGAATGACCAGATAATCACATCCGTGGAGTTTTTTTTTTTCTTGATGGTACAGGTGTATGATCCAGATTGTGAAAGAGTGCTTCTGGGAGCGTGAGGAATAATTTCCACAAATGAACTGGCCACCACTCAAACCTAAACAAACTTAAGTGTGTGACTTTTTTTATTTTTTTTTTATTTTTACCAGGCAGTGTATCACCTATCATATTTTTATGTTTAGATTTCAAAGATAAAGGTGTTTTTCAGCCTATAACTCCTTCACTAGAACATCACATACATCATAAATGTCAAGGGAAAGTAAAGATGCACTAGCCGGAGTCGAATGTTTTGATTTTTCCATACAAGAAGTTCTCAGCTCACAGCTGTAGTTAGATATATTTTCAGACACGCAAAACACCAAAAACTAGCCAGCTTCCACGTTTCTAGAGAATTGTCTAATCCGTTATTTGTCCGCCCACCTTCACCGATCTGCATCGACATGTTGGGTAACACTGAACATCATCGAATGCCAGATGATACTGACCCTGATTTTGCATACTAAATATCATTATATGGTCCTGATGAGCATAAAGTGCTGATTTGGAGTACGGAGTGTGTGCGCGTCTGCCATTTTTGGTGTCTCTGCCAGTTGGCATGAGTGGCGACATAAGCTAAACAGCATGAGTCTGCATTGACACCCATGTCCTTTTACACTCCTTGCCAATGTGAGCACAGGATGTAACGCACGCTCTGCTGTTCAGCATGAGAGGAAGTCGCTGTAGATAGGGAAACCCCGTGCTTTGCGATCATTCTATGTGGTCACCTGAAGCACGGGACAAACCAGGGGCTTCCCCTCTCTCTTATTTTTCATCTGCGGTTTGTCTAAATGTGGAACACGTTCCGCTTGTCTTCCTCTTTTTGACCAGCAGGTTTGGTGGCTTTGCTTTAATTTGAGGGGCTTTTATGTGGTCGCAGGTTATAGTGATGTTGCCCAACCCACCCGAAGTTTTTTTTTTATTTTTGAAGTGTTCAAAGTATTGTGTGAATATCGGTTTGCTTTCGAGACGCTCCATTGTCCCTTTTTAAAAGAGAAATCCGTCTCAGTGATTATTAAAGTATCCATTGCTGCTGGGTGCACGAGACGCACAGATAGATAATTGCAGAAAAAGCTGTAATCAACTACACTGCTGTGAATACATACACACAGCTCTGTCGGAGCTCTAAAGCCGTCATGAACGATGATTATGGGAAGACCTAACCTCGGGTTAATATCTCTGTGCACAGAATGTTGTGTAAGCTAACAGAGCTTGCAGCTGTGGTTTTTCTACTGACTTCCTGTTTAGCTTTCTTTTTTTCTTTGTTGAAGCTGGTGCTATAAACTCAAAAAGCTGGTCAATTCTTTCTCCGAGTTATGCCATATGAATATCCTTTCGTGTAGGTGTGTGTGTATGTACAGTGTATATATACAATGTCTATGTATTCTAGTCATTGAAATAACCGATGCGTTGATCATGGAACTCTATCTCACAAGGTTTCTTTTTTAGTTTTTCTTTTTTCTTTTTTCTTTTTTTTTGGGTCCTCATAGCAGCAATTATGTTCCAGTCAGATTATTAGGAGCAATTAATTCAACCCTTAAAACTGTTCATCCTACCATGGCTAATATAACTGGAAAGGAAAAAGGGGTGTTTATCCGGTTTAACTGTTTTTGTCTTCGTGTGGTTTGTGGTGCTGTGTGTGGGTGTGTATTCGAAACCTTTTATCTGTTGCACCAGAATATTTTAGCATCAGAAATCTGTAACCGTGCTATATCTTCACATATTTTGTTGACCTCATCAGCTAATGGTATTTGGGGGCGGGGTTAGCAGCACTGCTTGTTGCTGGTTGGTTTTGTACATTACATCGCATAATAAGAGACACCATATACATATAATATATATTTGTGCATGTGTGTGTGTTCAGTAAGACAAAGAAATGCAATGAACACGCATGCCCTGTCGCAGGTGAAGGCATGCACTAACCATGAGAATACATTTTGTGTCTCTACAGAATCTGCAATGGGCAAGGGATGTGTTGCTAGGAAGCAGTGGCCCATGGCAACAGCTGAAGCACATGCCTGCACAAGGACTTTTCTGCGAGAGAAACAAAACCAATTTGTTCAACGTAAGTAACAAGCACCCTAAAACCGTAAGCATTCTTCAGGCTGAGCAGTGAGACGATGGGCAGTGTGTACAGCACTTTAGAAAAACGGTTTGCTGCGGGTTGTTTGTTTTCTGCTTCACTGTCTAATGGATGCACTTGTAGTATGCACTTGTAGTTAGTTACGCTCCCCCATTTTGTGTGGGTTTGGGACCAGCAGTGGCTGGGGTTTGGGCATTGGGTGGGAATCAAACCCGGGCTGAGAAACTTACCACTGGCCCGCCGATGCCTCACATATAATTATGAGCGATTTCAGTTAATTGCATTCAGCTACGGTCATGGTTTTGGACTGGCCGTTTTAAACATTTGAATTGAATGAAATTAAGGTTGTTTGAATGGTAAGGTTATTGAAAAACAAGATATGTTTATGTACAGAGATAATAACTCAAAATTAACTATATATGAACTAGTTCTTAAGTTGAAATAATGAGAAATAGATTATTTCTATTTAAAAGTTTCTTAAAAAATCTTAAAATAATATTGCCAGTGTCCTGAAATAGACAGTTATTGAATTAAATTAATAAATAATAATTAAATAATAAATAATTAATTAATAATGTTGAAAGTGGAAATATTGTTATATTAAGTCAAAGTAATGACATAACTTGAAATAATGCGATAACTCGAGAAAATGACATCCTGAAATAGCAAGTCAAAATACTGATATTCTATCTTAAAAAAAAAAACTAGATGTGTAAAAAGACTATATAATACATTGAAATGTCAGGACTGTGAAAATATAATAATAACAAAAAAAGAAGTAAAAAATAATGAAATTAAGTCAAAATGCCAACATGCAACCTTGTAAAATTAATGTGATCGGGAGACTTGAAGTTGCAGGATGAAAAAAAAAATCATCAGTAAATACTATAACTACTAGAGATGGGGCCGAGTGGGTTGATTAATTTATGGATCGTGATTTGTTTGTGCCAATTCATTTATTATATTGACTCCAAAATAGATCTTTAAATTATTTATTACATTCATAATAGACTCTTATAAAGTGGCTCTTTATCAGCTTGGTCAGCCGTGACCGATCAGATTGGACATAATCGATTCTGTACCGGATGGATCAGCTTTTGAAAAGTGCATCTGAAATGCATTTTTATGGCATTAGATTATCAAAAGCATGTTTCTTCTTTGAGAGCGAATTAGTCTCAAACCCACTCATTACACCATGTGCACTAATTAGTCTCGAAACATGCATGCCTGCGCTCTCGCAACTGCTCAAGACTTTAGAGACATTTGAGGCGTAGAAAGTTGCTGTTTATTCACAATCCTGCATATTCTAACCTGTTCACACATTGGCATCCAGTGTTGTATGAGTGAATTGTTTTCTTATAATAAGAACTTTTATTTAAATTATTTCTCTAAAAATAATCATGGTGGATGACAGTGATGCATACTTTTTGTTTCATTTTAAGTTAAACGTAAAATTCTTGTGTATGAGGTCATTTTGCACCTGAAGCGATGCACCATCATGCATAGTTGTCACTGTACAAGCCTCTGGAGACAGTGTTATGGTCCAAGGTTACTCAGGTCTAGGCTCAGCAACGTTTTAGTTTGTGGCAATAAAATGAAGTAACTGATGACCTGAACCAACATGAACATAATGACCAAGTTATCACATCAGTAGAGTTTTTTTTTTCATTCTGTGCTGTAAACAAAGATAAAGGTGACTGAATTAAATCTTGGTGTGTGTGCGATGTTTATCTCAACATCCTTGGGCCTTTTGCCTGCTGGCCCTTTACGTGACAGGCTGTGTTGCACCCGATGTTCTGGTGACTTTCTGTTGTATCCAGCGTTGACTTTTTTTGGCGATTTATGCTTTTCTATAGGATCAGACAGGACGGGCTGCTCACTCAGGTACGAGTCTTGGGTGAACATGTTCCACCATACTTTAATGGTGCAAAGTTGATCATTGTTGTTCAAGTCACCTGCTGGTGGTGTTAATAAAACATAATAATTATCTAATCAAAATAGATCATAGTATTAAGCAAATGCAACTTCGAATGAACGAATGACAACATAAAAAAAATCCTTCAGTGTGCCATTATTTATTTAAAAAAATTAAACCAAAAAAAGAAACGTGTGGGCAGGGACATGTGGGCTCTTAAGTACTCCCATGAGTCAATAGCTTGTAGATCCACCTTAAGGAGCAATAACTTTCAAGTAATCCATTTTTTAAAAAAAATTAATGATTAAAATGAGTAAAATGTTTGGACACGGCTTTTCCTTCAGTGTTTTTTTTTTTTTTTAATTATTATTATTTTCAAAATTTTAACGTTAATACTGAAGACATCCAAATTATGCAAAAATATGTTTCATCGGAGTTCTTTCATCAGAGTCACGAGGTAGTCACCTGGAACGGATTTCAGTTTTTACAGTAGTTGTGCCTTGTCAAGAGTAAATTTGTGACACTTTTTACCTTCTTAATGTCTTTTAGACCATCATTTGTCTTCATCGTTACTTTAGGAAATTATGGCCAGTCAGTCCAAAAAAAAAAAATCTTAACTTTAAATGTATCCCCAAGAGCTACCTCTGCTGCAGAGGATAAGTTTATTAGAATGACCAGAGTCAGAAACCGCTGATGTACAACTATTTAAGATAAGAGCCCACATAAATGCTTCGCAGAGTTCAAGCGACAAACCTATTTCATCCCTCACTGTTCAGCGGAGACTGCGTGAGTCAGGCCTTGACGGTCGAAGTGAGGAAAAGAAACCATTCCTTCAGAAAAAAACAACAAGCAGAAGAAACTTGCTTGGGCCAAGAAACGCCGTAATGAACATTAGATCAGTGGAAAACTATCCTTTGGTCTGATAAGTGCAAATTTTGGACTTGTCTTGTTCGCCGTACTGGTGGAGGGTGAACTGACGGTTCCTGAATCTGACGGTTCCCACCTTGAAGCAAGGCGAAGGTGGTTTCATGGTGTGATGGTGCTCTGCTGGTGTCTTAATTACAATTGAGGGCACAATAAACCAGCATGGCTACCACAGCGGTTTGCAGTTGCATGCCATCCCATCTGGCCTCCCTTAGGTTATGCACGAGCATATTTGTCCAAGATGCCGAGTGATGTAGTGCAGCAGCAGATGACCTGGCCTCCACAATCACCCGATCTAGATCCAGCTGAGATGGTTTTGGATGAGTTGGAGCAGTCAGTGAAGGAGAAGCAGCCAACAAGTACTCGACACCTCTGGGAACGGTTGGAAAACCAGGATTCCAGAAGATTACCTCATGAGGCTGATGTGCATCATCACCATAAATGCAGTGGACATGTGTTTTTGTTTTATAATAAATGTCTGATTTGACTTTGATAGTGTGGTAACGTTGAGAGAGAGAGAGAGAGAGATTGATGAAAGTCTGTTTCTTTCTGAAAAACTGGCTGGGTTTACAGACCTCACTCCAAGCTGACAGATGGCACTGCTGTGAGTTGAAGTGTGTGGGTTTCTGTGTGTGTGTAAGTGTGCGTCTTTTAATCAAGTGTGTGTATTGCTTTGAGGAAGTACTCGGTGTTAGCCTTGGCCTAAGCATTATACAGAGAAGGTTTTTTTTTTTTTTCGGAGTCATGCGGGGCATTAGCCCTCGCTGGGTGGCGGAGCTGCGGCCGCCTGGCACCGCTAAACCCGCTGCCCGTCGTGTCCCACCTGTCCCACCTACGGACCAACCCTGTCTCCACACTCAAACCAGTTCTGTTGAATCTGAATGTTAGAGTTTATTATTACAGACAACCTCCAAGCAGTGGAGGCGCCATAAAGCAGAGTTTGTGATCGTTCTTTGATCACGTAGTTAAGCGAGCCTCTGCTAAATGTAGTCTCTGTCCCTTTAAATAGATAAGGGGGTGCCCGTTCTGCTCCCTGGGTTGTCCCCAGGCAAGTGAAGTCAAGGATTCCCTCATGGGGGAAAACGGCGAAGGGAAGTCGGTGCACCAGTGAAACAGTGTCACAGGGCAAGTAGGATTTAATAATAACAATGAGTGATGGTGACAGGTGCTCTAGCACTGGGGCCTGTTAAACTTGCTCTGATGTCAACACGTCTTCTGAGCATAGCAAAGAGAGGAGGGCCACCGGTTTAACTGATTAAACTGTCTCTCTCTCTCATACACATACACACACACAGACACACACGCTCTGGTTCTGTAGCGCCGTGCTAGTTACTGTGCACACAATGTGGGTCAGGCTGTCGCCGTTGCCTCGGTTCCTGACAAGACTCATCGGTTTGGACACACACAGCTCCTCAGGCTCACACCCGCTCATATGCGCTTACATATGCTTCCACCCACACACTCCCCCAGCGCGAGGCCACCCACCACACGCCACTTCTGCTGCCGTTTTGGCAAACCAAACCTAACCAAACTGGGATAGGAGAGTAGGAGGTTGTGTCATGGCTGCCTGCCTGCCTGCCTCAACTCATCTACTCGGATTTCAATTAGTTAGCAAAAACAAAAGCGTTTTCGTGTATTTGTCAAAGCAGTTGGTCTTGCTTAATTAATTTCTCAAGTTAAATAGCTTAGCTTTCAGGACGTTTCGTGTGGTCCCGTCCTTCTTACTGGTGCTAGGTGGCGGTCGAACGTATTTATTTATTGCTCAAACTGGGCAGCGTGAATGGGAACATGATGAATAGTGTGATGATGAGGATCATGGGAAATAACTGATGCGAAATGTCTGCTTGTTCCACATACAGGACCTACACAAAGAATAACTCACTTGTTGATTATTTTCTTGTCACGACACCAAAGAAAATTTTTTTTATGTGATGGATTAATGATGGAATGGCACGTTTTTATTCCTGTCCAGATATGGTTGTATAGTTTTGGGATCACTTGCAAATTTCTTTGTTTTTGTTGAGGGATACTTATCTTCTACATACTTTAGAGTCACCAATTAAAAACAGCACCTCAGGTTAGAGCCGTTATGAAGCTTTACAGAGCAGAAGTATCAGACACATCTCAAAATCATCGTCTGTTCAAAGGAGATTATTGTATATTTTGGACGTCTGGTTTATAATGTAGAAAGAAATAAAAATCAGGAAAGACCATGGAGTTTGAAAGTGATCCCAAACTTTTCAGCAGTAATGTGTTTATTGTTTGTTGTTATAAAAGCATTATTTAATTCCTAATATCAACTCATTCTCTCCCTTCCTCTCTCTCTTTCTCTCTCTGTTTCTTTTTGCTTTCTTTCTATCTCTCAAGTTTATGAATTAGAAAATACTTTTTTTTTTAAATGACTGGAGACCCAAGAAAGAAAACTTTTCCAAAAAAAAAAAATCCTATGTCTTATGGTAACCCTCTCAATGGTTGTACACTTTTCTTTCTCTCTCTCTCTCTCTCTAATCCGTCTACGCTGGGCCGTCACCGTACGAGTCCTTACGAATAATCTGTTGCTATAGCAACAATAACAAATTCGAATTAGTGCACGAGTGCAAAACTCAGAACTCACTTGCAGAAGAATATTTCATGTAAACATTCACCACTTTCCCCCAGGCATCCGTTGCAATTGCAAGCGTGTCGTAAACGAACAGGTTTCGTATTGTTTTCTCAGCGAAAGGAAACGTGTTGCAATCCGTGTCCGCGGTGGCGACGTACTGTACACCAAACGTCTTGGGTAGAAACACACCGGGGCTTTCCTTTAACGCTGCACTGTGTGGAGTTGCTCGATTTTAGAAAATCAACAGGCCTTCTGTTTACTGATCTCAGCAAGGTTTCACGCAGGTGTGTGTGTGCGTGTGCGTGCATGGTTACCAGGGTGGAACAACAGAGATAAGGGGAGAGAAAGAGGAAACGAGCTTGCTCTCTGTCCGTGTCTCACACACATACACACACTCACATACACACTCTTCCTCCTCCTCCTGTAGCCTGTTGCTTATTCCCTCCATCTCTGTGCGAGTCGCGTGTGTGGACGGACAGTGCTGGACCGGAGAATCAATCCTACTCTTTGGTTGGCCACTACTTTCAAAGGGGGCCGGCTCACGGCTTGTGTACAGAGAGGGAGAGAAAGAAAGTAGGAGGAGGGGGAGTAGTGAGGGAGGGAGAGAGAGAGAGAGAGGTAAAAGCAAAAGAAAGCAGCGATCAGAGAGAGAGAGAGAGAGAGTGTGTGTGTGGGCGTTTTGTTTTGCGATGGCAGCACGGCTTAGAGTCGACAGTGCGCGTGTCTGTCTGAGGCGCACTCGTTCACCGATTCTCCTGCTCTTGGACGCACGCAGCCCGTTGCCTTAAGTGCGCTGATCAGAGTGAACGCTTGGAACCATTCAGAAAAGGATTCAAAGGAAACATCACAGAGCGTTCGCAGAACAGGATCGAGAGCAGAGTAGTCCCTCCTCGGTGATGGTGAGTTCTGCTGTGTTTCATTCCAACTCTTGGGTTTGTTTTTTCCTTGAACAAGTGGAGGTGCACACATTAAAGGAATTCTTCATGCTTATACCTTTGGATGTCGGATTACACCAGAGGAGGAGAGAGAGAGAGAGAGAGAGAATGAGAGAGGGGGAAAAGAGGGAGAGAGATTCCATGATTTAAGTAAAGAATGTGTGAGTGGAAGAAATGAGGAGGGAAGAGTGTGTGTGTGTATGTGTGCGCGCTGGGCTTCTCACGACGCGCGAGGATAGTTCTCTAGCACTAGCGCTCTTCTGTATCTCATCAAGGCGAAGGGAGCTGTAATGACCACAAATGGAGCGAAGGACTCCAAAACTGCATGAGTCAGAAAAGCCAGGAACCTTCTCCCTTCTCTGTGCCCCCTCCCTCCTTCCCTTCTTCCTTGTCTTCTTCCCTCTCTCTCTCTCTCTCTCTCTCTCTCTCTTTCTTTCTGTTCTCACTTTTGCATTCCTGATTTTTTTTTTCAAGTTTGTATTTTAACTTTTGCACTGTTGAAGAGCTTCATCTTTTTTCTTTTTCTTTTTTCCTTTTTCCTGTCAACATTCTACGAGTTCCCCAGCTTCATAATGCTGCATAAAAAATATTTAAAAAACATCTGTTTATTCCTTTAACAATAGATACTGTTATCACTGTGCACCTGACTGTTCACGGCTTTGCTCAGGAACCTGACAACGTCCATATCTCGCTTTCTCACGCCAAGCACTTTCTCTACCCCTGACAGTTACAGTGGGAGGAAAAGGGAAAATAGGAAACAAAAAAAAGCGTAATTGAGACTTTCATACCTCATTCACAGCTCATCAAGAACATCAGGTTGTACTTCTTCAGCTTGTAACTGGTAACAAAGTGCCGTCTCTTAAGCTGTAACTTCCTCAGTGGCCATGAGTTTACAGAGCGTGTTGGTAATGAGGAGTTTATTATTCCCGGCAGGCCTGGCTTACTTGGGAGGTAGTCAGCGAGGAAGGGGAGAGAGAGAGATGGAGAGAGGCTTCACTATTCTGCTCTTAAGACTGTGTAATGATTTTTCTGTCGCTAGATATCGATCACATTAGAGACATGCACGAGTGAGTGGGCTTCCTTTTTTTTTTTTTTCCCCCTCAGTGGTAAAGTCATGTTCATTTAAACTGTGTGTAATCATAACGACTCAATCTTTTTGTTGGTCGAGAAGAAGGACCTCTGTATTTTAACACTGGCATTCGATTCTATAAAAAGTTTCCACTCAAGAGTACACTAGAAGTGCAGTCTTGTTTTTTTTTTGTTTTTTTCCTCTCTCTTCAGTAAGAAAATGGCAAGACAGAGAGAGAGCCAGCCTTCCAGTCAAAAGTTTGGACACACTTTCTAATTCCACAGTCTTTCCTGATTTTTATTTCTTTCTACAATTCTGACGGTGTCTAAATTACTCAATAATCTCTTTTGAACAGTTGATATTGAGATGTATCTGCAGCTTCTGCTCTGTAAAGCTTCATAACGGCTCTAATCTGAGGTGCTGTTTGTTAATGAGTGATTTCTGAGGCTGGTGACTCTAAATGAATTTCTCCTCTGCAGCAGAGGTGAATTCTGGTCTTGATTTCCTGGGAAGGTCTTTATGAGAGACAGTCTCATGATGGCGCTTGATGGGTTTTGCAAATGCACTTGACACAATACTGTTTGTGCAAGAACTATTTCAGAACAGCTGACTTTCGTGTCTTGAAATACATAACAACTGTTACTTAATTACTTAATGCCGTACGTGTTGACTCAGATTTGAAAAGAAATCCAGTATTGTTCAAGAATATAGGAAATGAATCCAAATTTGTGTCCACACTTTTGATTGCTACTGCAAACACCTTATTGACGCTGAAGGAAAAAAAAATCCAGTGTGATTGACAGTCTCATGGGTGTTTGAACTGTCTGATATTAAATGACTTCGTAAAAAAGCCGTGTCCCTTCTCTGAAATTTATATTGGTAATCTCTTGTCTCGGAAATAAATAAATAAATAAATAAATCACGCTCCCCTACTGTGAAAGTAAATGGAAGAAAGTTTTGAAATAAAATCCGTCAGCGTACGTTCTGCCACCCAAAAGAAACCCCCTGAGTAGAGCCGTAGCTCTTGCAAAATCTTAGAGAAGGCAATTAAAGATGCCCTCTGGCTGACTTCCTTTAAAGCTGCATCTCGGGTAGATCCTCGTGGACGGAAACCCTGAGGAAGATATCTGACTCACCAGAGCAATAATAACTCGCTTGGAAGAATCGCAGGTTCCCTCTAGGGAGAGCTGCTATCTGTGTCTCTGGATGGAGATGTCTAGACTGCCATCGTGAATAAAGGAATCATCTCTGAAACTACGCATCGATCATTGACCAGAGGAACCGATATGTAAACCCTTCATCAAGTGCAAAACAAGTGAGAGACCGAGACTCGGAGTTTCCAAGTGAGATCAGGTCGAGCAGTTCACGCGCAACCACTCATTAAAACGTCACGGTTCATTTTGACCCATCTTCTTCTTTTGTTGTTGTTTTTCAGTCAGTTTGGTCAGGCCTGAAATACTTCTTTTTTTTTTTTTTTTTCTTTTTTTCTTTTTTACATCTAATCAAGCTTCCTAACAGCCCACGTGTGCTTGAATACTGAAACGAGCGCTTCTCACATGTCCGTGATATCAACAGAAACTAAACGCAGAGCCCGAACACTGAGGATTTTTTTTCTTTTTTTTAACCCTCTTATCAGTTCAATGCAAACCTTTTGACAGCTTGGAGAGGAAGCGGTGATGCAGAGGATCTGGCAACCCTAACCAAGTGCGCAGCTGTGAAAGCCTTTCGTTTTGGTTACCTTTTTAGTGTGGTTGGAAACTCTTCCCCCCCCCCCCCCCCCCCTTCACAAATTGTTGTGTACAGTTTCTGCAAAAACCTTATTACGTTTCTTTTTTTTATTTTTTATTGTAACTGCAATTTTTAATGTTTTAATCATCACTTAACTTCGTTAACTAGGAACCAGTTTTAATGGCATTACAATTTTGACAAACAAAAACAAAAGAAATTACTAATGGTAGGGGAAAAAATGACCAATCCAACTGAATAGAATAATGATATAAAGCTTGACCTTAACAAATTGTGAAAGCTGTAAAACACAATACAATAATGCACATGTTGAAAAAATAAAACGAAGGTGTAACTGAAGTTTAAACAACGAACGCTTGTTTCAAACCTAAAAGGTCAAGGAACAAAAGCAGAGGCTTTCTAGTTGCTAAGTTTCAGCCACAGATGTAAGATTATTGACGGTGTGCAGAATAAAAAAAATCCTCAAGAATAAATCTTTTTTTCACCGATCAGTATCATTACTTTCCATTGAGGCGTTCAAGGACARAGGAAGTCTGTAAATGTAGACTACACAAGCATGTCAAATTATTCTATTCCACCTGAAAAGGGAAGAACCCTGGCAACGTGAGTTTCTGGGGTTTCGAAATATTTTTTGTTTTTGTTTAGGAAATTCTTCTGCAGGAAATCCCGCGCTGTAAACGTCTTCAGCTTAATAACTTGACTCTAATATGCTGGTCAGAGCCAAGTTTAGCAATGTTGATTTTCAGGAAGGACTAGTGTTTTTCCCCTCTCTCTCACTCTGTCTCTCTCTTTCATTCTCTCTCTCTCCCCGTCTCTCTCTCTCTCTCTCTCTACATGGGTGTAACTTTATTGTGACAACTGGTGAGAAAATACAGGGTGGCAACATAAACAAGTACTTGATTTATAGTAGGTTTGCATACTGTATATCATTTCATACTATGATCCTCTTGTGGCATCAATCAAAAAAAATTTTTTTCTCATGGGAGGGGAGGGCGGGAGGAGCAGTAGATGAGTCAATCCACAAATGAATATGGAGAGATCGTCAGTTGCGTAGGTGCTTTGAACTCTCTAATATTAACATATGCACCGTAATCTCCGCCCCTTCTTCCATCACGCATTCAGTGTTTTAGTTAGTGCACTTGTGCTGAATTACACTTTCCCGGCTCTCGTATTATGCCACGGTTATTTATATGAAKTAACATTTATAAACGCTTGTATGAGCTAATATTTAGGCAAATAACAATTGTTCCATGAAAATATTGGACATTTATAACACGTGCAGCTCTTGTTAGCTATTTGGAATGGATTAGCTTATTAGCTATCAGTTTTATAGTTTATAACATTCTCACTTTCAGACAGCAATACATTTGTTTCTAGGAGGATGTGCTGTATATTCTACGAAATCTGCACTTCACAATTTGTTTCATATCTGGGTACGGGTCACCGATAAAAGACACTAAATACAACCATCGCTGTCCAGGCCACAGTGGTATGAATGTGTGCGTATGTACATATAAGGGGTTGTTTTACATCCATTAGATAGATAATCCCATGTTTTAGGTCACGAAAAATGTTTACATGTACACTAAAACCCATGAGCATATTTTTATCCTCCAGCTGCCTACCAGTCAAAAGTTTGTGCTACATTCTAGAACAATACAGAAGTACTTCGACATATACAGGTTTAATCCGTTCCGGTGGCGAGCTCTTAACACAAATTTTCATATTGGGSAATAATGTAACCTAGAGGAAATAACGTAAATGCAGATCCGTTCCAGGCGCCCAAAAATATTACCATTTATTACCAATTTCCAATACTCTAATCATATCTTTGCATATAAAACAATCAAAACATTTAGAAAAAAACATGTAAATGTCATAAAATATTAAATAAATAGACTAGACACTAACCCTTGATTTATGATTCCTCTTGTCACCGGCTGCTTTGCACAAAATGCCAAAAAACAAGTTTTAACAAGTTTTATACAGCTCCCGGACGTACTCACAACTTAGCCGGCGTTCGGTTAGGCTCAGATCGTTTGCTCGTATGCCGCAAATGCTTTATGTACCAGGGAAACGTTCTTGCAAAATTTCAGTTCTTAAGGCGAAAATTCATGAGCCAGGGTTTGTATGCCGAGTTACCACTGTAATGGATTTTTTTTTGTTGCAAAACTATGAAATGGCATTAGGTAATTAATTAACAACAAGAAGTCAGTTGTTATTTTAAGACACGAAGGYCAGTTGTCCTGGAATAGTTCTTGCAAGAACAGTATTGTCGAGTGCATTTGCAAAACCCATCAAGCCCCATGATGAACCCGTCTCTCATGAAGACCAAAACGTTACCTCTGCTGCAGAGGAGAAGTTCATTTAGAGTTACCAGCCTCGGAAATCACCAATTAACAGAGAGCACCTCGGAATACAGAGCATAAGTAGCAGATACATCTCAATATCATCTGTTCAAAGGAGATTATTGAATATTTTGGACGCATTCAGCATTGTTTTATAATGTAATCAGTAACAACCATGGAGTTAGTTGTGTCCAAATCTTTTCTTGKAGTGTGTGTGTGTTTATACAGAGTGAGCCAAAAAATTTATACACATTTTAATACTAAATTTATTGCTACATGTTATATATTGATGTATGTGATATCATGATACTAATATGATATTAATATAATGTACATCATACTATTTTTTTCCTTTGTGTGTGTGTGTATATACATATATACACACACACACACACACACTGTTTCTGCCTCAGACAAATGTTTTGTAAAAAGGGGCTACATCGAAAATGTACAGTGTTTTAACGCCCACCCAAACCCAACTCCCGGTGGTACCACCGCACAGGCTTCCTCTTTAGGGTTGCCAGATCTGCTGAGGGCTCATTCAGAGCAACAACAACAACAAAAAATGCGAAGCCCATACACTCAAATCGGAATTAAATTGAACTCGTCGTGGTCAGTCTGAACCATGATGTATTTAAAAAAAAAGAGGAAGACGATCAGTTTAAAAAGATCTAAAATGATTAAATGTTTAAAATCCATTTCAACTCTTTCACTCTGCACATGTACACGATGATCGCTGACTGAGCTGTGGTGTACTGCTTGTTTTGTTTTGTTTTTCCGACATTTTCCTGAACTAAGAAGAATCTCAACAGGAACCATACCATCTCATCATACGACATGATGTGCACCGTGCCTATAAATGGAGATTTTACACCAACTGTCGTGGCTGAGTTTATTTAAAGTCTTTTATTGAATACACCAGTTTCAGCGAAGCGTAACCAGCTGCAAAATAGTTTACAAAACCCTAGATTAATCCACCTGGTTATAGATAGCTGTTCAGGGAAATGAAACACTTTGTTAATACCTGAGCACGAGAGTCAAGGGCACGCTTTTTATTCTTAGCTCAGGATTCCAGTCCACTTACCACAAATGCTGTTTTTTGTGTATATTACCGCTTACAGAAATGTTTCATTGCTTTTTCCCGCGCAACTAAATGATTCTTGGCTTAAACATTATAATCCCAATCAGGGTTCCTAAATAACTCATAACTGGGCCATCACACATTTTGCACCAGAAAGGTTATATAAAGCATTTATATAACCACCGGCTAACATTTTGTGCCTCTGTCCYATTTAACACATAACCCAGTGCTGCCTGCTTTGACTTTCATCACCGACATCCTGCAGCCTCTCTGCGATTGTACATGAAGAGCTTTATGGACGGATTTAGAGAACATCACGATCCTCCTCATAGAGGAGTGTGTGTACACGTGGATTTCTCACATGTGGGCAGTATGATGAAGAAAATATTACATCACAACGCTTAAATGATTAAATTTGATATGTCGATTTGACAAAACCAGAATTAAAAACAGCTAAATGTTGTACTTTAAATCCTGATTTGCAAATAAAATTAAAATAAAAAAAAACTTCATATGTCACACCTTTGGCATGAAGAAATGATGTCTCTATTAGTCCGCTCACTTGACTGTCTTCACTGGGATAGCAAAAAAAATTAAAAAATAAACCTCCTGATTAATTTGCAGTGTTGGACATTGCGAGTGTTTATTACGTAGCAGGTCTCGGATAGCGACAAGGTGTGTGCATGTGTGTAGCGTGACTGATTTGGTCCCCAGCACCACAGTTGATGCGGGACATGGTGGGGACTCTGGCACAGCTTATAAAAGTGCATCTGTTTTGCTCTTAGGAAATCTCTCTATGGTCTGTGTTTTTCTCTCTCTCTCTCTTTCTAACTCCCTCTGTATCTCTGTTTCTGTTCATCTCTCTTTTTTTTCTTCTTTTTTTTGTCTCTCTTACTATTTCTCGCTGTATCTCTCTCTCTCTCTTTGCATGTTGATTTTCCTTCTTCTTTCATTCTTTGTATTTGTCTCTCTTTGTTTTTGGCTCCCCGTGTCTCTGTCCTTTTCTGCCACTTTCCTCTCTCCATCTCCTGTGCCTCTTCCTTTGTTTATATATCTTCCTCTTCTTCTGTCACTGTTTTTCTCTTTCTCTTCTTCTCCATCCATCTTTCATTGTGTACCTCTCTGTCTCACCACCTCTCTCTCTCTCTCTCTCTCTCTCTCTCCATTTTTATCAATCCTCCCTTCTGACTTCATTCATCTGGGTATACAGATGCATACTTCAGAGTTCAGAGTAAACACAGTAAACAGAACGTCTGCCAGGCATACGGGGCCAGTAATTACTTCTCATCAGCTTCCTGTTTAACCATAAACCCTCCCTCCATCCCTCCCTCCCAGTCATCTGTTCATTAACACGGTCGATGGGGGGAAACTCCACTTTTTTCCCCCCCCCTTCCTCTTTTCCTTTGACTAATCACACCGCCTCTTTCTCTCACTGATCGAGATCTCGACGAGTAACCCTGACCTCTTTATAATGCCTGTCGTATTGTGGAAGAGTGATGTATTAGCTGATTAACTGCTTCACATTGCAAACTCATGAAAAAAAAGAAGCTTGTGCAGGTTCTCTCTTGCTACAAGGATGTTGTACAAAATGACCAAACATGCGTGCTGATGGGAGAATGCAAATGCTCTCAAGGGGGGAAAAAAAGTCCATGTACTTTGCATGCGACATGACCGTATTGTAATGCGGTTCTATCTGGCGTGTGGGTTAGCATATACTCTTCAAGCAGATTTTTTTATTATTATTTTTTTTTTCCAGGTGGTTCGATTTGTTCAGATTTTTGCCGTTCTGGAATTGCATCCTTGATCCCGCTTTCGCTCTGGAATTCCGCCTGAGTGAAAAGTCGCATTAGAGTGCGTCAATAGCCGAGCGTAGTYGATAAACCACACACACTTGTAGATGTAGTTGGGAACACTTTTACAGAGGGGGAAACACTGAAGAGATCGACTACTTGAGGTAGCMGAGCACAGAAAACTATGGCGAGAGGATGGATTGTAGGAGGGAGCTGCTGGGGGAAGGAAGGAAAAAAAAACATGTGGGCAGACTGCTGGCACTTTTCTCTCTCTCTCTCTCTTTCTGTCTTTTTCTCTCTTTCTCTTTCTCTCTCTCTCTGCATGGCCCGAACCCAACACATCAAAAGCTCATTCTGTCCAACCTCAGAACAGATGGCCTTACAACAATAATATTATGCCTACGCTCTTCTCCTCTACCTCTCATCTCTCTTATTCTTTTCTTTTGTCTCTCCCACTCTTCCATTTTACACCGCCTTCTGTTTTCTGACGTCCTAATAATCCCATATTTCCAGCGACTACCGAATGTCTCACTTTGTTTAAAAAAAAAAAAAAACATGGATTCTTTTCTCACATATAATTAATCACACGAAGGTTTTTTTTTCGTTCTTTCTTCTTCCTCCACTCTCTGTTCTTTCTTTATCGAAAACATCGTCTCATCTTTTCTCTTTCCAGGGCATCTGGCGTATCCCAGTAGATGAAATCGATCGTCCGGGTAGTTTCGCATCTCATATGAACAGATCCATCGTGCTGCTGCTGGATGTTCTGTCTCAGTTAAGGGATCACSACACCCTGCTGAAGATTTCCCTCATGCTCCAGAGAACCCCTGACCAGGGAAAGTAAGATCCGCTTTTTATATGCTTCATGAACAGTTATTTTATATCTGTTTCGTAAACGGACAGCGATGAAAGATTATATTTTAAGGAATGTCTGTCTTCTGTTACTCGTGGTACACAGCTCTTGCACCTAAATATGCTTGTGACTGAATTCTTTCTGTTTTTTATTATTTTTATTATTTTATTTTATTATTTTTAAAGGAAATATTTGCGGGATGTGGACCGGCAGGTCTTGGCAAGGCGCGCCTTCTTCTTCACTGTGAAAGTGCTGGAGGACAATCTGGATAAACTCACTGCGGTATGACAGCCAGTCTGCTCTTCTTTCTCTTATCATTAGTCTGTTAGCTCAGGTGGAATGCTCTCCATGTTGCTCCGCTGTTACTGTGCATTCTGATTGTGTGTTATTCACCGTGACTCACACGCCGCACGAAGCAGGGTTCAGCGAGGTTCAGGAGGGTTTAGCCCTAACGATTAGCCTGTCCGGACCCTCTTCATTCATTTCATTTCGTTCTCTCGTACAGGTGTCTGATCCTTCGCCTAAGCCTTCTACTTCCTCCATGGGTGAAATGACCACAGCTGACGTGTCCAGCCGGCCTCCCGCTACAGAGGACGCCAAACCCTCTCAACCCGCTAGACCATGCCTTCCGGACTCGTCCTCGACGCCTTGCATCGATATCACAAACACAGGACCGTCCCAGCCTATAGCTCCTGTCTCTCAACCTACTCTAGAACCAGGAAACCAGAACCAGGGCACATCGGCAAACTCTCAGCCCAGAGACGGTATCTCTATCCCGGTGGAGCCCATGGAACTCGAACCTGGAACATGGACCGGCGCTCCGAAACCAGGTCTCCCACAGTCAACCACCGACGGTGTCGGTGTTTCGCATGAGCAGGGAACCCCCAGATCTGCGGCCGAGGGGACGGAGAGACGCCTGGACAGCGCCCGGACACCGGAGCTTTCTCTGGAAGAGCTGAGCATTAGTTCCAAACAGCAGCTGATGCAAGTTCAGGCGAGCACAGTCCAGAAAGGAGCTCACGCTACAAGCGCAGCGCGGCCGAACAGGAAGAGGAAGCTGCTGGAAGATGTCGAGTCGGGCAAGACGCTCTTATTGGACGCGTACAGAGTGTGGCAGCAGGGGCAAAAGGTCATGGCCTATGACCTGGGGCGCATTGAGAAGATCATGTCAGAGACGTACATGCTAATCAAGCAGGTGAGTCGAATATACTGATTATAGAATAATAAATATATGGTATATATGTGCATTCTATTTTAGGTTTTTGAATATTATTGAGCACGTAATCGTACCCTCTTACAGAAAGAGGGAACGTCAGATCAGCAGCAGCACTAGACTGCTGTAGTTTCTTATCACAAACAGAATGAAAAACTCYGAGAGGACACGATAAGTCAACATCACAGTTTTATAAAGAGTTCAAGAGTTTCTCTTTTAAATTTTATTTCATTCAGGTTAGATTTTATTTAAATAACAATGGTCATTGTCTCAAAGCAGCTTCACAAAATGAAAAGAAAATATATAGAAGTGTGGAATTTACAAGGAATATTTTYTTGTAGCCATCACAATTTTGTCAAGGCTCTTGTCAAAGTCACTCAAATCCTCGTATTTGCCCATTTTTTCATCTTCAWMMACATCAACCTAACATCAACCTCAGTGAGGGACGTTAAGGGCCCTTTAAAACTAGGCATGATTGATTTGTACCATACCGATGAATGAATGTCCTCACTGGTCAGTGTTCACATTATTATTTTTCGCATGCATATTTTCACCCTCCAATGCAGCAGATGGCAGTAGCATGTGAGCCACCATTAAAAACACAGAGAAGAAGAAAACAAGGAAGTCAATCTCCGGGTTATGCCTCATATCGATATTTTAGGAAAAATGCCAAGTCATGCTCCCRCGTGCCTTCCTACTTTATCAGCTATGACTGTGTAGATCAGAGGATGAGATCGTTGTGTGTGTGTGCTACCGAGATCTCGTAGGAGACTGCGGGCACTGATGATGTCACATCCATMTGTGCCGGAGTACAGTGTGTCGTTCTCGAGACCACCTTTTCCAGCGGTTCCTGAGCACGGAAGGATTGTATTCTAGATTATCAAAATGAGTCTGACTTTTCAGGTCAAGTGTTCTCGAAACGATCCCAGGGCCCAGATCGTGTACAGTGCACAGTTTTAAGAGCAAAAGGCGGGTGGTCATGAAGTTATGGCAGATACACCGTCTATTTTGCCATAAATATACATCAGCTATTCGAACAACCTCAAATGTTCTTTAGCTCAAGAATGAAGAAAGCACAAATTTATACAGACTTTATCCCAAACATTTAAATTATATTTTCTTTAAATATCTTTTTCTTTTTTTTTTTCAGAATGTCGAATCCTACTGTTTCTTTCYTTTTTTTCCCCTTTTCCTTAAACGCTCTCCAATTTGTGTTTCTTTATTTTTCCACTATGACTTGCAGTGTTTTTGCTGTCAGCGTGAAATGTTGACAACACGTCTGTATAATGCTGTAATGACGGGGAAATCCTCAGCCCTCCGTCTGATGACTCAACATGAAAGCAATAAATGTTTTAGGGGAGATCCAAAAAAAGCCCGGCATCATACGCCAGACCACGTGAGACAATGTCTGTCTCATCACGACTATCACTACTGTATTTAAAAAAAGAAAGGAGAGAATCTGAAAGCATTTTGTTAGCCAGCAGAAATCAGGATGTGACCGTGTTTGCATATACACAGTGACGTGCATAAGTATTTCCTCCGCTTGACTTTTTCTACAGTTTGTAATGGAAAATGGAGCTAACATGGACATAACTGGGAAATATCAGGAATTTGCCCCTAATGCTGAAGTGTGAGGATAAATTGGGTAGGACAKTCAGGATTATGATGTCTAAACAAACCTCRCCATACATGGATGTKWTATAGACTTGGGTTAAACGACGAGTCACGAATGCACTGGCGTCTTCACCTCTTCATCAGAAGTGAATCTTTTGTCCTCCTAGGGCTGGACTAAGCAGGTGAAAGTCCGATGGAGCGAGATCAGGACTATAGGGAGGATACATCAGCCGTGGACCTTCTTGATGGCTGACACTTCTTGACCTTCTTTGAACTTTTCTGTTCATTCATTCACACTTCTTCGACGAAAACACACTTTCTCGATACTGCACACAAAATCTTCGATAAATAACAGCACCAGGTTACACCCTCAAACCACAAAGAAGCAATCACTGCACACTAGACAGTTTTTTTTTAATCACAAGTGGATTGTTCATTTTTGCTCGCATCGCAGTTACAAATGAACTGATGAAACGCGTTCACATTTGCACAGCAGTGACTGTAGCCTTGAACAAAAGCAGCCAACAGGGGTTTTAATATAACCAGAGTGCAGATCATTTTTGACTCACTGTCCTATTACTGTAAACATTTTTTCTTCATTTCTAATAAATGTAACTGCCACTACAAAAGCGATGCAAACAACTTGAAGACTAAGGAGCTAATCCAAAGTCCAGGACAGATTTTTAAAATATCAAGTCAAGGTTTGATGGGGTAACTCGTCCCAAACTTTTGAACATCCCATGGAGTGAAATAAAATCTGTAAAGAATATGAAGCAAACAAAACTCTGGCTAGATGAGGCCATCTGACAATAGTCAGCAATGGTAGCCAGAGACGCAACAGGGTTGTGCCACCACCATCATGTTTCGCCGTGGAGATGGTGTTCGTATTATGTAAACGTGAACTTGTCCGTTCATTACTTTGATTTTTTTCTGTGGAATCCTGTTTATGCGTACGTATTGACTAATACTACTGAAGATTATAAAAGCATAAGCCTGATAATCGCACAAACCTCTGCCTCTTCAATTACACCAAGGAGAAAAACAAACTGCTTAAGTTTCCATTAAGGCTATATCATTACATCGAGAGGATAATGGCTTATCCTCTAGCGCACACGTGCAGACAGACAAAYAGTACAATATTCTACTAGTCCATTATCATCCTGTACCTCAGTCGCACTGAATCACCTCTCATTTCCCCTCTGGATGGTATAATTATATCTACCGCTGTTGTCTTTCTGTTACGCTGCAGCTTTCAGAGGTTGCAAGCAGTCTGCCTGATGTTCTGCGTATCGTGTGTGTGTTTTTTTGCGGTCGAATCAGTGCGCATCCGTATTATCCAAGTAGTGTTAGTCCGTGTCGAGAGCAGCTTGTCGTGCTTATGGTGTGTCAGAAACCGGGTACATTAAAAATCTAATATTTATGTAGTTGTGAATTGACGTGCATCAGGGGTTCTCGCAGTGCAGGAAACGCGCCCAGTGAAATCCAGCAAAGTATTTCCACAGCTCGCTTGATAATAGAGTCTAAAAGAGTGCTGATATCTGGCTAGGAATGAAGGCTTTCCTTTCTATACTGACACTAGCCAATTTAAGGCTTGAGGATTTGTCACCAGGGGTAATTTATTAGGGGGGGGTTAGAGAAAAAAGAAAAAAGCAGCCCAGTAATCCAGTACTAGCTTGTTTACAATACTGGCCACGGTTTACATTCCATCGCACGCCACACTTTTTCTGAGGCATGTTTTTGTGATTTTATTGGATAGATTAATCAGACAATCTTTTCAGGATCAATAGTTTTCAGATACACACATGGACAAAATTGTTGGTACCATCATTTTTGTCCAGGCCTGTTCCATGAGTTCATTTTTTAAAATAATTCCGTTGAAGCATGGTTGAAAAGCAATGTCCGACTTTCATTGGTTAACATTCATAGAATTCTTATTTATTATTACTTTTGTCAGATTAAAGTTATTTATGTGACCATTGTGAGTTTTTCTTTCATTGACCAACAATTGGGTACCAACAATTTTGTCCACGTGTGTATGTGGAAACCCTAACAAACCTGAGCAAAAGACAGTACACCTGTAATATCGCTATAACAAAACAATGATGCTAAAAAATCTTTATGGCAGTCTTGCTGATTGGTTAATAATGATCATCTACCCATTTGTTTTCCTTAAATGGTTTTAACTCACTTAACCAGTTAACTGCACTGCGTCATGAAAGTCACACACTTCAAAATTTCGTTCAATCACCTTTATCTTTGATTACAGCACAGAATGTGATGATAATTTCACTATGAAAGTGTGTTAGTGATTTCCAATAATATTTTTTTCCCTTGTCCGCATTTCACATGACCGTTGATCCGTCCAGATTTCGACAGTGTGTTGAAGGGTTCCTAACCCAGTCCTAATAATTTTAAATCTCTGTACTTGTTATATTTGCTTGATGCAGCCCAATAATTTGAAATGTGTGAAAATGATTCCTCATGCTCTCAGAACCACTGTTTTACAATCCGAGTCCTGGAATACGCTAACTGAATCAACCGCAGATCCTAACACTTTGGTATAGGGTCGATCTGAACTCATCAGACCACTTGACCCTTTTTCCTTGCTCCAAAGTCCAGTCTTTATGCTCTCTACCAAATCGAAGCCTTTTTTCTGATTAGTCTCAGTAACAAGTGTTTTTTTTTTATGGCCATGCACATGTTTAGTGTCCATTCTTTGAGTTTTCATCACATCGTGTACAGTATGTACAGAAATACCCTTACTTTCACTATTAAACATTGCTCTGTTTTTTACTGTTGATTTTTTTTTACCATGCAACTTCCCCAATTCTCCATTCATGTTGTTTTTTTTTTTTTTTCTGAGCACGTTTTCCACAAAGCTGACAGTTCAGCACTGTTCTTGAAGGTTTATAATTAATAATGTGTTAAAGGGTTCTTAACCAAGTTCTAGTCATTTCAAATGTCCTTAGTTGTTTTCTTTGCTGGATTCCCTTCAGAAATTGGGCCATTCTTTCATTGTCATTCATTATTACAATACACCAGCCAAACACTTTTAGTCTCGTCAGTTTCTTAGGTGACCAAACCATGGGACATGGCAGACCCTGGAGCGCTGAAGTCCACTGTGGGTGTTCATACACTTCATGTGATGTGTAGATTTTAGGAATATATGGATGGGACATACAGTTCTCTCTACATCAGCCTTTTTTTCTGTTCACTATGAACTAAAGACATTTATGTTTTAGATCAAAAGATTTTTATTTTCAGTTGTTTTTCCAAAACTTGTACTGTAGCATCTTTCAGTTTTGACAGGCTTCTCATTTCAGTCTCCTCTTCAGGAGGTGAAATGCTGCTCAATTTGGTTAAGGTCTGGTGATTCACTTGAATAGTCTAAAACTCTGCACTCCCCGGACCCCGCCCACCAAATGAAGTCTGTTGTCGTATTAGCGGTGTGCCTGGGGTCGTTGTCTTGCCTTATGATGACGTTTCTCCCAATAAGCTTATTAAGACCCATTTTTCTGTCAGTGACACGTCTGTAGTCATTCTGCTGTCTCCAGTTTGAGTTGCATCACCAGTAAAGAATAGTGAGCTCGTTCCAGCCATGCAAGCCCAAGCCACTGGACATGACACCATCCTCCACCATGATTTGATTTGGTGGCTTTGGATCATGAGCAGATCCTTTCCTTTCTCCACACTTTGGCGTAGACGCACTTCCTGCAAGATGACTGGTTGTTGGCACAGCAGTGGTTTCTTTCTTTTTCAAGACATTTCAAATTTTCTCAGGTTTCTTCCCATAGGCAGCTCTTTGGTCTTGATGTTGGTAAAATCCTGGCATTCAAACCAAGAGATGATTTAGATTGATATTAATTTGTTGAAATGATTCATATAATCATTGGACACCTGGACAATAAGAAACCAATATTGTTCCAATATTTTTGAGCTCTCTGATCTTGGTTCTTGGTGCGGGACAAAGTCTTTCACTTTGCGGTTTCTTGACTTTGGAAGTTTGTTTCATCAGAATTCATTCATCTTCTCATCCTTCTATAACCGTGCATTACCCAAAAGAACAAAATTGTAACACTTACCAGCCAAAGTGAGAGAGATCTGGATAAAATAGATAAAGTGGTTAAAAAGAGCATTGCGTTTCAGATCTTCAGCAGCCCCTGTGTTTTAGCAAACGCCGCTATCTCTCCCTCAGTAATTCTCCTATTAGCCTTTTTAGCTTAGTCAGAGGCATTAGGCCCATTATAGCCGGAGTGCTACCGAGAGCGCAGGGACGTGTGCCAACATGTGTGCATCCGTTTTGTCTATTCTCTCTCTCTCTTCTCGCTCTCTCTCTTTCTCTTCTCGCTCGCTCTCTTCCTCCCACACACACACGCCGCTAAAGGAGAGAGCAGCACGCTCCCGGTAGCTGACATAAAACAGACACTAGGGACGCCCAGTCATGCCTCCCCGCACCCCCTTCTCTGTTACCATGGGCACGGGAGCTCCAATAAAAGGTCTTATTAGGTCAACACACTCGAAAACTTTATCGGCCCACGTGTCAGAGCATCGCAGAGTGTCCATGGGATTTCCACGGTTCGAGTGTGTAATATTCCAGACAACAACCCGTGATTAATATTAATATCATAGCATAGCGTCAGCTCTGTAAATATTTGATCACGGTACACACTCGGCCCCCGAGCTGTGAATCAGGGTCTCTAATGAAATGCACTGTGTTAAAGTGGTCACTTCACGTCTTATTCATTTGATTGCAGTCCTTCATTAGTGTAAGTGTCCCTCGACTACAAGCCTTCATCAGTTGATTACAAAGAGGGTTTTTTTTTTTTTTTTTTTGACACCATCATAATGAATCACACTGTTCCTTGGTTATCGAATGTAGCATTACTTCAGGGACTAGGCTCTTCGATAGTGTGTTTAGGCGCATCTATTCTATAAACCCAGCGATCTGTTAGAAGATGTATATAAAGGCAGAAATGAAAGAGAAGTAAAAGTGAGTTTATAATCCAGCCATGATCAGATGTAACTAGTGGGTTCAGTTTGAAGCTGTAGTTGTTTTAAACACCGGTTGTCTCACAGGCTGCGTTTGTGTTTGTCTGCAGGTGGACGAGGACGTGGCGTTGGACCAGGCCGTGAAGTTTTGCCAGTTTCAGATGGCAACATCAGCACAAAGACAGGTAACACACAGACACACACACGGACACACATGGAAATATCCTGCTGTGTGCACGTGTGACTGTGTATTTGAGTGCGAGTCCCCCGGCGCAGCACAAACCCTGGAATCAGTGAGCTGAGCTCGTCCTCCTCCTTTACTGAATTCCTCAGAGACACTTTTCCCTTATTCCCTTATGTGTCCTCATAGCGAGCTCGTTTCCCTCCCTGGCTACATCTCGTCAGTCTGTCTCACTGTCTGTGTCTGTCTGTCTGTTCCAGTCTCTTCCTCTCCATTTTTTTGTCTTTCCGTTTTTCTTTTTTGTCCTCTTAGGCCTGCCATTTTTTTCACCTTTTTTGTCTGTCCTTCTTTAACTTTGTCACCATCTTCCTGTCTGTCTGTTTTTCTTTATTTTTAGCAGTATTTCCTTCCTTCTTTCTTTTCATTTTGTCTGTTTGCCTTTCTTCTTACTTTCTTTGTCTGCGTCTATTTGTCTTTGTCTTCTCACTGTTCATCTGTCTATCTTTTCTATTTCGGTTTCTTGCAGGTTTTTTTTTGTCTTTTCTTCCTTTTGTTTTTTTTTCCATCCTTCTGTCTCTGGCTATCTTTTTTTGTATCTGTCTATTGCTGCTTGCCTTTCTGTCCTTTCTTTTTAACTGATCTTACTTCTGCCTATCTTTTTGTTTACTTTCTGTTTATCTTTCTCTGCTTTTATTCATCACTTTCCGTCTGTCTTTGTCTGTATGTTTATATTTTGTCCTTTGCCTTTCTTTCTGTCGTACATTTTTTGCTTTGCTCTAATTATTTTCTCATCCTCATCTCTATCTCTCTTCCTCTCCTTTATTTTCTGTCATTCGAGCTTCTTCAGTGTCTCTGCTTTCCTCCCGTTCTTTCATTCCCGTTCTCTTTTCCTGCCCTCAGTGCTGTGCTTTCATTATTGCTTCATTAGCATGCAGCAGCCAGTTAAAGCAGCTCCCAGGATGTCTCTGTATTTCTCTCTTTTTCAGAAGACTTGAGTTTTCAGCTCTATGTCGGTCTTGAGCGCCTGCCTGGTGATAGCCGTGTGCTTCGTCTGTTATAATGCAGACACGCGCGCGTTGAAAGTTTCTCACATTCGATTGCTCCGAAACTGCAATCGAACCACTGTTGAACCAACACACACACACACAACACACACACACAAACACACAACCACGGTTGTGTGTGTGTGTTGTAAATCCCATGTAAAACATTGCTCATGCAAAACAGAGGTTAATTACTGCTCGGGGTTGTTGCATTCAGGTCATTTCCTTTCGGCTGTCACAACACGTACTACCTGCCTTCCTTTTGTTCTGCGTGAGGAGCAGGAAGTCGAACAGGAAGTGTGACTGCCAGTGGGAAGCGTGGGCATCGGAGGTGGTTTGACTGAAAGAGAGAGTCGAGTGGGCGTGCGCGCGCGCTACGGAAAACAAGTTCTCGGTGATGATCCAAAATACGAAATATATTCCTCAAGCCTTCCAGAATATTTTCTTCTACAGTCTTCTTCAGTCTTTTTAACTGCTTTAAGCGAATGAGCAGAAGGTTGTGTGCTTAAATCCCATCCTGCCACCGCTGCATGCTTGAGCAGATTGTTTAATCTTCAACTGCTCAAGAGGATCCAGTCTTAAAAAGGAGGTCGTTCTCAGCCTAAGGAGTGTGTGTGTGTGTGTGTGTGTGTGTGTGTGTGTGTGTGTGTATATATATATATAAAAAAAACAATAGTGGTGAAATGAAACTTTGTTCTCAAGAATTAAAATGCCTGATTTGTTCCGGTGCAGTGAAAATAATAATCGTGTCAGCTGACATGAACAGCTTTTCAGTGTTTTTTAAATCCACATCTCCATAATAGCCTCGGGTCTAATGACTAGCTCACGAGCCATCCTACTTCCGTTCGGCGCTAGTTTTCTTTCTGCGCTGCTCTCTGAAGGCAAAGTCTCTCTCAGGTACGGCGAGTTTTGCAGTGGGAGTCGGCCTGCCGAGGCCGCTCGGAGCGGAGGAGGCTTTGTTTACTGTGTTTGTCACCGTTAAGCTTAATGTCATCGTAGATGCTTTGGACTGTTAGGAGACATTCGTGAAGCAAGCACAGAAAGAAAAAGTTTGTTGGTGAAGTGGGGGGGGAAGGGGGCGATGGATTTAAATCACAGTTAAACCTCTTGAGAATCAGTATTCGAGTCCAAATGAAGGTGGACTGAATTTTAGTGTGTTTTACGTATTCCCTGACCGCAAAAAAAAAAAAAAAAGATTTATCATCAATTGCATTATAACAGCACTAACTTTTTTGTATTTTATTTTTTAGTTCGTTTCTTTTGAAGTTACAAAAATAAAGAGATACGTTATATAACCAAGAAACAAACCTCTTCACCCTGAAGACTTTCCCTCTATCCCATCTAACGTTTACAAATTACAGACACTGGAAACTCCTTCCACAAATACCACCTTAACATTTAATTTTTGGAGAAAACATAAAAAGAAGCAGAGTGGCATTGCTTGATGGATACATTAAACCTTTGTGTCACACATCATTTATAAAGCAGTGCAGTTTAACGGAGTGTGATTTAGTCTTTTAATACAATTTAGAAGCAAAGCTTTAATTTTTTCTTTTTTTCTGGTTGGATTTTTAGTTCTTAATTAAGTGAAATTTATGACGATGATGCATTGCCTGGATGGGGGAAAAAAGTAATAATTTCAGAATTGCTCAAACTATTGTCCTGTATCAAAGAAAGAAAACATTAAAAAGTACAAAAGCTTGCACAGAAGAAATATGATGAGGGGAAAAAAAATTATAAATGACCATGATGGTAGATCACTTAAACGCTTCGATGAAGTTGCATCATTAAAAAATGTAGATTAGAATAGATTACAACAGCCATGTTTAATAGTGAAGGTCCATATTATGTAATATATATAAGACTTGTATCTAGTGTTGTTTCTGCCTTAGGCACAAAAAAAAAGTTCCTTTTCAATTTTTACATATCTTGCATAAATTCTAGAGCGTTTTTGAATATGTTATGAAGGTCTTCCTTCAAAATCAAAGAAAACTGTGATGAAATATGTGTGAGCCTGTCCTGTCGTGTGCTCATATTCGCAGATCTTTGTTGTCCTTTAGAGATGTCTCGTTTATACGACACACTGAATCATATCAGTTCGCCTACATACATGAGTATTAGTACATTACATCATTGTCAAGTTTCTGACCTGATAATGATTATGTAAGCATGAAAACGCAGCCATGATGCATCCACCTTTACTGTCTCCATAGTAACAGGCTGGCACGGAGATGGGTATAGCTCCAGTATTGCTCCACATTTGTCTCTGTACCATGAACCAAATTGGATCATTCTAATGCAACGTTTCTGCTGTAAAGTTTTAGAGATTCAGCCTCATTTCAAATCTAAGTTCCTATAAATCACTTTCTCTGGTGGGGGAGTTTAGCTCCCGGGCCCTCTAGTGGCTAAACCCGAGTAACACCGCTGCTGTTGTGTGTTTGCTTCTGTTTTCTCTAATGCTTTGTGATTTTTTTTTTTTTTTAACATGGTAAAAAAAAAAAGACTAACTGTTAAATCTAAAACAAATCTGATTATAATTTTTTTGTGCCTTTTAGATTAGTGTTTCAGACAGTGTTTGTTGTTCCCACACTCCCATACTGGTTATCACTAAAGCTCATACTTCTGTTCTGTAGTCAGAGCGTAAAAACAGTGAGGAAGAACAAAAAAAAACAAATCAAGCGCGTGGTCGTTTGATCAGCTATTGGCTGAGTTCAGCCTTGGTTGCCAGGGCAACGACCGGTCCTGTTGTTGTCGGGCTTGTTTGTGGTCCTCTAAAGACACACATTCTCCCTGTTACACATGCGCGCGCACACACACACACACACGCGCGCACACAGCCTCAGGGGCCTGGTACTGATTCGCCTGCATGTTTGTTGAGGCAATGTGCTGGGACTCGATGGAGGAAAAGCACACAGGTAGGCCTCACGCTCAAAGCTGATTGGTTGTTTTTAGTGAAAAGTTTATATTCGCTTCAGCAGGTTATTTTTGACAACATGGGCAGCTCCTTATCACCTTTAAGAAGTGGATTAATCCGAAATGGTTATGGAAAAAAAAAAAAAGCGTCTATCTTGTTTGTAGATTTTAGCTTATTTTAGATCATAACATATCATGCATTTAGTTGATGGCGGCGTTAGTAACATCCGTTTTACAGCCTGTAGGTAATTTTCTACTGTAAACGTCATTTATTTAAAGGTGAGCTTACATAATGTCAAACTGCAGTTGTTTTTAAGTGCTGTTCATGTAGTTTATCTTTTTAAAATGGCACGGAGTACCACATGGCGCTGTGCTGCTGTAGGAAAAATAATCAACAACACAATGATGTAATGTGATGCCTAAGGTGGAGCGTATTACATCACTATTTTTTCTTACACTGTAGAAATGTCTTGAAGTGTTTCCAGAGTATACATTTCATCCATTTATAGCTGCATTTGCTGTTGTGGGACATCTGCGAAACAAGACATTTCCCATCATCACTTGCATTATAGCAGCCGTACCCTCACTGTATCTTATAGTTAATAAGGCTGAAACGCAGCATGTTCCTGAGAAACCACTCGACCTCAGACCATTACAAAGTGCTGACTTTCTTTCAAAAGTGCTAAAGAAAAATTTTTTAAATCTCTTCCAACAGCAGAAAGCATTATTATTTTATTCAGTATTGAAGTGAAGCGTCCGGCATATTGTGTTAGACGAACAAGATGCTCTTTTTGAACGAATCTTTAACGAGTAGTCTCGGAGAGTGAATCGTTTATTTTCTACTGGGCGCGCATGCGCAAATCATCGCACAACCTCTGTAGGTTATGTACAGGAGACACAAATGAGTCGTTACCTTTGAGTCTAGAGTTTGTTCTCTTGTCACGTGACTCCCATAGACGCTATGCGGTGCAGTACACAGGAAACAGAATTGAACAGTTCTCCTCAATAAGGCTTCCAAGTGCCGAGTCGTTCATTCTCTTGTCACGTGACTCTCATAAATACTATGAAGTTCAATAGATTCAAACGAACAAACGACTCGGACTAGAAGATATGAGAAGTGAGCTGCTCATTCTGTTTATTATAACATGTCCTTAGCTGCATTGTAATATTTTCATTACTGGAACTATAGCCACGATGTGTGTATGTAGACGTGTTGGGGGTCTGTTTATTGAAAATGTAACATTTTATTTTATTTCTAATCAAAAGATCGAAATGACTAAAAAAAAAGATTTGTTCATTTGTTCATTTGGTGAACGAGATTCAAAGAACTGAGTCACGAAAATGATTCAAACTTCCCATCACTAGAACAAGAACATTAATACCAGCCTGTTGTTATAGAGTAGCAAATTAATAATCTTCTGACCAATCAGATTTGAGAACTCGGCGGCGTTACTGATTTGTGTTTTGTCGATGAAGTGTTTGCAATTTTTTGTGTTTTGTTTTGTTTTTTTGATTTGCTAATGATAATACATATATGCTGCGTGAATGCTTACACACTTAACCATGGCACAGATTTGTTTCCTCTCTCTCTCTCTCTCTCTCTCTCTCTCTCTCTCTGTTTTAATGATCTGATGATGCAAATCCTTTTTAATTACTTTCTAAAGGAGACGATTATTTGTTTCTTGTGCTTTCGCAGAATTCCAGTGACGCACCCATCACCCCTAAGGCCAGTAAAGACCACAGAGACATCTTCTTCCCTGCTTCCATCTCCACGCCATGTCTCCACGCACACGGCCAAACGTTACCTTCTCAAGAGCATGAGACCAAGCTGAGCAAGAATCCACGGCCTCTCCACACACACTCGCACTCTCATACGGCCGGCACGCCGACGCAGATGTATTGCCCGCCTCAGGGCCAGCAGGAGCAGGGACCTCCCCGGACGACACCCAGCGAGCCGATAGCGGGAATGGCGTTTTTACCCCACACAGGTAAAAAAAAACAATTATTATAATAACACATTATGAAGTTTTTCTACATGTATGATACTTACAATGCTCAGCTATTTATAATGGATGTACTAAAAGCATGGATTCGACTTCTGAAGACGAGCAAGTAGTAGGCAGTACTAGTCCTACATTACCATGTCTTATTTGACACGACACCAGACACCCCCATATACACACACACACACACGCACGTGAATAGTGAATAGGTGTGTATGAGAGTGAGTGGAGTCTCCCTGAGAGAGCAGCCGTGGTGCTCCGACTCCCCTGCTCCGTTGCTAAGGAAACAGAGATGGAAACGGAGTGGGATATTACATTAGGCGTTTGTAAGTATCCATGACACATGCTGCGTAGTACGTGTTTTCTCTGAGTATCTGTGAGTAAGTGTGCGTTCGTCAGGCTTACTCGAAATGAGACAGGAACACAAATAATTACATCTACTGTCATCATACGATTACATTTAAACAGGGTCGTCCGTACAGCATGATCAGAGATTTAATGTCACGCTGATGCCCGAGTTTCTCTCAATACATGATCACTTGAAAACTTTTTACTTCAAAACATGTTAAAATTATTTCACAGTAAAAAGAACGACAGGCAAGAAATTTATAACATGAGGGATGAAACACTTTGGGTTGTTAACAGTAACTCTCACCACCCCGCCATTTATCATCATCTCATAAGAGTTTTATTCCTTGTTTAATATTCAAGCAGCTACTTATTACTGCGATTAACTCTTTGCTTCAGTAGCATTTGAATGATCTAGTTGATATACGTTTTGCTACTATGATGTCATATTCCTCAGCCCAGGCACGAGTCGATGGCATCTTATAATAGTCCTAGTTGTACAGTAAAGACGGGAATCAACAATATTATCAAGATACCGCGTGCCAATTCTATTTGTATCTATTTATAGCATCACAATTTTATAAATGTTTCAATCTAAAATTTTATTTTTCAGATTCTGTTGCAATTCTAAACAAACCTTGAAAATAATTTGCTCTCATCACTCCTCATGATGCTGTGCTGTTTGAGTAGTTTAGAGTGCACCACCTGCAGGATTTTAGAGGAACAGAAACATTTTACCACTCGAACTGCAAACAAACTATATACAAATGTAAAATGTATTAATTAAGATACTAATGATTCATGATAGATGAGGGGGGAGAAAAACGATTCGGTTATCTTTGTTAGATTGGCTGCATTGCTTTAACAGTAACCTTGAGGGAATGCGTCAAAATCTCAACTTTGAACGATTCCCTTTAAACCACTCGAGTGTAGATGTTTTAGGGTTGTGGTCTTGCTGAACGTTGAACTATCGCAGTCCATCCCAGTGTTAAACCTTCTGGTAGACTGAAACAGGTTTTATTTAAGAATTGCCCTGGAATTATTGCTCTCCATCTCACTTTCAATTCTGAGGAAAAACATCCACCACCATGTTTCACTTTGGGAATCGGGGTGTTACGTGTTGTTGGGTTGTCATTTCCCATTATGGCCAAAATGTTCTATTTCCATCTAATCTAATAAGAAAACCTTCTTCCCAGTGTTTGGTGAGTGGAATATACGGCTTAAAGTGATCCTGCAGACCGACAGTCATGTCTCCGCTGTGGCTCTTTGCAGCTCCTTCTGTTTTTGTTGAATCTCTGGTTAACTCCCTCCATGCCTGGTTTGCGAGTTTTGGTCGGCGTCTCTCGGGTCAGGTTTGTCATGGTGACGTTTTTTTTTTTTTTTTTTCCATTTTGTTAGAATGAATTTAATGCTGCTTTCTCGGAAGTTCAAAGGTTGAGAGATTTTTATAACCCATCCATCATCCATACGCCTCCAAAACTTTCTCTGACCTGTTTGAAGAGCGTCTTCGTCTTCATGTGTATTTACACTGACTACATGTGACCAAATCATGTATTTCCTTTTTTTTTTCCATTATACAATGAGCAATTTGGATTATATCGTTAAGTCCATTTCATAACATTCATATAAAAAATATTTTGAAAAATGAAATGAAAAAAATGGCCAAGTTGTAATATAATAAAACAGGAAAAACATTTTCTAGATCAAGTGGTAAGTAGATGATATGGTTTTTGAATATCTTTTAGGTAAAGTAGGTATTTTCATCCTCTTTTAAACTCTTGTTCCAGAATCTCTCTCTCAATGTCTTGAACTTCACTTGCTCAGACACATGAGGAGGATGGAGCCGCGGGCCACCTAGTGGTCATCTTATTCCTATCTGTATTCGTATTGCACTTGGTAAACCAGAGGTCCTAGAAAGCTCAGATTAATAATATTTTTCTTCTGGCCATGGTACAAATTTTGTGCTTGTGTTCGGTTTCATATCTCTATATATGCAGTCATTGTAAGTCTATAAGAAAAACAAGCTATTTAAATTGTATATAGTTTTTCAATCATATTTATTGTCAGTTTTCAGTAACTACATTACACAAACATCAGTCTTTTAGTGAATCTTTATTTCCACACTGTTGAGCTGTAAATGAATGTGAAAAAGTCTCTGGTCCAATGTGACTCTGTCACACCGGATTCTCCGTTCAGATTTTACACTCCCTCACCTCGGACCTCTGCTCCGGTTGCCAAGTTTTCAGAAAAGTTTGAGTGAGATTCTGAAATTATGGTCATTGGAGAAAGGATAAAGAAAATCACAATTTGTACGGAGTTTAATCATCCACAAAACAGTGTATTAGTATTAATATTCATAAAAACACTCAGGGGCTTACACTCCTGATTAAGGGAGAATACAACAAAGCACACCCACAAGTGTAAAAAGTAAAAATAGAAAGTAATAATATTAAGGTGAGAAAGTACAAAGAAGAAGCGTTATTCATAGGAAAGAAGGCGAGAAGAAAAAAAAAAGGAAAAAATATAGTGAATATAAAGCAGGATTGTGCTGCGTGTATGAGAGTGAACCTCTTTCTGTTTCACTCGCGAGCGATTCTGTATAATTCACGTTTGTTATTATGGAATGTTTACGAATATAAAAAGTGTTACATGATTAAAGTCGCTGTAAATACTGACATGTACAGTATTTCCCTCTTTGACTAATACTCCGTCACACACTCTTTAATGCAGTCCAGTTGGTGAGAGACTTTGCTGAAGATTAGATTGTTTTGTACAGCACCGTCATGGCTGTTCCTGTTATTTTTCCTACTGTTGCATGTGATTTGAAGCCTCACACAGCTGTATGTGTTATGTGTGGTAATCTCATTTGTATTGCGCAAATATTATTTCAGATGAACATTCTAAAATTTCTTCCACCCCGAGGGAAGAAAAGCAGTATTATTAATAGCAGATATTAGCAGTATATTAACTCTTCTCATTGGTTACTTGTTCCGCGGTCCTACTGTAGATATAGTGAAGCCTGCGTTAAACTGTCCACCAAATATTATATGATTTGCTAGATGGTTCTTAAATGCAGCGTATAAACAATGTATGACTATTGACAGTGATGTAATTATAAATGACTTGTGTGTGTGTCTGTAGACAGAGAAGCCTCAGCTCCAGAAGGTCTGGCATATAGACAGCAGGAGTCTCATTTGTGTCAGCAGATGAAGATGGCCACAGTGTCCCAGAGTCTCAACACCCAGGAGTGGAGCAGTCAGGAAGCTGCTACCTGCTCAACACACACCGACACTGGTAACTTGTGTATGTGTGTTTGCACGTGTGTGCAAATGCATTTTACCGTTGGAATACTGTGTAGTTTTCTGTACAGATGTTTTATTTGTTTAAAGACATGTAACTGTTTTAAAATGGAACAATTAGGCACAAGATATTAGGCTAAAATATTTACATGTAATATGAAACCACTCTATTTTAAAACCACCTTGTATTTTATACAGTACAATAACAACCAGTCATAATCATTTGAACTTAATCCCCCCCTCCCCCTTTTCCTTCCTGGTGCAGAAAGCGCTGATCAGTCGAAGCAGGGCGACCCGAGCCGGATCCGCTCCAGAATCCCTCCCAACATGCCCAAGCTGCTCATCCCCTCCACGGCCACCAAATTCCCCCCTGAGATCACGGTCACGCCTCCGACTCCAACGCTGCTCTCCCCCAAAGGCAGCATCTCCGAGGAGACCAAACAGAGGCTCAAGGTAAGTCCGTACACAAACCTCGCTCGTCACAGGAATATTAACGCTGCATTATTAAAGTAATGCTGCAGTATTAGAACACTCAGGGGGGCACACGATCCGATTGGAATATAATCAGCAACATGGTGTGTGACATGACGCAACATGAAACATGTTGAGTGTGAGTGTGTCACAGAGTTTTTTTTTTTTTCCCCTCCCTCTTCTGATTGGCAAATTAATCCATTTGTAATCATTAAAGAATGTTACAACATACATTGTTTATTTATAGAAGCATTTAAGCTGTGGAAGGTTTCACAAACATATTAAGCAGCTACGACTCGTCTTCTCCACTCAAATTGTGGAGTCTGAATTCCACAATTCCACAAGTGCTGCGTTAGGATTCTCACTTCACTTCCCCCGTGTCTGTGTTCCAGAACGTGATCCTGGCGTCTCAGTCCGCAGCTAACGTGAAGAAGGACACTCTGACTCAGCCGGTGCTGGAGGTACAGGAGACGTCCAGCCAGGAGTCGTCCCTCGAAAGCGAGACAGACGAAGAGGAAGATTGGATGGACATTTGAGTTCTTGTTGTTTTTTTTTGTTTTTGTTTGTTTTCTTCGTTTACTCGTTTATTTGCCCGTTCTTTTTGTCTCTGACTCGATGAACCGTTTGTATCTGTGCACTTCGCCCCGTGCCAACGTCCCGCAGCAGTATGCACGTTATTTCCGCAAAAGGGCTTTTTCCTCACCGCTCGATGATGTCCTCTCGCTACACGCGCACTGTGTTGTCTTTTTCTCCTCACTTTTGGCGAGGGTGTTTAATTTCTTATTTTTTATTTTGTTGCAACGATGCTGCAAAATTTCACTCCCATCTGAACAATGATGTGACCAACAGCTTCTTGACACCGGCGCATTGGCGCACCCAGTGCCGTTTTGTTGTCTGTTTTTTTTTTTCCTATGTCCACATCGAAGGCTTGAACAGCAGTGGTCCTATGCACACAGTCAGTTTGATGCAAGGCATTTATAATTACAGCCAAGGGAACGTTTGGTCAGAAAGTGTTTCCCTTTTTCCTCTTTCTTTTAACTTTAAATGAAGTGAGTTTACATCGAATAAGGTGCTTAAACTCATGACGTGAATATTTGCTCCGATGCCGGCAAGCAAGCAAGCATGCAAGCACTAAAACCCTGCCAGATTTTTGTGCGTATGTAAATATATATGTATATTTTGTGTGTGTGGTTTGTGTGTGGAGGTTGTAGGGTGGATATTTGCGCCACCCTCAATGAAACTTATCGCTTTGATCATTGGCTGTCTTTCTTGTGTGACATGTCCAGTGCAAAAACAGCATGAGTTTACAGTTTCCTGTAGCGCTAATTACATATTTTTAAAAGAATTTCTACACGTTTTTCACCAAAGTATATTTCTGACTGACAGTCTAATTATGTGTATCTTAAGAGTTCATAAAGTGAGCCACTTGATAGTCTTATTATGAAACAACCATTTTTATAATTGGAATTTTTCTTTTTTTTTTAATCATGACAAAACATTTTTCTGATAAAATCAGCTCTTGTATTGACTGTACTCATGTTTGTGTTATGTGAAATCGTGTTGCGTCTACAACGGCATTTTCTTTTGTATTAAATTGTAGCTGGGAGTACGAGTTTTAATCACGCAGGTTTGAGTCCTGCCACCAGCACTAAACCCTGAAGAGGTTTTTCATCTTCAACAGTATGGAACCGAATCGCACTGAGGTATCCGGTCGGTTCGCTTTAAATCAGTGCAGCTTCTCATAATCAAGTGTCCAGCATCATATCAATGTCAAGATCTTATCATCAGTAATACAGTATATATTTTAAACAAAGAAAGGGAGACTTTTTGTTTTGTTTTGTAGGACTCATGACTTTGACTTTGAGACTGACCTTGATGATGATCCTGGATACGTGACATTGGAAGCTGTAGAGCATTGTGTGCATGTTCAAAGAGGAAATGTATATATATTTTTTGAAAAACGGAAAGCACAAGATGTGTTGTGCTTAGCCTTCCCCTGCACATAACATCTGGACATTATGTGGACCTCCTTCCTAAACAGCCGAATGTTGTGCTTTTGGAATTTTTTTTTTATTATTATTATTATTAAATGGTAGTTTTTCTACAAATGGATGGATTCATTTCCTCCTGTATTTTTCTGGTTAATGAATAAAAATAATTTTTGCAGAATAAAGAAAAAGCTTGTCAAGTGAAAAAAAAAAGTTGAATGTGAATGGACATTAAACACGAACATCAGACCAAACTACCTGTTAATGGATCATGTTTGGAGATGTTTGTATTTCTCTCTCTACATTGTAAGAGTGTTGTTGTAGTTGCTTTTTTTTTTTTTTGGATGGCTCTGCTTGGGCTTGTACTGAGAATGTAACTTGGTGAAGGACGGACGGTACGGGCACGGAGCTTGTCCTCTCTATGCTCACACTTGTTCTCCCGAGGACTTTCCTTTTTTTTTTTTTTTCTGACTTGCTGCATTAAAACCAAAAATAACACTTAATGACACTTTTAACCTTGTCTGATTTCTGTCCTTCTTATTCTTAAAAAAAAAAAAAAGTCCAAGCTGGAAGTGCCAAAAATGTGCAGCTGGCTACAAAAGTGAGTCAGTCCTCATAGAACACTGTTATTAAAATGCCCAACTTTATGACAGGAATAAAGCTATTTGCAGCCTGGTACTAAAAAAAATAGTTAGCAATTAAATGTCAAAATGCTAGCTGTCTGGTATGCATCACCCTAGCTAACCAGCTAACTGGAATTGTTCTTGTACCTAGAACTTGCAACAAGTTGACGTGTAGAGTACCAATAATGTGTTCGATTAAATACAAAGTAACATTGACCATCTTAGCATTTTAGCTAAGCTAGCTAGCTTGTGGTCATTGCGGGAAGTAGCCCTGTGAAGTGCTTTCTGTTATAATTTATAACACTTCTCTTTGCCATGTGAATGGTTTATATTAGCTGTAGGTCATCAGGGTACTTGGACACATCGGTAACTCGTGTGTACATGGATCAGAGATTTAGATCATAGATTTCCCATCAACATGCTACAAGTAATAATCAGTGGTTTTAACATTTACAGAACAGAAGTCTTTACCAAAGAGAGAAATGGAAAAAAAAAATTTAGTGTGGTGTAGTTCTGAATGAAGTGGACGTTGAGTGATGTGGAGTAATTCTAGAGCTCGGTTCTGGTTTAAGCAAAATACCATCAATCAACGTGACTGAGTCGAAGAACGTAATACTCGAGAATTATGTAGAATATGACAAACATGGAAATTAAGAGTTTCAGGTTGGTCTTTAACTTTCACTGAGACGCATGTTAGTGTAACTCTTGTAGTTTTTGAGAATTTTATGTGTAGACTTTGTGATCAGCCATAGCTGACCAAATTCGGCAGCTAGTGAACGCTTGGCTCCTAAAGGTGATGTGTTAGAAGAATAATACAACTTGCATGTTGTTGTTGTCAGTCTTTTGGCTGCCCCCATCCAGGGGTGTCGTCACAGTGGCCCTTCGATCTGCACGACAACTTCGCTAGGATTTACACTCGATGTCCTTCCTGACACAACCCTCCCATTTTATCCAGGCTTGGGACCAGCACTGCATGCAATGGCTGGATATTATGGGGCGTGGCAACCMACTGACAGTGGGGCTTAAACCAGGATCCTCAAACCAACAACCTAGAACTTTAGCCGCCTGACCTCTTAGTAAATAAAATACAACTTCAGGAATGCTTTGAGGAACATGACCGAGTTCATCTTCAAATTCCCCAGATCTCAGTCCAACCGAGCGTCTTTGGGAGAGGCTAGAACAACAATTCACATCCATGGCGCTTCCTAAACAACTTACATGATTTAAGCAGCTTGCGCTGTTGCTATAGCATCTCGCTGACAGACACCACAGCACACCATCAGATCTTGAGGATCTCAATGCATCAGACTTGATGGTCTTAATGTCAAGGCTGATTGGTGTAAAATTGTAGTCAAGGATTGGTGGATTGGTGGAAACGTCAGTGATGCAAGGAGTAGAATCTCAAAGGATCTCAGGAAACTTGAAAGTGCTTTTGGTTTAAGTGTTTCATCTTCTAAGGGTAATAGATCTACTTGTACCACTTGAGTGAGAGTACGAGTTTCATTTTCGAGCTGTTGTTTTAGAATGCACCTCGTAGACATAGTTTGATATCGGTTCTGCTGAAAACAATGAACCCTTCTGTTCTGTTTGAATGAATCTTTAACGTGACTCATAAGAACGAGTCGTCTCAGAGAGTGATTCGTTCATTTTCTACTGCAGGCGCAGAGCATCGCAAAACCTCCGTAGGTTCTGTACAGGRAAAGGAATTGAACGGTTCTCAACRAATCTTCCAGGTCCGAGTCGTTCGTTCTTTTGTCACGTGACTCCCGTAGACGCTATGCAGTGCAATAGATTCAAAAGAACGAACGACTCGGACTAGAAGATATGATGGTGAGCTGCTCATTCTGTTTTTAATAATATGTCCTTAGCTGCATTGTAATAATTTTATTACTGGAACTATAGCCACAATTTGTGTATGTAGACGTGTTGGGGGTCTGTTTATTGAAAATGTAACATTTTATTTTATTTCTGATCAAAAGAACGAAATGCACTAAATGAATCAAAAAAAAGATTTTTTTCATTTTGATAAACKAGATTCAAAGAACCAAGTCACGAAAATGATTCAAACTTCCCATCACTAATGCACACTTTAACATGAAAGTTAAAATGCCAGGTTTTTGAGACCAAGATAAGTTGTAGATTTTTTCAGTTGAGTTGAATAAATTCACTTGAATTTATATAAACATCAAAGTGCAGCTGTAAGTCATGTTTGAATTATGCAATCACATTAGGTGCTCAAACATTAGCATCCAGACACACTTGATTTGTTCGAACTACTGTATGAATAACGTGTCCACATGCACTGCTCTGCATGGTGCTTCAATTTCTTCTCATTGTGAAGCCTTTGTATAAACTTACAATCAAAATCACTTCAAAATTGTATTACATTCTCTTAAAAGTATTGCGTGCCCCCGCCTTTTTCTTTGGCTCTCTTCTCAGGAGTCACGGTCACGTGACATGTGACACGTGACATGTGACACGTGACAGTGTCAACGATGGCGCGACTGCTGACATCTTTAGAGGAAACATAATACTACACATTGCTGCCGTCATTCAACTCAAGTTTTAAAAAGATCATAGATAACGACTGCTCACGTGTGTGTACATTTTGCAGGGTTCCTCTGTATGTACTGTATAAACTAGAAATCCTTAATTCCATGAATCTGAATACTCATTTCCATTCTGATGCAGTAGATGGTCCTGCACGGATGACCTAAAAATTTTATTTTAAAAAATATTATATTTATTAAATATTTTTGAACTTTACCAAAAGACGCTGCTGTGGTGATAAACCCTGTCTTGTGTTCATGCCATTATTTACAATTTACACATTCTGGACATCATTTCAATATTTTTGCGACCAGCTTTATAGTAAAAAAAAATAAATAAATACTGTCTATTTTTTAAAGGAATGCACAAATAAAATCAACTTTTGTCCTGTTTCATTAATTCTAAACAAAACGTTTAAGGAAGAGAAAGTAAATGCATTTTGATCTCTCTCTCTCTCTCTCTCTCTCTCTCTCTCTCTCTCTTCATGCTGGCTGTTATCCTTTTGCCACTGGACCACCCCGTCTGCGTTAGGCAGGCAGTGTTAAAGGCAATGGCCAGCCGAGTGTGAAGCCCTCAGACCTGAGGCAGGACATTAGGGCCCATTAGCAACTTCCAGAGGATTCTTATGAAGTGCTGCCAATTTGTCGTTTGCTCTCTTTGGCAAGCACACTATGATTTATACACACCCAAGGTCAAACGTGCAGCTCGCTCCCTAAAGGCACGACGTAATCTCTCGCACCGTGCTTGCATGCCCATATTCAATACTTATTATCGCATTTTATAAACTCAAATCTCTGACATCCTGACGAGTTCCATCGGAAGTGTTTCTATATCAGTGCATCCTAAATCTCAAGAAGTCTTTTTTTTTTTTTTTCCCCCGAGAACATTAGGTGCAAGTTTCTGTGCCTTCAGATGCTGATTTGACTTGGAATTCCGGCAGACCATATGTCCAGACATTGGCAAGCTTTTCATTTCTGCTGATAGCTCGTACCTGAGGCCTGAAAGTGGCCAAT
This sequence comes from Clarias batrachus, assembly GCA_003987875.1. Taxonomy (NCBI): domain Eukaryota; kingdom Metazoa; phylum Chordata; class Actinopteri; order Siluriformes; family Clariidae; genus Clarias; species Clarias batrachus. The sequence goes on from QMIH01000927.1 coordinate 155,392, forward strand.
TAGAGCATCAAAAGGGAGCGTTGCATGGCTAATGCCAGTGAAAGGTGTGAGATTTCTCGTCGGGCCCTAGCGGGGGGGGCTTTATGGAGGGCTACAGCCGTCTGATCACGGCCCAGAAGTGCCTGTGTATTGGCAGCTGTTAAGCTATTGAGTACTGACGGGACCCAAATGGTGTACCTTGCTGTAAGTCTACTGAGTTGGCAAATAGGAAATTTAATTCACATTTTAAAAAAAAATGTGCTGGGTTTTTTTCAGTCTTTGGTCATTTTTTGAAACTGATCAAACTAACATGTGTCTTAAATGTTGCGGGCCTCATTTGCTCTTGTTTTATGTGTTGCATTTATTAGAAACAATGATATCATTTGAGGCATTATGTAACAAAAGCAGGAAGAAATTTGTAGAAAAAAAAAAAAAACAATAAGCAGCATTATGTCCATGGCCGTGGCTTTGACCTAAACTCCTGATCTGAGAGCAAGTTTTCAATTCAATTCAATTTAATCCAATTCTATTTGGATAGCGCTTTTAACAATTGGCATTGTCGCAAAGCAGCTTTACACAATCTTTACACAAACTTTTCCTCACGTTTCCTTTTTTAATCAATTTTTTCTTTACTATTACTGTCACATTTACATTACATCAGTCTATCTATCTATCTATCTATCTCTCTATCTATCTCTCTATCTATCTATCTATCTATAAAGCAAAGTTCCTAAAGACCGCAAGACAAACCCTGTGCTGGACTTGGGTTTAGCGAGTGGTGTGTGAGTCGACTCTGCGCTCGGTGTGGKGCTCGGCGGGACTCTCTTGATCTCTGTGGGGTCTTCAACAGGAAGCCACTAGCAACGTTTATATATGACACCTCGGACAAGCTTACATTTCCTGTCGAGGCACGCCATGTGTTTCCAGCAACACATTAATGATATTTTAACCACATCAAAGAGTATCTGCATAATTTTATGATGTGCTTCGCGACTTGACGAGGTTAGCCTGATGTCAGCGAGCTGAAGGACCCAACTTTGCCCTTTTAGAGTTCGATTCGAGATTCACACCAATTTTTTAATACATTTCCAGATTTATACTTTTCCTACATTTATAAACCCGGCACACACTTGTATGCATCATTTTTGATCATTTTGGTCTTTACATCATTCCGAAATGATATCTTTTCTTTCAGCTCATGCGCCATAATTGTAGAATCGTGTGTAATTTCTAACTAGACAAACACCTTGAAGGTGTTAATAAGCTACTTAACGTGGTCGAGTGTTTGAATCATCGAGCCTGAGCTGCTAATACTGACAGCGCTGCACACGCTTCAAGCCTTGTGCCAATTCAGTGCGTTTTTAAAATTTTTTTTTTTTTTTTTGTCCTGGAGTTAAACCTACTGTAGATTTCTAAATTCCCTTCTTTTAGCTTCATCCATTAACCCTGTAACAATGACATGAATGGTTGACATGTACAGTACAGGTTGATCTTATCTGGTGATGACTAATCCAAGTTTACATGATCTTCAGCATTTGTATTTTGCATTTTTAATTCAAACGTACATTTCAACATATTGTTGCAAAGCAGCATCGAATGAAATCTAGGTGTAAATTGAAATCTTTGATGAACGACCGCAGTGACAGCGTCTAAGCAGTCATCTTCAGTGCGAGTAGAAATGACACCTCTTGTACAGATAAGTGTGTTAAAAGAAGGTTCATATTGTGAATGAGTCTTTATGAACCCAGCAGCAGTGACTATCCACTGGGCCAAAGTTCAGACCAGASCAGTCAGTTTCAGACATTTAAACCTACTTTTTTTTCCCCCAAAAAAAACTCCTACTGGATTGATTGTTCAACACTTCTACACACCAGCACTGAAGTGTGTGTGTCCACAGCGTGGAGTGGCGCCGACAACGCATCACGTGTCCTTATTACCAGCTCCTCTCAGGTGAAACCATCACACCTTCATTACAGAGAAAGAAAGAAAGAAAGAAAGAAAGAAAGAAAGAAAGAAAGAAGTCCTGTCCCTCTTTCTCTCTTTTCCTTTAGAGGCCACTTCATGAAATCTGTCACAGAGGTGTGAGAGGATCTTTGGCCATTCTCTAACACTCTGTATGGATGAGTTTCGAGTTATAAGACCGATATGCATCCACTCAGCCTGGCCTGCATTCAATACTTTCGCAGCTTGGGCAGGCTTTCAACCCGTAAACACGCCACGCTCCCTTTATGAGTCTCGTTTCGGTCGTAGGATCTTTACAAAGACGCCAAAATACGTTTCCATCAGTGCCTGTATGCGCTATTGATTGAAACTCAGAGAAGCACTTAAGAAACCAGGTGTATGGCACTGAAATCCCTTAAGGGGCGTGGAAGYGACCGATGTTAGTACGCTAAATTGACTGCGTAATAAACACTAAAAGGCTGWTTTTTAGATTTTGGTTTCCTTAAACCTAATCGAAACCTTTGCTGTGGATTTTCACCTAATATATAGTTTTGTAAAAGGCTATGATGTGACAATATGCGACCAACAAAAAAAGTTCCTCAGAGGTTCTTTGGAAGGTTTCAGGTTGTTGCATTTTGTAGACGTTTATCTTGGAATCTTTTGCGAAAGAGGAACCTCACATAACACCAGACGTAGCACATTAATATCAGGAACCTAAAATCCATAGCAAGTCAGACCTTTGTTACAAACACTATATGAATTCATTTATTATTATTTATTTATTTATTTATTTATTTATTTTAAACATTTTCCTTGGTATTAATGCATCTTGGTTAATTAAGACAGCATCTTAGACCTTACAGCATTTTGAATTGAAATGATTAAATTAATATAAATCAAAAATACAATGTTGATAATATAACACCGACCGCACCAAGCAGCTTTAGTACTGTATCTAGTTGTTGTTGTTGTTGTTTTTTAATCTTATTCCTTTCTCAGTACCACAGCCCCAGTCATCATCATGTAACCTGGAGAAGAAAAAAAAATATTTGTTTTCTTTTTTCCACCTCTTATCTCTCTTTATCTGTCAACCTCATCACCGTGTGTAATGGTCCTAATGTAAGTGCTGTTGAAACGTACACCTCGCTCCATCAACATTTTACACGCCGCAGCCGCACTTTGGTGTTGGGAGATCCACATCTTCAACTAATAATCTGCACTGGCATCCATTACGTAAAAACAAGAATTATTAATAAATAATATAGCATTTCAA
>QMIH01000927.1:214289-227712 GCA_003987875.1 Clarias batrachus
ACTGTATTTTATTGTTGCCGAGTAAAACTATTTTGTTTCTGATGTCCAACACTGTAAACCATGACAATAGCACTATGAATTCTTTTTAACACATAAACTATATGGACAAAAGTGTTTGGCCAAACCTGCAATGATACTGGACCCAAATACATGTACTTCAATATGGAGTTGCTCCCCCTTTTATATGCAACTGTAACAGCTTCCAATCTTCTTCGAAGGCTGTCCAGAAGATTTTGGAGTGTTTCTGTGGGAATTCACGCTCATTCATTGTGTAGAGCATTTATGAGGTCAGGTACTGATGTTGGACRAGAGGCCTGGCTCACAATCTCCATTCCAGTTCATATCAAAGCAGGGCTCAGTGTTAGGGMCAGTCAAGTTCTTCCACACTGAACTCATCAAACCATGTCTTTATAATCCTTGCTTTGTGCCCTGGGGCACTGTCATGTGGGAGAAGAAAAGGGCCTTCACCAAACTGTGGCTACAAAATTGGAAGCATAGCATTGTCCAAGATTAGCCTTTCACAGGGCAAAGGGGCCTGATTAAAACACCTGAATTCAATAATTAACAGGTTTGGACAAATACCATACATACCATATGGTGTGGTAGAAGCTTGTCAGTGCTTAAACCTTGYCAGGGCTTGAACCTCCAACCTTGAAATGAGCGAGTCAAAGCATTACCCACTTCCTAATACATGCTTCTGTTGTCTTTTAKTTTACACCATCAAACTTCACTTGTCATTACTGTCCTTGATCAATAACAACAAAAAACACTATATAAAAAAAATCCTATTTGAAATTACATGGCAGAAATCAATGTTTACTTTATTGCTAAATTTTGATTATATAAACCAAGCTACTGCAACATTTAAAAAAAAGTATAAACTAAATATCGGTCCAACCCTCCCACAAACCCCTCCCCCMAAAAATTCATCTTTAACTTTGATCACAGCAAACAGTGTGTGTGATTCCTCATACTCCCAAAGCCACTCTTTCACAATATGAGTCCTGGCATATGGCTGTGGAGTGTGTGTGCGTGTCTGTGTGCGTGTCTGTTTGTCCTGTAGCGGATCAGCACCCTATCCAAGGTGTACCCTGCCTCAAGTCTCCTGAGATATGCTCTAGGCCCACTTTCGACCCTGATTACAGGATAAAGCAGTATAGACGATGAGTGAGTGAGTGTCATATAGGAACAACGTTTGCACTTTGCATTCAAATTTGCATATGAAGTTAAGTTTTGGCAGACYATAAACAGATCCCAAGGCAACATGTCTAGTCAGTTCTTGCACTCAGTCCTGTCAAATCGTAAAATATTAAATTCTTCTGTCATATAAAGCAGCTGCAGTAACTGCTTTCATTTTCTAATAATTGCGTCTTAATTGTATATGAACTGAATGCATAATACTGGTGACAGGATCATGGGCACCAAAGCTCACCCATGCCCATAGGGACTAAGGACCAACCTATCCGGTCCAATCCCACAGAAAACCAAATAAAGCACAAACTCTCCAGATCCCAATCTGGTCAAGCAACCAGGGGACGCACCAGACAAACAAGCCTGATCCACAGAGGCCCCACTCGGCAACCCACACCACCCAAAGGATCTGCTGATTTAACGTCCTGGTGCCAGATACCATAGCACACCTCCAGGTAAACGTGTGAAGTCATTCCCTGCACGGCCAGATTTGCCACGGTGGTACATTGGGAACCTACACAATACTTTGTATAATGTTTTGTGTTGTAATGTACTGGCTGACCATCATATGTGAAAATGGCCAGCTGTCTATTGGATGAAAARCCATAAATTATATTCTCTGACCTAACCAAGGTCTATAATCTCCTTCAGTCAGTCCAACCCAGAGTTCATAATTTCTAACTGACAAAATACTATTTGCGCAGTGCAAATAAAGAAATAATCACAGTGAGGCAGCAAAATCCGTTTCCAATTCCATCCTGCATAACGTCTCCAATGTTGTGACCGGACGCCTTTGAGGGCAGCTGGCTTGCTCTTGTCAAGACATGTTTATTAGTAGCAATTGGGGGTGGTGACCCGAATGCTGAGATCTGCAAGGTCCTTTTGCTAACTTTAGAATGGCACACCAGACACAAAAATGGCAGGTTGATGCTTTTATGAGCTGTAACTCCTCCCTGAGTCCCAAAACAACCTTGGCTGTTTTGTTCTTTTCTGATTGAACTGAAATGATGCACTTTCAGTGGGCTTCCTTCCTTCTATGTTATAAATAGTGCATTGATGCCTGGTGAGTTTTGTGTGTTTGTGTGTGTGTGCGCTGTGTAGGAGGAAGGTGCCACAGTGCCAACTGTCAGCTCAAACTGTTCATTAGTGTTGTATTGATTCTGCTGGTGAATAACAGTTGGGTGTTGGAACCAGAACCGTTCCTTTCCAAACGATCACTCCGTCACACGCTTCCTTCTCTTCCTTTTGGTTCCTGGCCCAAATGTGACATTTTCATTCTCTAGGCAATAAGTCATGCTCGCCATTACTAAACTGATTGAACTGAAGTGAGATCAGCACAAGAGAATCAATGCTGTAATTTCCTGTGATTCAGTAATATCTTTTATGCAYTAGCCAAAATTCCTGAAACATACAGGAGTACTGGTTGGTCTGTAYACAGTAAGGGAASRCTCATTKGATCKAATTAAGGCAGCTTGCAATTAGTTACAAGGTGTAATTATTGTCACCCAATTTTCATCTTTAACCCCACCCATAACCTATAAGGTATGTAAAGGGCTATGAACATGAAAAGATGCCTTTGATTGTCTATGAAGTAGGTTTTGTCCTGGTTCCTTATAAAACATAAAAACCTTTATAAAATACAGTATAAAAATAAAATACATTTTCTGTTCTTTATATAGTTATGAACACTGTTTGGCTTGGCTTGCTGCATCGAAAGCACAGAATGTTTTTTTTTTTTTTTTTAAATGTCATATTTCCTCAAAACCTATAGTTAAACATGTTTTAATAAATAAGTGCACATTATAAAAAGATTTGCATAATGTTCCGCAATGTTGTCGACACCAGTCTGTGAATACAAGCTCCATTTCCCAGAATCCTTTGCAACCCATGGACATGACCTCCCTTGAGATGCCTTCAGCTGCTGCTTGTCTGTGGGTTCTTTTGCCTTTAGTCCTGTTTTCAGTAAGTGAAAAGCATGCTATATTGTATTGAGATCAGGTGGTTGACTTGGCCAGTCAAGAGTATCCCATTTTTTTTTGCCTTGGGTAGCTTTCACTGTATGTTTTGGGTCACTATCTATCCATTTAGAAGCTTTTGGCTGAAACAGCTGAGAGTATATCCCTATACAATCAGAATTCATGCAGCTCAAGTACAGTGGTACCCTGGCATACGAATGCACCACCGCTCCTTGCAAATTTTTGTCTTAAGAACTAAAACTTTGCAAGGTATACAAAGAATTCTCGGCGTACAAGTGACCGGTACGCCGATCCAAGTGCATCCAATCCCTTGATGGCACGCCTACTTGCGGGAGACGATCAAAAGCAAATATACTTTTTTTTTTTTTACTTTTTTTTTTTTGTGCAAGCTTTAGTGAAGACAGCACCAAGAATGTTAGCAAGGAGAGCAGCAAGAAAAACGACTCATTTCATAGTTTACTTCATTTACATGTGTTTTCTAAATGTTTTGATTGTTTAATATCCAAAAACAGATTATCTGCAGATTATCTGCATTTCCCTAATTAATTCATAAAGCTGTCTCTTGATTGTAGCCTTTGACGATGACATACACACAGTACCTCCTCAAGAGTGTTCTTGACTTGGCTGGATGTTGTGAAAGGATTCGTCTTTACCATGGACAGAATTCTGCTGTCATCTATTTAAGTTGTTCTCCATGCTCTCTGTTCCCAAATTTATGGGCCTCTCTGTATATAATGAACTAGTAACCTTCGGATTCTAGTATTCAAATGTATACAATAACATTCTGGGTATTTATTGGAGCCATAAAACTGTTTACGTCTTAAGTTTCCACTGAACGAACATATTAGGTTCAAGTTGACATGGTTTATAGGCTGACTTGTTTTTTTTTTTTTTTTGAAGTTTGGATTTAAATCAAGTGCTCAGTCAAACATAGTAATAAATATAAGATATATATATAAAACCCAATGATAAATAAAACTTTTGCAAATGTTTATAATAAACAAAAATAACAGACCAACAGGAAGTGCTTTAGGGACTTTAGATTGTCCTTGGCCTAATACAGTCTGTTAGTTGATCACCCAACTAACCCTTTTTGACTTTGATTTTGTCTTTTGCGTTTTTTCCCCCACTTTGCCAGTAAAGCTCATCCAAGTGCATCCAATCCCTTGATGGCATCTATAATCATTTTTACTCATACTGATGACATATTGGAATCTATAGTACCAACTTACATGGGRACACTTTTCATTCATCTTCTATGCCGCTTAACCTGTGTGGGGTTGCGGGTGGCCTGGAGCCTGTCCCAGGAGACTTTGGGTACGAGATGGGGTACACCCTGAACGGGATGTCAACTCATTCACACACTATGAGCAATTCGGGAACTCCTGTTCGCCTAATCTGCATGTCTTTGGACTGTGGGGAGGAAACCGGATTACCTGGAAGAAACCCACCAAGAACAGGGAGAACATGCACACAGACCCCGAGGTGTGAATCAAACCCTTGATGCTGGAGGTGCAACGCGACTGTGCTAACCGCTGAACCACCATGCTGCCATTTAAAATATTTAAATGATAATGTGAATGATGGATGAACAGACAAATCATTTTTAGATTAATTTATCCTTCTATCCAACAATCCACACCCATGTAACACATGGTGGTTCAAAAAGTACTTTGGCGTTTGTGGAGCCACTTTAACTCAAGCACGAATGATTGAAGTATCATAGATCCAGTGTTTTTCTGCAATTCACAGCTGTTTTCTTTCTTTTTTTTAATTTTTTAAAAAAGACTGTGTCACATGAGAATAGTAACACAATAGACACAAGTTTATAGTTTAAAATCATCAATTGCAACTACATACACAATGAGATGAATGTGTGCAAATATAGGCAATACGGATGAATATTCAATGGCCAGGATTTAGTGAATTGAGATGTGCGACTGAGTTACAGCGGTTAAGAGTGACAGCAGTGCAAAAATGAAAGTCATTGCAGATGAGGGTAAATGATGTGTAAATAAATATGTGAGTCTGTTATGATGAAGAGCTACAGTACTGTACATCTATATCCAAGGATCAGAAGTGGTCGAGGGACCACCCGAACCAGAATCGCGATCACGTCCCCAGGCACCATAAAGAGGTTTTAAAAGACCATAGGATTTCCTGAGTCTGCCAGTAGAGCAGCTCTGTGATTGAAGTCTGGCACTGAGCATGCTCTTCTGCTTGTCAAAAGCTCCATACAGTCGGTGATTGGTGTTAAACTTGATGGACAGCATTTTGTTCAACGTCCTTCTTTCCAGTCAAGTTTAACACCAACCGCAGACCCAGCTCTCCGGACTACCTTGTTAAATAGTGTGGCATCTCTGCTTAGCCACCACTGCCCAATAAATCTAAATTAACAAAGCCAAAATTAACACTATCAATGTAACACTGTGACAAGATCAAACTGTAGGCCCCCAAGACTCATTTGTGCCTGTGGGGACCTAATGCAAGCCTGTCTAGTCCAATCCAGAAAAGCCAATTCAACAGAACTCTACTATATAAAACATGCCAATGCTGTGGACAAGAGAAAGGTTGACTCCCCAGGTGTCAATCAAACTGATCACCCATGGAATGCTCTGGACAAATGAATCCCACCCTGCAACCCACAGCACCCAAACACTCCACTGCTCCACGTCCCAGAACCAGACGCCACAGCACACCCCAGATGAGTCAGGGTCAGAGCTGCCCAAGTGGCACAAGGGGAATCTAGCCTATTGGGCCTAATGTTTAACATTGCGATGTGATGGCAGATTACTGTTGGTGCTATAAGAAAACTGATAAGAGATAACCTCTCCCTGCAACATTATATTATAGTACAATGTGTCAGTCATTAATCAATTAAAACTTGTAATAGTTGCCACATAACTGTGGAGTAAGAGGAAGCACTTCAGGACGTGTCATTATAAGAAGATAATCAAGGTCAGGTTGGGAATAATTACTCCGCTTTGCATTGGGCCGTGTTGCACCACCCGGTCACTGATGTGTTTTATTTCTTACACATAAAATATATTCGTTTAGACCTCGAAGCAGAATTTGCAGAAAAGCAACTGGCTGAAGAAACAAGAAATGATGGCCCCGGAGACATTTTGAGTCTGTGAAATTGAAATATACAGAGGGCGAATGAGGTCATAATCTCTTGTTTGGCTGGGAATTGTCACAGGCAATTTTAGATGGAACCTTTTACGGATGTCTGCTACCACATTTAGAGAAAGGGCAAAACACATATCCTGTTGTGTAGGCTGAGGTCAATATTGTGTTTCACCCTCACCCGTCTTCATACGGCAATCTATTCTAGCTGAAATCCATTCTACCTGATGCTCCCCCCCCCCCCATTTATTTTCATCTCTTACCAGGCTCTATGACACAAACTTTGCTACAACTGAAAGCGAATAGAGGTAAGTTAGAGCTCCAGCAAATTTAATTCTGATACTTTGATAGGAACCCGGAGGGGATGCCTGGTGAAAACAGTACAGAATACTACGAGTAGACTGTGCTATGAGCAAGAAAGCCAGATGAAATAATTCAATGGGGATGATGACGATGCACAGTGAGGCCCCAGAATACGAACAAGCCATCGGAATGGAACTCGCTTGTGTGCCGTGGAGGCTTTTTGGGGGGCTCATTAAGAATAAAACAAAGTAACATAACTACAAACATTAGGATTTCCTTTAAAACTTGGATGAAAATCTTTTGCAGTCAATGACTGCCTGAAGCCTGGAACCCACGTACATACTGAGATTCTTTTCCAGGCCTTTACTGCAGCTACCTTGAGCTGCTGTTTGTTTGTGTCTCTTGTTGTCAGTTTGTGAAAAATATGCTCTATTGAGTTGAGAGCGAAGAATAAAGTAAGTCAACTACATACGAACGAGTTCTGTTCCAATAGCCAATTTGTTGATGAGTCCAAAAAAAAAACATTATCTAAGTGCTCGAACACCAACACAATTGGCTATACACATATTACAGTACAGTGTTGTTTAGAATCGTGACAATGGTCAAATCATTCATGCTAAAGAAACTAGCAATGCTTTTACGCTTGCTTCCGGACATCCGGGGAAGCACACTGCACGCACGTGACGATGTACGCCGGACATGTGATCTAATGTCCGCGCTCGAACATGTGCGAATGCATGTTCGTATTTTCGAAAGTTCGTAACACGACTGTTTATATGTAGGGGACTTACTGTACTCATAAACCCAGAGCCTAAAATTGCACATTAACACGAGCACTTACTGTATGCAAAACCTCCATCAGACAACAAAGCAGTGCAACCTTATATAATCTTCTCCTATGATTTTTCCCACGGTTACAAGGTGAACAAAGGTCATATAGAGGATCAGTGTAATTTTCATACACTTGTCTAAAGCGTAAATCCAAGATGGGGGGTTAAAAGGACAAATAGAAATCTACTTTGAAGTATATATAAACTGTTAATGTAGGTTTTTCTAACAAAGTCRATCTACAAAATTCACAATTCCTTAATTAAATAAATGTATTTCATTCATTCATCCCATTTAACATAAATAAAAAAAAAGACTTCTCATCAGATTTTTAAAAAATATAAACCAGGATGAATGACGTCGTTGCATTTGTCCTGACAGCACAACCATTCTGGATATTGAAACTCTGACCTAAGCTGACACTCTATTGATGTCTTTGTCTTTGTTCATAAACAAAGAAATGTTCCCGAAAGCATCACAACAGTTGATCCAAGGATTGAAGCCATTCCCAAGGGCCCAGTTTCCCATGTTTCCATCATGTGGAAGGATGCCATTTCTCAGCAGTGGGAACTGAACAGTCAGTCACAAGGTCAAATTCAACCAAATAAACCATGATAAAACATAATGATAGCCAGCTTGAAGTGACTATTTAAAGCCTTTAATAATAATCTGCTGAAAAAGGGCTACAGTAAGTGATGGCATATTTCATTATTTCACAGCCACTGACTGGCGTAAACAATTTTATATGAACAGCTACAGTATATTAAAAAAAAAAGTTCTGCTTTTTATTATTATTATTTTGAATATTCAGTGCTTTCTTGGACTCAGGCGGGTGTCAACAAGCACAACCGGTCAAAGCTGACATCGAAATCGTTTTGGTTAAATCATTGTGAACTTTGTGAGATTTAGCAAAACGCTATAAATCCTCTTCCTCCATTTCTGTCACAATGGATAAATCAGCCTACAGTTGTGTTTGTGGCAATATAGATATGTAACTTAGAATGATAGCAAACTCACGATTCAGTTGTTTTTTTTTTTTTTAAATAGTGTTTCAATTGCAGCAAATTGGTTTTGTGTTGAGTTTTGTTGCACAGTACTTCAGATTGCAGAACTGAACCTCGCTGCACACAACGTGTATCACATGCCTCTTGTACACAAATCGTGCATCTCCTGAATATTGTTATGTTACATCTCTGCTTACTGTAATTTTCTTTAATGAATATTGAAGTACATCATGCTTTCCAATTTGTTGCAACCAAACCAGTGGTAGTGATACAGTAGWTCTAAGCTGCTAAAAGAAGAATAGTGATATTTTCCCMAAACGTTTAGTTATAGACAACTTTGTGTGTCTGCGGACAATAATTTGCAAAAATCACAGAAACTCTGAAAATGGCTTTTATCTCATTTTGTGGTAAATCTGTTACGTTTGATTCAGTGTGTTATATCGTTATAATGCATTGGCAAATCTGGAGAAGAGCAAAGCGTTCTCTCGCCGGCCCGACAGTCTGTTTGTTAGTTTTGAAATCTCCCTCACTTCCAATTGCATTCAGGTGATCGTGTGCTTCGAAGGAATGGTTTTTTTTTGAGAGAGTTTGTGTTTCAATACTACTAGCTATTAGTGCTCTCAGTGCCATTGTAAGTGCTGTAAGGTTTGTTGTTGAAAGGGTTGCTGGAATAGAAGCTCAATAAATGATGAAAGAAAGAAAGAAAAAAAGAAATGTGTTCTTCATTTCATTGAGCCAAGTTTGGACGTTCTGTCATTCAGGTGTACTTTTGTGATGCCATTAAGGTTAAAGTGAAAGCTGATAGACAACTCTATTCACCAGGTGTTTCGAGCCCAATTATAGAAGTGCATCCTTTATGAAAAGTATGCACGGTAAACAGAAAACAGCTCCGTCATTCAAAGACAGGTTTTACAGTATGTTTATTTGGCCTGTCGTGTAGTGGTTATCATTGTGGACTGGCTCCTCCAGGGTTGAGGGTTCAAGTCCCGCCTTTGGGTCTGTGTGTGAGTGTGAAGTTTGCATGTTCTCCCCATTCATCCAAAGACATGCAGGTGAAGATAAGTGATATTTCCAAATCGACTCTAGTGTGTACTTCGCCTAGTACCTGAGTCCTTGTAAAGCGACTTTGTAAACGATGCACAGTATAGAGAATAAACGAATGAGTGATATACAGTATTTGGCTTTTTGTGTAATCGCATACTGGTTAATCAATGTTTGCTTAATCCATTACATTCTACTGTATTTAATTACATCATCACTAACTGATGATGATGTGTTATGGATATGCCTATAAAGCACACTCAAATAACTTTGCCCCCTGTTCCACAGGGGTTCCCATCTAGTATAATCATTTGATTTGGTTGTCAATGATACACTGAATGAAGCTCCAGACCAGGCCAGAAAAAAAATCAGTCTCCTCCTCATAAAATTTTACCCATTTTTACCCATTTTATATATATACGTCTGGTGCTGGTGTTATTGGTGCCACATAATAAAATATGTATAATAAGCCATTGTTAACATTAAATGAGATGAATAATGAAGCCGAGGTTTATTTTCATGTACTTTAAACTTTCCCGGCGGAATTATTTCTCATCCACTCAGATTAAATTTCAATATTTTGATATGTCGGATACTCATACCTTTGAGCTAACAGTCACTAAGCCGCTAAAGCGCAAGCTCCAGGATCACCAAATCTGTCTTTAACTCTGTTATGTCAGACCTCTGTGACTTCCTCATCTGTAACGTAAATTGAGAAAGGATGTAACAATTACACGTCCTAATGGAGAGAAGGAACAGTCCAGCAGCAGTTGCCAATTTTGCTCAAACCAGTAAATCAATAGGACAAAGCACACGGACAGGAAATGTCAATTATAGGGGCACTTGTTTGACTTGAAGAATAGACTTTTCACTTAAATAAACAGGTCAGTTTGATAAAGTAATTCTTCTGGAAAGCACAGCAGGGGCTGCATTTAGTAAGACTAGGTCAAAAGTTATGCTACAAAGATTATTCAGTGGTTCTATCGATAATATGTTTTTTTGTTTTGTTTTTTATTTGCACTGAGACGGCATTCTAAATCATTTTCCTTTACAAACAGTAGTTACCACTGTAAGGTTCAGCATTGTGTTTCCTCTGAGAAACATACCTYAAGAGCAGAACTGTATATTCAAGTCATGTGCAATTGGGTAAAGTGACATGAAGTGACAAAATCATTTTTGCCAGTTCTGCACATACAAATATTAATAATAAGGGTTTTGTAGAAAATCGCAATGGGCTCTATTTAAACAGTAGGTCAGATTTCATGACGACACCAGTGAKAACAGTTATACGCAATTACACAAACTCTTTAACAGATTAGTCACTGTTTATCTCTGAAAATCATGTTTCACTGAAAAGCAGAAAAGCCGGAAATTTATATGAAAATTAGCTGTCACAAACCTGAACCTGTAAAAAAAAGAAAAGAGATGACACGATGGGTGAATTATATTAAAAAGAAATTTTCATGAATTAATTCCATGAATCTTAAACAGTCTGTTCTTATGTTCTTAACAGGAGTGGAACATGATCAGTTTGTGCCACGCATTCCCATTCTGCTGCTGCTCTCGATTTATATATGCAAGATTTTAAGTGTTGTATTATCAGCTGCCCAATATCACATGGTTAGAGCTGTGAGTTTAGCAGTAACGCKTGGCAAGATCAACTTGCTGTATTATTCTATTTATATTTTTTACATGCTTTTTATTATAACATTTCGTTATCCATTTTCCAGGATGGCAGCACGGTTCTGTCGCCTTGCACCTCCGAGGTTTCCGTTCCTGCCCCGGGGTCTGTGTGCATCTGTGTACACCTGCATTTCTGGAAGGTGAGTGCACATTGGATACGTTGGATGCCTTTGGGCAGCATGGAAGATTGCTAATCTGCAGTGCGCTAAAGGAACATTTTGACATGTAAGGACATGCAGTCTGGTCATGGCTCCTGCATACTGGGCAAACTTTTTTACTTTGATGGTATCCGGGCAGGCGGCACGGTGGTGTAGTGGTTAGCACTGTCGCCTTGCACCGCCAGGGTCCGGGTTCGATCCCCGGCCAGGCTCGATTCCCGTCTCTGTGCGCATGGAGTTTGCATGTTCTCCCCGTGCTTAGTGGGTTTCCTCCCACAGTCCAAAGTAGGTTAGGCTAATTGGTGTGTGTGTGTCTGTGCCCTGGGATGGATTGGCACCCTGTCCAGGGTGTACCCTGCCATGTGCTCTAAGTCTCCTGGGATAGGCTCCAGGCCCCCCGTGACCCTGAATACAGGATTAAGCGSTATAGATGATGAGTGATGATGAGGGTATCCGGGCACTAGTGAAACACTGGGATAGGTGCATTAGTGTAGCAGGGGATTATATACTGTAGAGAAATAAAGGGAGTTTTCTGTTATTCTGCATAATAAAAAATAGTTTAGGTTTGACCTGGATGTCCTTCTTACACTTAGAATGAGGAGGAAGAGTTAGACAGTAAGAAGCTACAGATGTTGATTTTGGTATTTAAATGAATACTTATTTGAACATGCTACATTTGATCGGTTGCATGTATTACAGTCAGCTTTGTGTAGACATACAGTAGCTGTTTGTTACTTTCATACATCTACTGTAATTCCGTACTTGTGATCCGGTTCATCAAGGGCTTTTATCCTGGTTTGTACGGCAGGTGACACCCATCACAGAGCACAAACACATCCACAGGCCACAGCGCATCCCATCAGACTGTCAGGGGAAAAGGAGAACCTGGAGGAAACCCAACAACCAGGGGAAAACGTACAAAGACCACATACACAGATCATAGGCCAGATTCGAACCCTCAACCTGGTGGGGCAAGGCAACAGTGTTAACCACTGCATTTAAACGGAGTCATGTTAGACCTTAAGGCAGCATATCAGTATTTATTCAGTAGACACTTAGACATAAGACATGGACACTCGAGCATTAAGCAGTCTTCACATTTCAGTGACATTTGCTGTAAATCACAGTTTAACTGACATTATTTAACACAGGAGTTTGGGAATATGTTGGGTTCTTGGAGAATGYTTCCTTCACTGTGACAGAAGCCAGGATTTCCACTGGATTTCAGATAACTGTGGAATGACTAAATATTATACTTATAAGTGCTTTTGAAGATTAAAAACTCGAATCAGCACAACTTTAATTTGTTAAACTGAATAGAGATATAAAACATCTGGTTTAAAGAGGACTCCTTACAGCTGCTMTATGACCCTAAAAGAGACTAAATGAACCAAATAAACTTAAAAAAAAAACAATAATGGAAAACTCTTTATCAGGATTAGTTCATGACATGCTGTTGTGTTTTGATTAAAAAGTGTCTTAATAGCTTGATTTGCTGTTAGTAAAAAAATGGCAAACAAAATTTTTTCCCAAATAACMTTTAATAAAAAAGGTCAGGTTTTATTACATTAACCTTAAATAGACTATAATTAAGGAATTATTATATAATTAAATATGACGTTCATTAGTTAAACCTAAAAGAGACGATTCTTAAATATTTTTTGGCCAATAGGGGTTACCATAGGTGTTCGATTCCCTCATCAGGTGTGTGTGCATGGAGTTTGCATGTTCTCCCCGTGCTTGGTTGGTTTCCTCTGGGTTCTCCGGTTTCCTCCCACAGTCCAAAGACATGCAGATCAGGCTAAGTGGCGTTCCCAAATTGCCCGTTGTGTGTGAATGAGTGTGTGTATGTGCCATATGATGGATTGGCACCCAGTCCAAGGTGTGTCTCCTGGGATAGGCTCCAAGCCCCCCCTGTGACCCTGTATACAGGATAAAGTGGTATAGATGATGAGTTAGTGAATGAGTATTTGCAAGGCATTAAGGAAACCAAGAGTAGCAAAGTAATCGGTAATCCAGCTGCATTTTTTTTTTTAAATTCCCAACAAACAGGAGTTTGACTCTAAGCAAACAGAGAATTATCCATGCATGATTTTAAAAAAATTGTTAATGG
>QMIH01000928.1:8381-23758 GCA_003987875.1 Clarias batrachus
ACACTGGGATAAGTGCATTAGTGTAGTAGTGGAGTAAATAGAGAGAAATAAATGGAGTTTTTACAACAACTAATTATAACTTTCTTCTGTTATTCTGTRCAATCAAAAGTCCCGGTTTGATTTGAATGCCCCTTATATACTAGATCTTGGTTTCACCTCTTCTCTTGGCCTCTGCCACCATTTCGTCGTATTCCTGCCGGTGGCGCTGAGCTTCCTCTTCGGGTTTAGCTGGAAGGTTACTGAGAAAAKAAAATAAGAGAAGTTTAAAAAGAAGTGCGGAAAAAAAAGAGAAAACAGGAACATCTACATGGGTAATGAAAGTCATTCACAGTTACGGGTTGGCATGCAAAGGGTTGCAAGCAAGGACCTTGAACACCGCAACCAGACTGAATGCTCAAATTTGATTTATATACTGTACATGTATAAATGATCTTGTTCTTGGRAATTCTGCTCATTCCAAAGTGCTGTTTATTTACATGTACAGACCACCTCGATATGCCCAACCCACTGTTATCCATATTTCAAAATGGCAACACAAGTACCAGTCTTTACTATCTGCCCGTCCGGGTTTGTCTGCAGTTCCTCCTGCATCACAGAATCCCTCTCGTCTTTCAGCCGTCATTCATTTTTAATGCGTGCCTGAAGAAAACCGAGCAGTCTGAAAGATGTTCCACGTGGTGAAACGAGAGCCGTCGTACACCGGCCCATTTCTAGCTCTTTGTTTGAGACAAAGCTCCTCGTCGGACTTCAGGCAACACCGAGCACTGTACTCTAAGCTACACCTCACCACACCCTGATCTGTAGGCAGAGGAGATGAGGACAAGCTCATCACGCTAGAAGCCCGAGCCTGCCAAGAGCTTGTCTGGAAGCCCGGGATTGTCGAGTGCTGTATCCTGATATGACACGAGGTCAAAGAGGCTCTGATGCTAACTGATTCTGAGTGCACTTTACTGTATATGATGGGAAATTATGATTCAGAGCCGGGAATACCAGAACAGGGTTTTTTTTTTTTTTTTTAAATGAATACTCTTGGGAGGTGTCGTCATGTTTTGCTAAACAAATCCAGCCTGGTGCTGAGAGCCGGGATGAGTGCAATGTATGGACAGAAAGGAACAGATGTGTAAAAGGCTGATACACACAGCCCATGGCTCGGGAGGAACTGGACCGGCAGCAGGGCGTGACGGTTTAATCTTAGTGAGGAAGAGGAATCATTTGATACTGGTACAAGGTCACAGCCAACATGCTTTATGCTCAGTGCTAATGTCGAGAGGACTTGTTTGGCACTGCGGGCTCTGCGATAAACAAAATGGCTTCTTGGAGGAGCTACGAAACCTTTTATATATTAAAATGTCAGAGCATGACAAACAACATTCTTTAGACAACATTATAAAAATAAAAACTTAAGCAATGTTTATCCATCCATGTGTCCATTAACCCCAGTACTCACGCTGGCCGGTCTTCTAATATAAGTGCTGTAGTGGACAGCGGTTCAAACTCCAGGTTCTTACGTCGTCCTTGAGAAGTCTGCGATGGACTATGGGCTTCTTTACCAGCCTTCGCCTCGTACTCCTGTGAATTAAAATGAAAAGTCAGGATTTCCTGTCAACCCCCCCCCCTTCAGCACTAGACGACGAGCAAGCCGAATGGACGTCACAGGATTTTACAGACTGGGAAGCTGCATTAGAAAAAACAGTGTATGGATTGTGAAATGTCGATGAGGCAGCAAGAGAACAAATGATGGAGAGCAAGATCACAAGGTCCACCGAGGCCTTTAGGGTATTGCGTGTGATCTTTAGAATGAGGAGAAAATTAAAGAATGCTGTAAAGGCATTGAGGAGGACATAGGACATGTCTTAAAGCTAAACAGATGACCTCATGAAAGCCAGAAAACAGAATAGGGATAGTTCTCTATTCACTCTTTCAAGACGACAGTGCAGAAAAAAAGAAAAAAAAAACAGCACTCAACTTTTATAGATGAAAACTGTAATAAGTGTTTTCCCCCCCATGAGGGGGTTTAGCCCGCAAGACATGTTCACAGTCACAATGGTGGGAAAAAAAAAAAAAGAAAGAACGATGAATGATGGTGATGATGGAGATGCATGCAGATGTAGCTTCATATCAGTAGATTTTATTTACACATAGAGAACGTGATTATAGCTATACATTACAGCCATAACATTAACACCACCRCCAAGTGAACTGAA
Organism: Clarias batrachus; assembly: GCA_003987875.1. Classification (NCBI taxonomy): domain Eukaryota; kingdom Metazoa; phylum Chordata; class Actinopteri; order Siluriformes; family Clariidae; genus Clarias; species Clarias batrachus. The sequence goes on from QMIH01000928.1 coordinate 10,586, forward strand.
TAATACTAATTATCAATTATATACCAGTAAAAAGGTGACCRGATGATGGGCACTCAAGGTTCATTTTTACGCCTGTGGGGAACAATGGCTAAACCTYGTCTGGTCCGATTTCACAGAAAAGCTAATGTAACACAAATTGCTGAAGAAAGTTAATGCTGGCTGTGATAGAAAGGTATCAGCCTGCTGTGTATGGYTTGAAAGTTGTTTGTCCAGCCTCCAAATTCCCCAGATCTTAATCTGACCAAGCAGCCATGGGATGCAAACAAGTCAGATCCACAACTTCCTGGGGTCCTGCTGCTAACGTCCTGGTGCCAGATACCACAGCACACCTTCAGAGTTTCTGTGGAGTCAGGGCTGTTTTGGTGGAACCTAAAACCTATGGAGGTTTAAATGTTATGGCTGATCGGTGTGCGTGTGTGTGTGCGCGTGTGCATAAAACACAGTGCCATGAAAAAGTATTTGACCCGTTCCTGATTTTTTTTTAACATATTGAGAACGTCACACTTCAGTGGTTGAGATCATAAAACAAATGTTAATCTTTCACAAAGATAACACGAGTAAGTAAAAAAAAAAAATGCAGTTTTTAAATTATGATTTTATTTATTACAGGAAAAAAGCTGTCCAAACCTGTTTGAAAAAGTAATTGCCCCCTAATAACTGCTCATGCCCTGAGCAACCCTAGTGGCAACAACTGCAATCACGTGATAGCTTATTAGTTATCAGCTATATACGTACATAGTTATTTGCAATATCTGGCAATGAGTCTTTCACATCACTATTGATAATTTTAGCCTGTTATCTGGCGTAAAACTAACTAACCATTTCATAAAAAGTACATCATACCAACAGTCAAACATGGTGGTGGTAGTGTGATGGTCAGGGCAGTCGCTTCAGGACCTTGATTGATGGAACTACAGATTCTGCGCTCTACTAGAAAATCCTGAAGGAGAATGTCTTGTGGTCAGTTTGTGACCTCAAGCTGAAGCGCATTTGGGTTATGAAGCAGGACACTTATCCGAAAGACACCATCAGGTCCACCTCAGAATGATTAAAAAAAATAAAATAAAATAAAAACATCCAATAAATAGGGTTTTTGAGTGGCCTAGGCATCATCTGGACTTCAACCCGATGGAGAGGACATTAAAACAGGCCGTTCATGCTTGAAAACCCTCCAAATGTGGCCGAATTAAAGCAATTCTGCACAGAAGAGTGGGCCAAAATTCCTCCACAGCGACATGAAAGACTCATTGTCACAACCATTTCCTACTGTAGGCTCAGGCAAAATTACTTTTTCATATAGCATATATGAATTTCATATATGAATTTTGTATTTATTTGTGTTATTTGTTTAATATTAACAACATTTGCTTCATGATCTCAACCACTGAAGGGTGACCAATATGTAAAAAAAAAATTTTTTAAAAATCAGCAAGGGGGGAGAAAATACTTTTTCCACAGCATTGTGTGCAATTATATATAGTGTACAGCAAACCTCAGCATTAACCCCCAGAAGAACATGAACTTGAAAGTGAATGCACACGACAGAAAAGCAGAAGACGGACATACTGACTCACCGAGGCTGATTAATAAATGCATCAGCATTCTAACCCTAACACAACTGCAAGCCAGCAAAACAGGTTCTGGGCAAACGTCCAGGAAAGCAGGCGCAAGCACGGGACATATCGATGGCTCAAACGGACGATGATCCATGCAGAAATTACGACACGCAATAACAACGGATATTTAGAAGTAAAAAAAAAAAAATCCATACCCCTGCACTTAATAGATTGGGAGTTGAAACAGACGTGAGACTGCCTGGGTTACTCTCCTGAAGAAAGAAAGAAAGAAAGAAAGAAAGAAACAAAGAGACGGCACTCAGGAAAAAAGAAGAAGAAACTAACTCTGATGTCTTTTCATTTATTGTTAGCGACTACCGTGCCTGGAAATGCTTCTGACTCTTGATTGCATCACGTAGAGGCTGTGAGAGTTTCTGCTAGCTTTTTCAACATTTTATCTCTAAATGATAAATCATATGGACAAGAAAACTTTTCCTGAGCACTTATGAGCGTATGCACATGCATCATTTAGTCATAAAGGCCCTCTGAGTACTGAAGCTGCCTGGGATGATTTCAGAGGACCGGATGACATTTGGCTCACCTCTGTACTAACGGAGTCATAATTTTACACACAGACACACACACACACACACACACACACTCACACACACACTCTCTCACACACACACACACACACACACACACACACACACACACACACACACACACTCACACACACACACACTCACACACACAAGCTTTATAATGTTTTAGGAAGCCTGAAATAGATACACATATATAGATACGGGGGGAAAAAGGAGCATAATTTCCAGCTTCAACTTTAACCCAGCTTGCTGAAATATGCTTTTTGATAGGTTTGATCGGGCGATATGATAATCTCAGATCATGATTGTGAGGGAAAAATTCAATCCTTTTCTTTTGCACCATTCTCTCACCCTCCAATTCTGCTCCCTTGGTTCCCGGTCCCTGTGGCATCATTTTGACTCGATGTGCTTTTTAAGGCATTCTTTTGCAGCTTAAGTGCTTTCTGGTACACGCAATAGCTCAACACTGCACTATACCCTGGATTTTTATTTTATTTATTATTACTTTTTTTTACATTTTTATCATCCATGCAGGAACGAAGGTGAAAAGCTTTGGTACATTTGTAAACATGTTAAACAATGAAAAAGGTGAAGGTTATCACCGGTTGAGGTCGTAGATATAGTCTTACGTGTGAAGGCTGAGAAAGTAGCCTACTTGCTATGTACTCGTCCTGCCTGGGTAAACACTAAAATAGAATCTAAAAGTAAAGAAAGAAATCACGTGCACTCTATGATGAGGAGAAATAAACACACGTGTGCGCACACGCGCATTCAGTCAGCTGTATGTCTGGATTTTTAACTGCAAAAACAGATGGCCCCGAGTTCCTCGTCATTCTCGACACATTTAAATACATTCAATTAGATAAGACCTCTATTGTGGTCTTTTACAAGAGAAGTGAAGTCGGCGCAGGGGTTTTGAGTTGCTGCTGAAACCCTTTGAAATACTTTGTTTGAGAAAATCATCAGGTTTCACTCCTGGCTCCTTTCCCTATACAGTAAACACATTGCCATGGAAATAATACTAAAAAAAAGGCACTGGTTAAAGTAGTAAATGACCTASCACTTTCCTTTAATTACAGACCACCCAGTAGAAATATGAAAAGAACAGAAAAAAAATCTGGTGTTCCTCAGGGTTGCGTTCTAGGCCCAATGTCTTTTTTCCCTCTAAATGAGATATCTTAAATACTTCTTATCTTCCACTGCAATGTTAACGATAGCATGTCAAGTTAAAAACACCTTTAAACACATTTAAAAAGAGCCATTTGATACTGGATCTTCTGCTTATTTCTTCTACATACTTAACTCTGAGAATACAGGCAGCCAGTTGTAATCCCCCTGATTATATAGTCACCCTTGACTCACAAACCTTTAATGTTGTGTTCAACCATCTGGAAMSRTTTAATGATTACAGAACATTGCACCAAGTATCATTTCAGGGTATTTACTATAAAAGATCAGTAGTTGTGTAGTGTTTTTTTAAGACATTTATGATTTGATGATAGACCTGTTGGATGGTTTTAGAGTCTTTGGGAGGGCTCTCTCTCAGYGGGACCTTCCCGAACAGCTTCCAGCCGGGAGCACTCGCAGACGACTCCTTCTGCTTTCTGGAGAACAGGCCCCTGGCAAACACACAAGTAAGCAGCATCCGTCACACAGGGCATTTTTTTTCTTTCTTTCTTTTTTTTTTTATTACATAAACAAAAAAATCTGTAAACAAAAAAAAAGAAAAAAAGAAAAATGCAGTCTGGTGTACTCTTATCAAATTCCCATTTTTAGGTCTCTACCCAAACCAAAGTCTGAAGGAGAACTGAGAGGTAGGCCATGTAAATGAATCTCTAGGCAAAACACAGTGCATGATGTTTCCTGGTAATGTTCCACTTTGTACAGGCTTGCTTTTTTTGCAGAAGTGCAAGTGTTAAAACAGAGTAGATCTGTAACCTAGTTTTTTTTGCATGCATGCATGCATGCAGCCATTATATCTTTTTTATTTTATTTTTATAAGGCACTGCTAAACCCAAAACTAATGGAGACTGCTTTAAGCCGTCTCCGCCTCCTGCCTCTTTCCCTTATGCTGTTCTTTTCTTTGCTTTAATGACAAGTTTAATGACTCACGATGACAATGATCCCAACTATGCTACTCTGCATATTTAAATATAGGCCACTGGCTCAGACGAGGAAATGCTTGAAATCTGATCCACAAAAGAACCCGTGATTAAGGCAGAGACTGAACCAACACTCATATTCTGTATCAGATTAATAGATCGTGGATTTCATCTTGAACTCTGGTGAGCTTTTCACCTCGCCGTGCTCGACAATTCAGCCGAACTGTTTACACTCGGCCTCAAGGTCCATCTCGAGAGCTTTGGTTATTTTTTTTTTTTTTTCCTCAACACCTACGCCCTGTATTTACACACTTAGTCATCACTCGACGACTACAAACGCTAAGGGGTCCGAATTTTAATCTCATGGCGCAACAAAGCAGAAGCAAAATAAAATAGGAAAATGTTTGGGTTTTTTTTTTTGTACTGGTACAAAATAATATATAGTTTGGTGCTTTAGTCACTTTCATACATATGAACAAAAGAAAATCGTGGGGTGGACAAGACATAGATTTGTTATACAACCCCTGTGTGGTTAAATGTTTTGCCCAGAAATCTAACTGAGTAGGGTAAAAAGCAATGAGTAGAGACGGGGACGATAATTTGTTGCCGACTTTGCATGAAGGAAAAAAAAGGACAAGCAAATGACTGCTGATCTCCTGGGATTTTCATACGTGACCATTTCAAAAACATTTACAGCAAACAGTAAGAAAACCAAAAATATCCAGCAAACAGAAGTAAATTGAAGTGAATAGTCACATTGGTTCCAGCTGACAGACTACTTTAATGCTCTAATAATCACTTTATACAACCAGGGTGAGCAGAAAAGCATTTCAGAAAAGACACCTTGAAGCCAAAAACAGGAATCTGAGACTACAGTGGATATGACAGATTTTTGAACACTGTAAAAACATCCCCTTTTAAGAACATTAATTAAATCTGGATTGAGAGACTGAGGGTGTTTTCACATTAGGCACGATTGATTTGTACCATGGACAGGAATGACCGTTCCCCTCCCCCGCTGGCCAGCGTTCATATYATTTTTGCTCCCCATTCTTGTGTGCACTTGCGTATTGACACAATTGATKCAATACAACAAAACAGCAGAAGGCAGTATGCACCTACCTGTCTTGAARAACAAAAGACGAAAACGAGTAAGTTAACCTTCATGCTATGCCTAATATTAGGGCTGGGCGATAAAACGATAACGATATGTATCGCGACARGCACGTGATTGATATCAATAAAAAATGTGTTCGATAAAACGTTCGATGTTTTATTCTTTGTCTGAAGCAAACAGAGATTGCGAAGCTAGTCTGGTTGCATTAACAAAGCCATTCGCTCTCTGGTAACCTAGCAACGTAGAGAGTAATAAGCTAACAGCCAATCATGTACGCAACTATCATGTTTTGTTGCACAATATCGTTGTCTCGTGCTGGTCTGCTGGATTCCTCTTCATRAGCAGAAAACGAGTGCCGCAGCGAGTGAGAAAATTGTAAATAAAAGAGGAAAAGTCAGCTCGCCAGTAAGACTGATAATACAACAAACTTGATGTACCACCTTATACCCATATCTCACCTACGCGGTGACCGTACGGTTCATCATGATTCACCGCAAGTTTTGACGCTGTGATTATGTTTCCATCTTTCTGCGCGAAAAATTAAACATGCTTAATTTTATTGCCGGTCCTTGCGGATGCTTGCGGACCTTGCAGAGTTTCGCGGAACTTCGGCGGGCAATCGCGGCGGTTCAGGGTGCCCAACACCGCATCTCGCCGCGAGTCAAACCGCATAGGTGAGATAGGGGCCGCGCTCACCCTTTGGAGCACAGCTGTATTCAACCAACAACATCTGTAGCTGCAACACCGCACAAGCAGCACACCACCCTGGAGAGGTACTCTGCATCAGTGCCTTACAACAAAGAATCTAAACGGTACAAAGATATAACGGATATGCAGTGGCMTATCATACAGCCAAAAACATGCTTCCGCTTAGTACTGTCGAGACCGGTTATAAAAAGCTTATACTAAACTTGCTCTAAATTCTCAGGTTTCTCTGTTTATATTTAACACTTTGCACTATTTTATTACACTTTATTAAGCATTTCTTACATTTTCTTTCATTTTGCACCTTAAATGTTAAGAGATAATTGTTAAGTGTTTATTGTGACTTTAGACTTATGTTTACATTTTAATTATTTGATTTTTCCACGGTTGTTAACATTTCTGTCTTAATAACTGAGGGGATTATAATCAGAGGAATGTTAGGTTTAAAATAAAAATGTTTAAATGTAATATATTTTTCTTATTTTAAATGGATCATAAAAAATATCAATAATTATCGATATCGACTGATATGAAACACTGATATCATGATACAGTTTTCTGCCATATCGCCCAGCCCTACCTAATATTACTGATATTTCAGAAAAAATGTCCAGAGCAATGTTCTCACGTGTTCCCTACGTTATCGGCTATAGATGTTCATGTCAGAGGATGAGATTGGCACGTGCCACATGCACACAGATTTCGGAGGAGACGCGACAGCTCTGATGATGTTGCGTCTATACTACCATTCTCAGGAATGACTGGCTTCAATATCTTATTCCATCCGTGTCGGAGTATGCTGTATCGTTCTCGCGATCACCTTTTAGAGCGGACTCGGTCACTGTTCCTGAGCATGGAACGATTGTGTTCTCACTGATCAAAATGAACCAGACTTTTCAGTCAAGTGTTACCTGAAATGACCCTGGGTCCTAAAACACACAGACCTTGATTATACTGAAAGGCCCATGATATTTCAAGTTGATGTGCAATGGGAGAGTTGAAGGTAGTGTTCGAGCTGCTATTTAAAAAGATAATTTCTTGAATCAACATCAAACATGATGTCCTTACCGATGATGTTTGGGATTTCTAACAAACTGAACTAGGAGTTAAAATATTTGTGCATTAAATGCAATTCAATCAAATCAGGAAGTATGGATATCCCATTTCAACTAGAGAATGGGAAACTGATACTCATTCCACACCACAAGTTAGGACCACATGATACGATATCTTCATGATACCCAGGTGCCGATGAAATTTGTATTGCAAATCTGCAAGTACTATGATTTTATWATTCAATTAATTATAGAGGAATAGCAACATTTTACCACCTTAAAAGCAAACAATATAAATGAATAATTATATACATAAAAAAAAAAAAAAACATTTTGGGGTCAGTGTGGCGACACACAAAAGAATCTGATACATTCCTACCATCTCTACTCACGTTTTTTTTTTCTTGCAGCTCAGGGAAAGAAAAAGAAAAAAAACTTTGTGCATTACACTGCCCATGTCAAGAATTTCAATCTGGAATTCAACCCTCACAGCCAGGACCTGACTGACTGACATTGAGGCCATTGTTGAATTTGTCTTAAACCCATTTGTTTGCTCTCAGACATACCTACACTTGACTTTTTCACACTCATGAGCAATGAGACATTCCTTCTGTACACACGACATGAAGAAATATCCCTCACCTGCCAGACAGACTGCTAGACAAGCAGTCTACAGAAGACTTTCAGGAAATAGCTCACAAATATCTCCCTAGGTTTCGTCTCATGTGCATGAAAACGATGATGTGGACAGCTGACTAAACGTTTATGCGCATTATTGTTTACATATACAAGGCTGCAGTAGTAGTGGTAGCCTAGCTTCTGCACACATATAGTTTTATATATAATATAGAGACTATAATAGTGATGTGGCTTCCAGATAATACAAGTTAAGACAATGGAGAGAGAGAGAGAGAGAGAGAGAGAGAGAGAGAGAGAAATACCTGATTTAAGGACGGGATTTAGACTGCCTGTTACATGTGATAATGATTAACATCTGTCTTATGTTTAAATGACTTTTCACATGACCAGACAGCTCTGATTGCAGGACCTGATGAGAACATTTTGGCCTGTCAGCTGTGTGTGTGTGTGTGTTTGTGTGTGTGGAATATACATGATTAACGATATGCACTCCGGCCTTGGGTTACTGATTAGTTTTTCATCTCCTATGCACAATCTCAGCAGGCTAATGAAATGAAACATTTAAAACCCTTCCTTTAACACAAACTCCTGATGCAAGCCCTCGGCCGACCCTCCTACCTGCCGAAGATCTCCGAGATGCCTTGTTTCTTCTGTCTCAGGGCCGGCTCGGCAACATCAGCCACGTTATCCGGGGCGCTCTGACGCCGGCTGATTTCGTACGTGTTCCTCGAGCCCAGGCTCACGTCCACGAAAGCCGGGTCCGTGCAGGACTCGCTGTCCTCGGGGCTCGAGAGAGTCCGGGAGGAGCAGGGCTCGGCTTCGGATAAGCAGTCGTTAGAGGATTCCCGAGTCCTATCCACAGCCTCCGAGCTGGAGGTTGATGATGATGCTGACCTATGACCTGACCTTGAAACCTTGGGCTCATCATCATCATCATCATCTTGTGGGCTCACGTGACCTGACTGAGGTCTGAGAGCAGATGAGATGAAACTGGTAGACGGCTCACCATCCGCTTCTGAGGGCAGCTCCCCGTTCTCCAGGACTTCGGTGCACGAGCAGTTTTGGGRCGCGTCGCACGGGCAGCTCACGTGACCGTTCGGGAGCTTGATCGCAGCGCGCGCACGGTCCTGGTCGCTGTCGTCTCGCGTCGCGCGGCCGTCGCTTCCGCTGCCGTGCCGGAAGTTGTCCTCCTGTGGGTCCGGTCCGTCCATTTCTCCTCGTTTTTCCGTAACATGAGCGGCGGAGGGTGTTGGTCTGCCTTCCTCGGCTGACGCGACCATCAGCTCCGTCTGGGACTCGGCGCGTCCGGTAACGACCGCATGACCGGGAGCGATTCCAACGGCGGCTGCGCGACCTGTAACGAAATCAATCATATTCGTATCGTACACACACACACAGATTTCAACAATGCGTTCAGAACACATACCCGGTCCCTGTGCCGCTGATGTCCCACTGAATTCCAAGACGCCTAGACTTTTATCCACTTTTACGCACGAACGCCTAGCTTCACCCGCAGATTCCGTCTACGTCTAAGCAAGTCTGCCACAGCTCCATTCTTCTCGGCTCGGTTCCTGGTCGCGTTCCCAGCCTTCACTCGGCTCCATAACAACAGTGCCGAGCTGGCCGCAGCGCTAGCACACTTAGCACTTCCTCCTCGCATACCATGGTGGAAAACCTCCCCATGAAACAGTGAAACGCGACCCGTGTGCTGTATCCGAAAGTAAACGAGTTCCGTTTTAAGCGACACCACTCCAAAAACCAAGACTTTCAAGATTAAAACCGAGAGTTCTGCTCACTAGCTCTCTCTCTGCCCCGGCCCTGAATTAAAGCCATCTTGGAAATGCCAGTGACGTCATCACATGGTTGACTAGAGGAGGGAAACGTGTCACACGGCGCCCCCTGGTGTTCAGTGATTTTACTACTGCAGCTCGTGCTACTTTCACATCCTCATGCACTGATTTGCACAGCAGATATTTCTCTCCCTCTCTTTCTGTATTTTTATATKACACCGACGGGGGGAGTGATAGGTTCCGTGCCTGCCATGTGGAAGACCCGGGTTCGATTCCCAGCCACAGAATGCATTGCCGGTTCAAAGCCCCGATAACATGGAAGGGTTGCATCACGGGACTCCCCACGGTCAAGGGTTCGATTCCCGTCTCAGGTCTGTGTTTGGTGGGGTGCCTCGGTTTCTTCCCACAGTCTAGGGCAGATTATGTTAATTGGCAGTATAGAAGATGAATGAAAGCTATCACTTCAAGTTTTTATATATATATAAAAACATGAAATGATGGCTCAGACGGCTAAGGCTCTAGATTGTTGGTTGGGCATCTAAGGATCCGGGTTCGAGCCCTATTGTCTGTGGGTTGCCACACTCCATATTGCCCTGGTCCACAGCCCAGATAACGTGGGAAAGTTACGTCTGGAAGGGCATCCGGCATTGTGTGGTGACCCCTCAACGGGAGTAGCTGAAAGACCAACAAATATATATATATACACACATGGACRAAATTGTTGGTACCCTTCGGTCAATGAAAGAAAAACTCACAATGGTCAMAGAAATAACTTTAATCTGACAAAAGTAATGATAATTACGAATTCTATGAATGTTAACCAATGAAAGTCAGACATTGCTTTTCAACCATGCTTCAACAGAATTATATAAAAAAAATGAACTCATGGAACAGGCCTGGACAAAAATGATGGTACCCCTAACTTAATAGTTTGTTGCACAACCTTTTGAGGCAATCACTGCAATCAAACGATTCCTGTAACTGTCAATGAGACTTCTGCACCTCTCTGCAGGTATTTTGGCCTCCTCACTCCTCATGAGCAAGCTGCTCCAGTTGTTTCCAGTTTGAAGGGTGCCTTTTCCAGACAGCATGTTTCAGCTCCTTCCAAAGATGCTCAATAGGATTGAGGTCAGCGCTCATAGAAGGCCACTTTAGAATAGTCCAATGTTTTCCTCTTAGACATTCTTGGGTGTTTTTAGCTGTGTGTTTTGGGTCATTGTCCTGTTGCAAGACCCATGACCTGCGACTGAGACCCAGCTTTCTGACACTGGCCAGCACATTTCTCTCTAGAATCCCTTGATAGTCTTGAGATTTCATTGTACCCTGCACAGATTCAAGACACCCTGTGCCAGATGCAGCAAAGCAGCCCCAGAACATAACAGAGCCTCCTCCATGTTTCACAGTAGGGACAGTGTTCTTTTTTTGATGTGCTTCATTTTTCCATCTGTGAACATAGAGCTGATGTGCCTTGGCAAAAAGTTCCATTTTTGTCTCATCTGTCCAGAGGACATTCTCCCAGAAGCTTTGTGGCTTGTCAACATGTAGTTTGGCATATTCTAGTCTGGCTTTTTATGATTTGTTTTCAACAATGGTGTTCTCCTTGGTCGTCTCCCATGTAGTCCACTTTGGCTGAAACAAGGACGGATGGTGCGATCTGACACTGATGTTCCTTGAGCATGAAGTTCTCCTTGGATCTCTTTAGAAGTCTTTCTGGGCTGTTTTGTTACCATTGGGATTATCCGTCTCTTTGATTTGTCATCAATTTTCCTCCTGCAGCCACATGCAGGGAGGTTGGCTACAGTCCCATGGATCTTAAATTTCTGAATAATATGTGCAACTGTAGTTACAGGAACATCTAGCTAAAATGGGACAGCATCCAGTGTAAAAATCGTGTGCRGATTGGATGGTCTGTGAACTATATATGTAGAGAGAATGAAATCGAAACATCTGCTGTGCAAATCAGTGCGTGACAAGGAGGATGTGAAAGTGGCATCATGCCATCTATTTTAAAACACGGATTCATATTATTTCAAGTGTTTTTTAAATGGATTGTTTCCACTCGAAGGGGCTCGTGTACATTTCTTAGTTTTTTTATTATTTTTTTTATTTTAAGTGGACAGTTCTTGAGAGCATGTGAAGATGCACCAGTCACCCAGTCCTGCTGTATGTCCAATATTATTTCACTTAGTGAACGAGTCGGCTCATTTATGTAAATCTTTTGAGAGTCGACTCACACACTTGGTTACTGCCGTTACCCTTGTAGTGTAATTAATCTGTAAAAGGGTTCCATCCCGTGGCATGGTGGCGTAGTGGACTCGCACTTTTAGAGCCAAGGTCAGATTCCCCGCCTTGGGTCTGTGTGTGTGGAGTTTGCATGTTGGGTGTGTGTAAGTATGTGTGTGTGGGCCCTGCAATGGATTGGCACCCTGTTCAGGGTGTATCCTGCCTTGTAACCAAAGTCTCCTGGGTTCCAGGAAGTCAAAAATCAACAATAATAATAATAATGAATGGAGAWAGTACAGTTAAAGAAAAATCATTATTGATACTAAAGGATAAACAGTTCACAGACGGAAAAACCATCATACACTGGAGCGAATGTCATCAGGGTGTTGCTCTGGGATTTCTATTCTCKCAATTTGGTTTACCTTCCATGGGCTTTCAAGCTCCAAAGATCCCAAGGCGTTTGTTGTTGTTTTTTTAAGAAAAAACCTGAGCTCTGAGAGTTTCAGGGCATTTCAGATTTAGTCACACTTTGCTGTTATAATAACCTCCACTCTTCTGGGAAGGTTTTCCACTAGATTTGTAAGCGTGCCTGTTGGAATTTGTGATCATTCAGCCACGAATGCTTTAATGAGGTTAAGTTATGATTGCAGGTGAGGAGGTCTAGGGTGTATCCAGTGTTCTGGTTCATCCCAGTGGTGTCCTACTGGCATGTTTTTAGGGTGGATTAAGGAAATCTGAGAACCTGGAGGAAACCCACGTGACTGGAGCCACCAACAAAACCCACTGTGTGATGCAACTTTGGGAATACCTTTCTGAATTGTGTGCGGTAAAGAAATTTTCTGAAACAAAATCTCTTGTTTTGCATTTATTGTCCCTGTGATGGAACACTGAAGAAGCACAAAGCAAAGCATCTCAAACATGACATTACAAAAGAATTCCATGCATAACAAACAAGTCGCAGAGAGTCAGAGACATGACGTAAAAACGGCGTAAGGTTGGCGTTCGCTGGAGTTTTGTCTTGCATTACCAATGTTGTTTTCAACACAGTCTTCTTCTTATGAATGATCAGCTGCACGAGGGCTTGCTTGTTGTCTCATGCCCAGGTTAAGTGCTAAATGTTTGTACTAATTAGCAATAAAACAATATATCATCTGTCATATTATTGGAGAGGTTCGCCATGTTTGAAACGTAAACATCAGTTAATACTAGAGATGAACTGATTGCATTTTTCTTGGACAATAGCGATTTSTGACCTGATGATGCAGAACTATAATTGACAACATGGGACAAAAAATTTGTAACTTTTTAAAAATAAATAAACAGTTACAACTGAAAAGGAAAATTCTACCAAGTCTGTCAGTGTGATCCTCTGAGACAAGTG
>QMIH01000928.1:41279-66823 GCA_003987875.1 Clarias batrachus
ACATATTTGTATGTGTAAGTAACTATATTAAGTCACTTTATAAATATTTTATTAAGCTTCCTTTTTGTGATCAACTCAGGTGAGGCAATTATTATTACCAACTATATGGTACAAAATGGCAGGAAGAGGTTCTCACCTGAAGCAGCAGCTTGCAGATCTCGTACTTGCCCTTTGCGGCAGCCTCGTGCAACGGCGTGAACTTCCACAGGTCTGCCACGTTTATCACGGCGCCGTGTATCACCAGCAGCTCCGCCACCTCGTAGTGTCCATATGAGCATGCGTTATGCAGCGGAACCAGACCTCTGAAGCAAGATTAAACCAAAAACGTAGCACTTGTAAATCAGGCTGTTCCTACACATGTGATTAACAATACACGTAACCTAAATAACGGGAAACAAGTTCGCACCCTTTATCTTTAGCGTGTACGTCAGCACCGTGCTGCAGCAGGTACTCCACCACGGCCACGCGGTTGTACCCGGCAGCAAAGTGTAACGGTGTGGACTGACGTCCCTCTGCGTCCCTGCAGTTCACGTTCTGTAGTGTACACAACTTCTGTAACAACACACAAATCACAATAAATACATTATGTCCTGCTTCAAAGCTAAAGAGAGCTTTCCCACATTCCCGGACACTTTGACAGTGCAAGATGAATCGTCCTGAATTGAAATTCTTAATACAAATCACCAGACTGTATGACCAAGAAGCATCCTGAACTCATGCAGACCTGTAAATAACTGTCCAAGGACTGTCAAGATTTATTTATCAACTCTTACAAAGTACCTAATACACTTCAGAACACACTGCACACACCAGGGCACATCTAGMACACCATACACACTAAAGTATCTCTTAGAGTGTACTATTTAAAAGTTTAGTGTGTCTGACTGGATGTAGGCATTTTAGAGGATTTACTAATATGAGGGTTTTTATTATTACTTCATTAAAGACATTTTAAGAAGTCCATGTCAATACTTAACAGGGAMTTTTGCATATGTTTACGTACAATGATCCAAAAAAACTGAACTGCTACAATCTACCTTTGAATACATTCTGAACTGCTATGATGTATTTTTACTTAGGAGAGTGGTGGTTCTAATTTGTTGATTTGGAAATCTAAGGATCYGGGTTCGAGCCCTGCTGTCGGTGGTTGCCATACCCCATGCTACCCAGCCACTGCATGCAGTGCCGGTCCTGAGCCTGCATCTGGCGTGAAACCAGTGGCAAGTTGTGATGTGCGGATCAGGTGGTTCGCTGTGGTGACCCCATAGATGGGAGGAGCTAATAAAAAGTTTTCAATTAGTAATTTTTATTTGAAGACAACATAATTGTTTCCCACACACCGAATATACTTGGGCAGGCCAAGCATACATACAGTGTAAGTAGGTGTGTGTCGGTGGAATCATTTGAAATGTGGAAAAGCCCCCTTAACCAAACACTCAAAATTCATCCTAATGAGCAAATGATCTTGAGTCTTTACTCAAAGTGAAACTTTAAAAACACTTACAGATATGAACACACACTTACAATCAGGAAGACAGTTCGATTGCTGGCTGAATATCATATACCTGAAACATACGTATATCTCACAAWAGTTTTTTCCATTTATAAATGCAGAACCCAAGCTGACCGCATCACACATTTTACCTTTACAGTTTCCAGATCTCCTGACTTCGAAGCTTCCAGCAGCAGCCTCTCCGTGTCCAAATTTCCTCCCAGCACTCCTTCTAGTAGACAAAAGACGAGCTGTTCATACAAAACTGCACTATCCGCACTTTACTGTTTCAATATACTGCCCATTTTGAGGTTTAGCGATTTTGATTCGATTGAATAGCATTAGCTCCAAGATAGCAGTTAGCTAGAGAGATGAAAAACAAGTGTGGATGAGGAATTCCACATGTAGCCTTAAAAATCGACTACACAAGCCAGGTGTCATACATGACCTATAGAAGATAGCAGATAGCAACCATTCCGTTCTCAAAACGTCTTTTTCTGAACACGCATTCAGTTGGAGTCTATCCCAACAAAAAGGTTTGCCACCTTGTGGACTTATTTGGTATTGCCATGTAGCCACCTGACCAAACTTCTGACAGTCACAGTATATTGGATTGAAAAATAAAATAAAATAAAATAAATAAATAAATAGGCTTGTCGTACAAGCATGGTGGCTGGTCTTCTTTGCAGGGCGGCCCGCCAGTCTGCACTATTACCCTTGAAACACTAAAGAATAAGCGATACTCTGGCAAAACATGAGTATTTGCAGAAGATGCAAACATTGTTTGCTTTCTGCAATAGTTGTGGTATAGTTTTAAGGACTTTACAAGTGGAGATGGGAAAGAAAGAAAGTGGAAAGAGAGAAATCTTGAGGAAGAGAATAGGATGGAAGAAGTAAGAAAGAAATTTCACCCTTATAAACTGCATGACAGGAGTACCCATGGTTTTGTTTCCTGAAGGTCCTTTTCATATTTTTCTGCTGAGCTCTACAGTTAATAAAAAGCTGCTCGTCAGCTCGCTCACCCTGGAGTAAGTCCTGGATGGAGTCGTTGGAGAGCTGGGAGGGGGTGAAGCCCTGCAGTGAAGTGATGAGCGGGTCCGAGCCAGCGCTCATTAGCAGCCTGCAGCTCTGCAGATGTCCGCACTGAGCAGCCCTGTGCARAGGCGTCTGCCCCTGACTGTCCAATGCGTTGACCTAAACATACAGGAACGTGTGCTCTAAGCTCAGGTGTCTCGCTTTTTAAATTTAAAGTACAAACGGCAATCTGATAACTGTCCTTACTTTGGCTTCGTGCTTGATTAACAGTTCGATGATGTCATTGTGGGACCTCTCAGCAGCGAGATGCAGCGGCGTCAGGAGGCTGGAAATGAAGGGGGAAAAGAAATGTCAGAAGTGTTAACGAGACAGTGTCTTAATTAGAAAATAGACATCTTYTTTGTTATGGTTTGTACAGTGCAGTGAAAAAGTATTTGCCTCTGTTTTTTTTTTGCCCCTGATTTTTTTCTTTTAACTTTTTTACATATTTGTCTCAGTTACATTATTCAATTCATCAAACTAAATTTTTTATATATTATGATTTTTTTTTATATTACACCAAGATAACCCAAGATAACAATGTGGTTAATCACAGTTAATTATTTAGCAACTGGGAGCAATTACTTTTTCAAATAGGGCCAGGTTGGTTTGGACAGCTTTTTCCACTTAATAAATGAAATCATTTTTAAAATYTGCTTTTTGTATTAACTTGGGTTATCTTTATGTATGAAATATATGAAAATAAATAAATGACCTGTCTGATGATCAGACAAAGAAAAGTCTATGCAAAAGACATTTCAGCCGTGCCCGAGTGGTGTATGGGTGCTCAACTWTTGCAATAATAAGAGCTAAACTATAACAATATGGGTGGCATTTTTGAGATAATAGCTTCATCTGGTGTAAAATTAAAATACCTGGGATAGAAATCAGGACTTTAAGCTCTCTAGTATCAGGGTGTGGAAGGAATAATATAAACAGCAACACATCATCTCTCAAACAAAACATCTATTTATTATAACTGCCTGTCTGAAAATATCCTTTGGCGGTAATGAGTGCGGATAACACACAGTAAACCTGCGAGCAGTAACACAAGGTGTGAGACTCACTCTTTTGTCTTGTCGTTTATATTGGCCCCCCTTCTCAGCAGAATTTCACACACTTGCTTCCTCTTAGGATAAAGTGACGCAGATGCGCAGTGCTGCAAAACAAATCAAAGCATTTTCATTAGTGCCGGCAAACAAACATATCTTAATATGGGCACTGTAGAAATCTAGGAGTCGGAATAATTTATATCAGATTTTGTGACAATTCTAAACAAACTTGGCAAATAATTCACTCCTGTGATGCTGTGGTGCCTACCAATGGGTGAACAGTTTAGAGCACCACCTATAGGCCCAAAGGGAAACTGCAACATTTTTTGACACCTCCAGTATTGTTTTACAGTGTATAATTTTTTATTATTTATTTTTTAATCAGAAAAGACCAGGGAATTAGAAAGTGTCTCCAAACCTTTGACTGGGACTGTAACTAAATCGATTTCCCCCCATCTCTAGCAGCATCTAGGCAAACAAGGTCACTGGGACAGGCAGGTATATCACGTTTGGCAGATGAGGCCATTTAAGCTTTTCTACCGTACATTTTGCACCAAACTGGGATTGTGGGTCACCATCAGCACAGTGAAGCTCAGTGGTGGTAGGATCATGCTGAGCATTACTCTTGGCCCCCTTGCTGCTTTTCTGGCCAAATCCCCCTCTTCAACTGGTCAGAATAGCCGCCTCTAGCTGTCCTCAACCCCACTGAACACCTTATGAGCCGGACTGGAATGCTGACATCACACCAGTCCTCCACTCTTAACATCAAAGCCTGACCTCACTAATGCTCTTGCGGCTATATGATCACAATTCCCGACAGCCACACTGCAAAATCTTGTGAATAGCATTCCTAAATACAACGGTGTTATTATAAAAGCGAAACAGGGATTAAATCTGGAAAGAGAGGTTTAACRAGTATATGAGATCAGGTCTGCACAAACCTTTTGATCATATTTATCAATTAAGATAAGATAGTGATGTTCAGCTATAAAAGAAAAAAATAGACAGCTACYGTAATGGCGCCCATGAAAGGTTTTTCCGTACCAGTGCCGTCTCGTGGGTTTGCGGATGTTTGAAGTTGATGGTGTCCAGCGAGATGTATTTTTTAATGCGGAAGAGATCGGCCTCGCGCGCTGCCTGAAGTAGAGAGTAACCCCTGAACTCATCTGGAGGAAACATCAGCACAGACAGAGGGACTTTACATTCAAACCAACAATTTTTTTTATTATTAATATTTTTTATTATAATATCTAATAAGCAAACATAATGTATTMATTCCTTATTCACCATATCTTCTATATGGCCAAAACATGGTATTTGTGCTAAAAAGCGTCTCACCTAGTTGTAGTGTCCGTTATTTTTTWAAATTCAAATCTTTCAACGATCTTAACTGTCATTCAGATGAAACTTGGCCAATTTATAGATGTAAACCTGAAAAAGTGTATTGTTCTAAAACACAAAATTATTAAGATATTACAAGATGAATTTGACAAGGTTACAGACACTACACATTTTTTGCTTTTTAAACTTTCACCAAAAACTTTATAGGTCATATGCTTCTAGAAGCTTACACTAATTTTATCATCAATACTCATGAAGAATTTAGCATTTTAAATAATTATTGTTTAAAGTGAGACAGTATAACGCTGGAGATTTTAGGCACAGGGCAGGGTACACCCTAAACAATCCATTGCAGGCCGCACAAACACTACAGGCGATCTGGGAACGCCAATTACCTTAATGTGCATGTCTTTGGACTGTGGGACGAAAMCAGAGTACCTGCAGGAAAACCATGCACACAGACCTGACGCAGGAATCCAAACCTCGACCCTAGAGGTGYGAGGCGACAGTGCTAACCACTACACCACCATACTGTAGCACCTAAGCAAATATCATTCAGTCCAAAATAACTTGACTTAATATATTTGTACAAAGAAATATATCAGGACATGATACCGATTTCTTTTGCACGAGCTCAATTTCRTGTGCACGAGCTCGCTGATGTCCATGAATGACTAGTGTCGCTTCGATTGACATCAGGGAGCATGAACGACACTCGTGTTTCCCGCAGAACATGGCCAGTTATCGGGGAATCGARTTCACCGGTTATCAGAATTCGAATTCACTACAGTATGTCCAGATCATGACAAACTTTGCGAACGAGATACAAATGCTGACAGYCAGATTAGTCATGATGGTGTTCCCTAGCACAAAATGTTGCTCTTACAGGCCAGGCGGTCTTTCAGTAGTGCTGTGGGCGCCAGGTCGATGGCGCTCTTGTTGTGACAGTTGAGGAAGGTGGGGTCGGCTCCGTGGCTCAGCAGGAGGGAGCACACCTCCACGCGGTTCTTGGACGCGGCCTCGTGCAGCGGCGTGAACTGCCACAGATCCGTCGCGTTCACACAGGCACCATGCTGTAGGAGGAGCACGAGCAAGAAGATGAGCGGACTGATAGGAACTCCGTATAACAGATAATGAATTATACAAGATCATCACAACACTAAGTTGACAACTTTCTAAAAAGCAGTGATTTGATCTTTCAAAGCAATGCAGAAATGCAGTTTTTGGTTCTCACAGTGAAAGGTTTACACAAATTTAAGGGATACCAAATGTTTAATAAAAATCACTTGTCTCTGGCTATAAAACATTCGAGACACACTGATATAATGAGTACTAGATAAATGTTTCAGGATAACAACTGAATGGACATGTTGGTGTGTCCCTAACTGGACCACAGAGCACCGGGGACGAGTGATGGAATAACTTATGGACTTGCAACGATTTCTTATACATCTGACCTATAAGTGATAAGTGAAAGCAGTACCTTTAGGAGCAGTTCAGTCACTTCATAATGGCCGTATGAGCAGGCGTTATGGAGAGGCACCAGATCGCTGGAAAAACACATGAGCAAATAAAACACTGGTTTTGTTCACATGCTCTTTTTACTTTATTGGACAAGTTGCACTAGCTGTGAGAGAGACACATTACTGTACCCTTTGTCTTTAGCGTGGACGTCAGCGCCGTGCTGCAGCAACAGCTTCACCGTCTTCACCCGGTTATAGCCTGCGGCCAGATGCAGGGGGGTCGACTGTTAAAAAGAAGAAAATAATAAAAACTGAAATAGTGAAGTCTTATATTCCATTATTCTAAATGATAAAATACAAGGGTGAATCAAAAATTATCCGCACCCTGGCTGTAGACAAATACATCATTTTTCGACATAATCTCCTTGTCCTTCAATACACTTTGTCGATCTCGAGCTCATTAAAAACATTTTATGAATGCACCGCTGTCTTCATTTCTTCATCAGAAGTGAATCTTCGTCGCTGCTTTCAGGGAACCAACCAGGCGAAAGGTCAATAGAGTGAAATCAGTACTATAAGGAGGATGCTTTAACACCTTAAAGTGAGGTTTTTGCCGAATATCAACAGTGTGTCATACGAGATCTCAGCGCACATGAATAGCAGTCATCCGTGTTTAATCCGAAGTGTAGTCTCCAGCTCTTCAACAAGCGTCTCAGTGTAACGACTATTGTTTATTGTTGAACCTTTTTCCTGATAACGTTCCAATGCTGACCCATGAAAAGCCCAGAAAACTGTAAGCATTGATGAATTTTCCAGGTTGACTKTTAAACTTTTTCTCAGTCGGCACTTAAGGATGTTTCCGTTCCGTACTCTGCCGTTTATCCTGAGGCTCGTAGTGATGAATCCACTTCTCATCATCAGCAGTGTTRKGGGAGGTTACTTTTTAAAGTAACTAATTACATTACAGAATAACTGTCATTAAAAAGTAATCAGTTACATCACAGCATTACTTTCTGATAAAAGTAACTAGTTCGAGTACTTTTCCATTRCGGAAAATGAAAACTCCTTTGTGATTCCTCAGGCWTGTTGTTTTAGTCAAGACCTTTATAATTATTCTACCATCATCACTCAGCGAAGTTTGGCCCATAATCTCACTCACTCATCATCTATACGACTTTATCCTGTATTCAGGGTCACGGGGCCTGGAGCCTGTCCTAGGAGGTTTAGGGCACAATGTGGGGTACACACTGGATGGGGTGCCTATCCATCACAGGGCACACACACATACACACACTCATACTGGGAGGACAGAAGCCCTGAACGGAAAGTGCCGATAAGATTATCCCCAATGGGATCATTTTTATCTCACCCTTGTATTTGTACTTAAACTTGGAATATTATGGTACATTTTGATAACTATAATTTACACACCTCTGGTGCACTAATTTGACATATCAGTGACGGTATATTTGTTAAAGAGCAGCATAGTTTTGTAACGCATTTGTTATAATCATAAGATTATGTAAGAATTCCCACGAGTCCCTGTGGATGAGGCAATAATGCATTAGAACGAGAGCATTAATATAAACCTGGGTTTTAAGTTGCAGTCTGCATTATGTTCTGCATGCAAATATCGGAATCTGATACTTTATGACATCATACCTAATTTGCATACAATTAGGAAAATCTCGATTCAAATGTTCCCTGTCGCCGTGTTGCTGGGATTATGACCCGGTGTAGTGCAATTGTACAGAAAATGATCCGCTGCCGGTCACTTTGTGTCTAGCGCAAAAGCCAAAATGAGGAGAAAATCCTTGTTCAGTAAGCAGACAGGTTTGAAGTACCTTTCTTCCATCACTGGCATGACAGTTCACGTTCAAAGGAGTGAGCAGGCTCATCAGCTTCTCCTCGTTTCCACTCCTGCAAAAAAAAAAAACCCCACAAAACTCCGGTCAAGTACATTACCATCAGGAGAGACAGTAATTCATGCTCTTGGCATTCGAGATTATCGATCGTGTAGGAAGCTTTCGAGCCGAGGCCAACGTACCTCGCACTCTCGAGAAGTTCATCCTTCCTGTACTCCCCTGTGWGAGGAAATGGCCATGGCTTAGTTTCAGAATGAGAAGTCCTATGACTTGTCTAAGCAATTACCTCAGGAACACAGAACATGCTGAAGTGTGAGTGTGTGTGTGAAAAGTGAAGATCATCTCACCGGTCAGGACAGCCTTAGCGGAGGCCTCGGCTAGGTCCAGGGCCGTCCTCCCRTCTGTGTTTCGGATGCTCGGCTGAGCTCCGTGCTGCAGCAGAACTGTCATAATAACAACGAGGATGTTAGAAACACTGCCATGAGCAAGCAGGATGTTTCCAAACACTGGGCAAAATAATTCCTATTAAGTACCTTCAAAGAAGAAGTTTACCTTAAATGAAGACTAAAACAACCAAAATAATAATAATACTAACAATAGTAAAAAAAACAATACCAACAATACTAACAATACTAACAATAATAATATCAGGAATGGGAATCACCAGGGACCACCTTATATGATATTATCGCAACACCTAGAGGCCAATTTCTTATGYATCACAATTATATATTATCAGGATTTTATAAATATTATAAAGGRAACTCTTTATCCTAGATCTGAATGAATGAAATATTCTTATTAAATACTTTGTTGTTTTTATAGTTGAATGTGCTGTCAAAATATAAATAAATAAAATAAATCACACAAAAAATGATAAATGGAAACYAAATTTGTTAGCCCATGGAGGTCTGGATTTGGAGTCACACTCAAAMRTGAAGTGGAAAAACACACTACAGGCTGATCCAACTTTGATGTAATTTCCTTAAAACTTTTAGATGTAATTTCCTCTTTAAAAGTCAAAATGAGGCTCAGTAGTGTGTCTGTAGCCGCCACATTCTTGTATGACCTCCCTACAACGCCTGGGYMTGCTCCTGATGAGGTGGCRGATGGTCTCCTGAGGGATCTCCTCCCAGACCTGGACTAAAGCATCCGCCAACTCCTGGACAGTGCRTGGCRCAAWGTGGTATTGGTGGATGGAGCGAAACATGATGTCCCAGATGTGCTCAATTGRATTTAGGTCTGGGGGAAGGGTGAGCCAGTCCATAGCATCAATGACTTCRTCTCGCAGGAACTGCTGACACACTACAGCCAAATGAGGTCTAGCATTGTCTTGCATTAGGAGGAACCCAAGGCCAATCACACCGGCATACGGTCTCACAAGGGGTTTGAGGATCTCATCTCGGTACCTAATAGTCAGGATACCTCTGGCGAGCACATGGAGGGCTGTGCGGCCCTCCAAAGAAATGCCACCCCACACCATTACTGACCCACTGCCAAACCGGTCATGCTGGAGGATGTTGCAGCAGAACGTTCTCCACTGCGTCTCCAGACTCTGTCACATGTGCTCAGTGTGAACCTGCTTTCATCTGTGAAGAGAACWGGGCACCAGTGGTCAAATTTGCCAATCTTGGTGTTCTCTGCCAAATGCACAACCCCCACCTGTGGACGTCGGCCCTCATACCACCCTCATGGAGTCTGTTTCTGACCATTTGAGCAGACACATGCACGTTTGTGGCCTGCTGGAGATCATTTTGCAAAGCCCTGGCAGTGCTCCTCCTGTTCCTCCTTGCACAAATGCAGAGGTAGTGGTCCTGCTGCTGGGTTGTTGCCCTTCTACGGCCTCCTCCACGTCTCCTGATGTACTGGCCTGCAAGCGCCTCCATGTTCTGGACACTACGCTGACAGACGCAGCAAACCTTCTTGCAACAGCTCGCATTGATGTGCTATCCTGGATGAACTGCACTACCTGAGCCTCTTGTGTGAGTTGTAGACTCCGGTACCACTAGAGTGAAAGCACCGCCAGCATTCAAAAGTGACCAAAACATCAAAGGATAATCAGTTTTYTAGTTATTTCTTCACTGAACAGGAAAGTCATTTATGTCTTCTCTTACTTCCTCCCTGTCTCCTTTTTATTTATCTGAATTATTTATACTATTTCTTTGTTGCAGAATCAGGTCTTAAATAATGCACAAATGGAAGCAGACATGACTCCAGTCAGATTTTACCGATGCAGACGTCGATCTTGCCCTTGATGGCTGCCTCATGGAGAGGCGTGTAGTTCCAGTTGTCTCTGGAGTTCGGGTCTGCTCCGTGCTCCAGCAGCAGGTTGACGACCTCGGCGTGGCCGAACGAGCAGGCGTTGTGGAGCGAGATGAGGCCGCCGTCATCCCGCGCGTGAACGTTAGCTCCGTGTTGCAGCAGGTAGCTCACCACATCTCTACGGCCAAATCCTAATGTAACACGAGAGCGGCACATCAGGCATAGCATACACACAATTATCACTATATAGTATATAGCAATAAATTTAATATAAAAATAATAAATATTTTCGTTTTTCCTTTCCTGAATCTTATTATCGCCATATATGCTTCTGTGATTGGCGGAACTAACTAACTGTGACTGGTGGAGTCGGAGATCGACAGTTAGCGTAGTTAACAGTGGAGAAAGCAGTTTTTAATTCTTACTGGTGTAACCAAAAGTTGAGGAACATGGACAACAAACATGGAGGTGGTGGATTCAGCTCATAGAATATCAGCTTCATTAACATTTGAGTTCCAKGGTTAAATCCCAAATAGCATTAAATGGAAAGTTAGTGCCACAAGCCCTTGTTCCAGCCACCAAGTAGAGCTTTTGATTAAGGGTTAGAGAGGAACTAGGGATGCAGGGAATAATTTGTGTTAGAAGCTAGATAGCTTTGCAGCTTGAATTAATATGACTCATAAATTAAACAACACGGAGACAATTCGGGGCGACTGAGAACCAATTATTAAGCAGACAAAGAGATGACAACGTTATCAGATGTGTTTTCTTGCTGAAAGTGCTTCTGTGGCTGGTTTTAAATGTGGGTTTTGGCAGGCAGATGCTCTGATACTACTGATAGTAGAACACCTGTGACATGGAGTGATAGATAAAGTTAAAAGTCACAGTGCTGTTATGCGCTATTATAACCACTTGTGCAATGCCTCACGTCCAATCAGAATACTCGATCGGAACTAACTTTTGTATAATACTATACTGTATATAATATGGTGTTCACACAAGATTCAAATCAGATAAAGTCCTATTTACAAAATGTTAAGCTGGCGCGCGAGTGTATAGTCATGCACTGCAGAACATCCATTTGAACAACGTCTGACCAACCAAGCTGTTTCATGCTGGTGCAGAATACGTTTCGACTGAAGAATATTGTAAAAAAAAAAGATTTTGTGCAAAGCACAGCACAAAAGCGTGTGCATCTGGAACGGGTCCCTTTCCCATTGTTTAGATTTTTTTTTAAAAAGTCTGCTGAAAAGCACAGACTAAGCAAAAATTCTGCCTGTCTCCCAGCTCTTTCTCTCTCACACCCTTAGGGGCTGTCACACTGAGCCACGTTCCCACTACGTGCATCAAAACACTGGGTGAACTTGTCAGGAACACAGTAAAAACCAGTAAGTAATACATATTTATTATTATTATAATTGTTCCACACACCAAGTAGTATCATTAATCAGGAGTTACATATGGATTTGGGATTCAACCTAGACCAAGTGTTGCTTAAAATTACAAAACGTTATCGGGTGTGATTATTGGCTAAAATGTCTCCGTGTCTGGTTTTGAATGCGGGTTTTGGCAGGTAGGGTTTGGCTCTGTCCTCGGTGCTGTTTTTCATACCAACCTACTTTCACCCAGGCTGTAACTGATGTTTGTAGAACAACACCTGTGACACGGAGTGACACATCCAGTTAAACGTCCTCTGCTGTAAATCATCACTGCTACTGGAATGCCTCTAGTCCAATCAGACTSCGCGCTTGGAACAAACTGTTGTATAATGTAATTGTAGTTGATTTAAAGTATACAAGAATGTTACGATGGAAATGTTAAATGGAAATACTAGACTAATTTATTTAAGGGCCTTTATTATCTTTGGTGTTTGGGAGCGGGGCTCGTGTCAATCAATCCCCTGTGGATAAGACTGAGCTCATTAGTGATTCTGACCAATCAGAATCAAGTATTTAACAGCACTTTGGTATAAAGTAGAGTAAGTCTCGCTTACACAATCGCACAACCAGATACATAGATATATAACCACAGATAGATAGATAAATAAACAGATAGACAGACAGGTAAAGAAAGACAGACAGACAGACAGACAGATAGATAGATAATGTATGGCTTTATCTCTGTATAAAGGTGTACCAAAGCGCACACTTCTGTATGATATTATCTGTACTGACCGGCGGCGAAGTGCAGCGGGGTGGACTTGCGGCCCGCGGTGTCTCTGCTGTTGACGGTCTCGGCGGTGAGCAGCTTCTTGACCCGCTCCAGCTCTCCGCTCCGGCAGGCCTCGAACAGCTCCCTGCCCGCTACAGGCTCGAGCACCGCCGGAGAGCCCGCGCGAGCCACGCAGCGCCGCAGCGCCATCCGCTACGTGACTCAGCACGAGAAACAAACCCCTGGGTCCTCCGAGCCCGTGAAGCTACCTCAGCTTCAGCTCGCTCATTACGGAGCTACAGGGCTAAAGCTAACGTCCATCCCGTGGTTATGCAATGCACTGTCTCACCTCACTCCGGTGTAAAGAAATAAAAATACAGAGGCACGGCACTGCTACAGCACTCCTGCTAATCACAAACACACACACACCTGAGAAGTTATTACTGAGACTTAATGACTGACTGAAGAGATTTAAAACCAAACTGCCCTGCTGCCCCTCTCATCACCCAGTCTTCCTGTTTTTCCTCCCTCACACACACACGTGATACGAAGCTGGTGCCTCCTACCTACTATTACTGTACCTTACCTAGCATAAACACACACACACTCCAACAATATTACACAGTATACTAGCGTTAGTACCTATCGTTGACGGGTCAAGAGAGTGAACAAAGAGTTAAAAGGTTAAAGCTAAAAATAATCTGGTCAGCTTTAATGTTATCAGTTAAATTATTATCATTTCAGGTTGAAGCCTATGCACATGTCTGTCTGCAACAAAGATGAACCCCTTGTTACTTTTTTAACTGTAATTTTATTTGTCTAGCGCTTTTAACAATTGTCACTGTCGCAATGCAGCTTTACACAATCATAAGACGCTATAATATTATACAGTATTGGTCTGGATTTTTGGCAAAATATTAGGAAATCTACTGTAATTTCATCTAATTACAATCAATGGGAAAGGGAGGATATAGAAAAGTTTATGTTTACACCTTGTTTGTCATAAGTTCTAGCTCTTTCGTCGTCAGCCAATACACTCGCTTTTTGCATAAAGATTCATTTATGTCTGAAAATGACTCCAGCGCGTTAAAATTCACTTATTTTACTTCAGCGGTGAAAATAGGAACTAATCCCAGTAACAATATTCAGTTTAGTTTTTCTAATTAATATCTATTGATGCAGGTGTTTGTTCACATTAAGCAAGCTGCACTGTAAACCCGAATAAGTTGGCGAAACTCAAAAAATTTGAAGTAATCAGTTACATCAAATTTTTAAACTAATGATATTTCCAATTTTAAGTAAACAGAACTATCAGTTTTTGAATTTGTTGTACTCATTCATATTAATCGTTCTTTACTTGCATTATTGAGTAGCCTAACTCATACTATTTAATAGCAATTATTTTTTTTAGTTGTTGCAAATGAAATAAATTTTTGTTGGTCTTTCGGCTGCTCCCGGCAATGGGTCGCCGCAGCAGGCAGTTCGGTCCGCTCACAAGCTTGGCACAGGTTTTACACCAGATGCCCTTCCTGATGCAATCATCCCATTTTATCTGGGCTTGGGACAGGCACTTCATCCAGTTGTTTGGAATCAAACACAGGCCTTTCGCACTGCAGATGAAACACTGAGCCACCAGTGCCCTATTGCCCTGATGATGTCAGACACAAAATAACTAAGTTGAAAGATTTGAAGTTGGTAGAACTTTAAGGTGACAGTTACTGATACATAAGTACTTAGAGTTACTTAAAATATCAAATTTGTTCAGCTAACTTGAAAATTGTCATTTCTACAAACTCATAAATACCAAAATTGTTCTAAATACTCATCAAGGTCTATTCATTTGAACTAATTGTAATTATTTAAGTTAACATTACTCCATATGTTTAATTGAGCATTAGGGTTTACCATGATCTTATTAGTAGCTTATTTTAAAGTAGATTATTTAATCCAGAACATAACTGTTCGTAACATCACTTTTACTCAACATTTTGATTGTATTTCATTTTGATTGTATTTATATTGCGGGTTAAACTTCAGGCATATATATCTACGTACTGAAAAAGTTTCTATAAATTCTGTCCAGCGGTCGATTTAAGATGCGCCAACAGTTTGATGCATGCATAGTACATTCTCAAAATTTGCGGTTTATAATATGGCACATAACTGCTCCTAATGTCACTTCTACTCAATATTTTTACTTCATTTATAGCACAGGTTTAGCTTCAGGCAAAATGGCAAAATTTTATTATATTCTGTCCAGTTTGTTTTGCGAGATGCTGTGACAAAATCTGCCTGGACAGACATACAGACATACAAAAAATACAAACAGAAAAGATTCTGAGACTAGTTTCTAGACCTCCAATATATGAAAAGTAAATATATAATTAAAATTAGATATATGTACATATAATATATACATATAGTACTATATGTTTATTTAAATTCAACCCCAATGTAAAAAATGGGGATATTAGGGAAATAGAAATAAATATTAGTCATATGTAAAGTCTCTTCACCTCGCAGTATATGGAAAAACTCTACAACAACTCGCTATTTGATGATTTACCATGTGAATTTAACTGTTTGTTAAATATGGACTCATTTCAAATCTGGTTGTTACAACATTCTCCGAAAAAGTTGGGCTGCTGCTAAACTGAAGAACCAATTATGTTCCACTATACAAGGAGTTTCAGAGAAAGTCCTTCTAGAGCAAGGATCAGACGAGGCTGGTGGATTTGCCAACAGATGCACCAGCAAAGTACTTTCAGGATAACATTTCCCACATCATCAAAAAATCTAAGGAAACACATCAAATCTCAACGTGTAAAAGGCACTGCCAACAACCACTTCTAAATAYGCATGATTTCTGATAGCTCAGAAA
Source organism: Clarias batrachus (assembly GCA_003987875.1). NCBI lineage: Eukaryota > Metazoa > Chordata > Actinopteri > Siluriformes > Clariidae > Clarias > Clarias batrachus. The sequence goes on from QMIH01000928.1 coordinate 56,861, forward strand.
TCACTGTCTTTACAACCTGTAATTCTTCTGTAGTGAATGTCATGATGTGAGTTTTGGAAACACTTTGGTAAACCTTTGTCCATTAACACATTTTTATGGGACATTCCTTAAGGCTTAAGGAAGCCATACATCCTTACTGTCCAGAGGCGTCAAAGACCCTGGGCTCTGTCTCATCTGAGACGGCACACTTGAAACGTGTTTTGAGTCAACATTTTAAATAGTTTTTGGTAACAACAGCTGTCATGTTCTTTTTGTCAAAGAGGAAAAAGACCATCCAAACTGTTATCAGCATCAGTCATGGTATTGGGGTGTGCCAATGCCAATGCTTGTGACATGTGTAAACTGCATATCTATAAGGACACCATTAATTCAGAAAAATAAATTCATTTTCCATGCTGCCATCAAGAAAAAAAAGCTGTYTGTTTTACAGTGACAGCAGCACAATGTCAAACCTTATTCTGCTCATTCTGGATGCATGCATGGTTGCTAAGCACAGAGGACAGATGCAAGACTGGCCTGCCTGCGCACATCTGGTGCGATCCGCCGTCCTGACACAACCCTCCCATTTCATCCGGGCTCGGGACCGGCRCTGCCTCCAGTGACTGAGGTTTGGACACTGGGGGGGGGGGGGGGGCAGAAGGCCAGGAATTTAACCTGGCCTTCTGCATGGTCGATGAGAAATCTACAGCAAGAACACCACCACATGGTGGCCCAGGGCCTATCTACACCATCAGGGACCACAGTCCAGCGCACCGGGCCAAATTCTACAGAAAAGTCATCACTGACCATGACAGAAAGGTGTCCACACCTCACATCCTGCCACTCACAGGGTGTAATAGACAAAGAGTACATGGTTGTTGACCCAAACCCCAAATTCTAGGATGCGCTGGACAAACAATCCCAATCCACGGTGGCCTTCTGGTGCCAGACACCACAGCACACCCCAGAGGTCCTATGGAGCCACACACCAAGGGGAACCCAAAACCTATGCGGTTTTAATGTCCTGGCCGATCAGTGTATATTCATTTAACTTCTTGTCAGGGCATCATGCACGGTGCACACACTCATTTATGAACTCAAAAGTATTGTTTTTTGAAAGTTGGGAGGAAACTGAAGAGAACCCAGAAGAAACCTGTACGGATGATAACCCGAGGTTTTGATCAAAAAACAAATGACTAACTGTAACGAAACTTATTAAATAACAGCTTTATTGTGTAAACCCTCATATAGCTTTATTTTAAACATCATCTTCTATTCACAGTGTCAATCACTCCATCCACCAAAGATATTTACATCACGCTAAGTACAACAGTGACCCTTACATAGCAGTGGAATCATAGTGTGTGATACTTGTATAAGCATTTTGGACACATTAGTGTTGTGTTCTGGTTTTACCGACTACATTATAGCACACTTGTTATACTACAGCTCATCCTTTGCCGTGCATCGTATCTGGTAGACATCTCGTCATCCTTCATCAGCAGTCAGTGTCGGAGCACGGGAATGCCCTGGGCTGCAGGTTTAAAATCGGTGGACTTTTTTAGTTGCCTCTATGTCAGTGAGACAGTTATAATCCAACACCGTAATAATACACGTAGATAAAAGTAAACAGGACACTTGTGTATTTCATCTGTGTAGATATACTGTATATATTAACTCATGTAGGATGGTGTAAAAAGTGCTCATAATACCCGGAACATTAAACATTAAACCACTTTTACCTCAGATAATAACAGTTAAAAAAAACATTATTATATACATGAGGGGTTTCGCCGCAAAATGAGATAAAATCATTTTGGCAGTTTTGACGAAAATGACTTCCCATGCACATACTGTACTTTTAGATCTGTCTTGAATAGTAGCGGTCTCTTACTGGAATTTCGGATAATCCCAAATCTCATCCATTATTTCAAAACACATCTGGTGGGAAGAGCCAGATCAAGCACATCGTCGAAGCTCCTAGCTTTTCATTCTGTGTAGTATGGAAAAGCCCGCTTCCATTTTTTTTTTCCACATCATCTGACTGCTGCTGGTTTTTCATCTCTCTTTTGAAGCCCTGGCTCGTTTAACACACATCAGCAGGATGCCCGAATCCCAGGTTGAAATCAGACTTGAATACTGAGTAATACAGGCTGTATGAAATCTGGCAGTGGTGTTGCTCTTTAAAAAGCGAATACATTTTTGCAACGGTCAAATCACTCGGCAAATATCCACATCCCGGACTGTCCTTCCGGCCGTAGTGAGAGGCCTGACACTGGAATTGCGAGATGTGTTGGCGAATGCTGTCGCGCTTGGCTTTGTTCTGCTCGACGTTTCTGGGTCCTCCGCGTAGCTCTGGTCTCGGCGAGCAATGCGCTGCGAAGTATTGACACACTCTTGCCACTCTGTCTTTCGAAATACCTGTCAAATTTAACAAACAAAAAAAGTCCTTAGGGAATAAGGGATCGTATACATTAAAAAAAAAAAAAAAACTCTATTCAACTTTATTCATTTGTGCTTCAAATTTAATAGCTTGACTAAACAGCAGCAAATCCTAGTGTAAAGTCAAAAATGTGAAATGATGGCGCAGAAGTCATTCTACAGGGAACAAGTGTGACACGCTCAAAGTATGACGTCACAGTATGCATTACTCCACTATTGGAGCGAAGGTACAGACTTACAAACACCATCTGTGACAAAAAGCTTGCATTTAAGTCAAGAGACTGCAGGCAGTAACGTGTGAAACAGGGAAGCGCATCGGCTGCTGGTCACCTCAGGGACACTGATGGTATGATAATACCACTCCTTACTTACACAAAGGACTTTATTAATTACTACTTATCACTTGAGTCTGAGTTATTTGATATTTGATGTAATTAATATAGTACCCATACAAGAAAGAAACAGTAATATATGTTATGCTATGATTGTTGTTTAAGTGTTTGTATGTATCACAAAAATATTAATTAGATGTTGTGTATTACATGCTTCCTAAAAGATCAATAGGATAGTATGTGTAAGCTTAGTTGAATAATTTGTTGTTGTAGTTGCTTAAATTTTATTTAACTAACATTTATCAGAAATAGTGATGTACCCTTTTTCTGGCTTTTCATTTAAGGTTATCGACCTCTATCTCACGCTCTTGCCCACTCTCTCTCTCACTCACTTGGTCGAATCTACTTCGAACAATTGTTGTGTAACCTGCAAAACTGTCAGACACAAGAATAAAAAGTGATTCCAGAGTTGATCCTCATGTCCCCTGTAGTTGACTATGGCTTTTTTCGAGTTTGAAGCAGAAGTTGATGTGCAAATTCCCAAGTAACTCGACACCTAGTATTTGCCAGAATTAGTGTTCCCTCACTTTTAATCATAAAAACAACAAATATCTGAAAGGCTAAAAAAAAGAAAAGAAAAAAGAGATAATACCGAATTATTTTTGTGCTTACCTAGAACGCTGATGAAAGTTGCTTTGCAGACGGGAACCCTTTCTATGGAGCCTTCACGCAGTAGAAAGTACGTAATCGAGAGGTTCCTTGGCCTTTTTCCCGCATTAGGACTCACACGTATTCTTTTTGGAAGAGAGATATTCACCAGCCTAAGAATGCCTTCGTCTTGTTTTTCTTTGTTTGCCGTCTCATAGAAAAGGCTGAAATTCTGCAACAGATCGTCTGTATGGAGGAAAAAAAAAAAAAGAATGCATTGCAAGTTTTTACATTGTTGACAAAATTTCATGAAAAATGAGATGAAATCCATTGTGCATTGCTTATAGAAAAACTTGTTTGTAATTGCTTTTATACTGCACATTAAGGTTGGTTAGATCTAAATGTCTGGAATTGACAAAATAATATTTGTGGCATTTGAACTAAACAGCCAATCAAATCTATCGCTCTTTTCAAAAGCACCCAACCCCAACCAAAATCATAGACATTGCCAAGGTAGGCACACAAAGAACTACGATAACTGACTGACGTTTATAGAAATTGCCAGGGTGTGCACACGCCCCCGCTGCTGACTGCTTGGAGTGATGTTGTGTGGCATGGTTCAGGGTTTCAGGGTTCATGAACCTTTCAATAAACAAATTGAGGGGCGAAATGAGTTTTGCATGATTTTCCCAAGGCTCCAGATGAATTTTCTGTGACTCTACTTTCCTTCCGAAAGCGAAAGTGCGTACCAGTTCTTATGATCTTGCGGTCATCCTTCAGATACGGATGTATCCTCCATTGCATATCATTTCAGAAATATTTATATTTTATATTGCTTTCCCTTTTGTTCAGACACAACCTATACTGTATAAAAAGTTGCATGGTTTCTTTCAATCTGGTCTAATAATGGTGATCTGGACAACCTGTTAACTAGACTTGACTATCCATTCTTTACTTTAGTTCCTCATGCAAGTGGGTTTGGTACAGGAAACGTCCTTATTATTTTACAAGTGCAATAAATCTAAATGTTGGAGACTTCCTAATAATAATTCTTTAAAAATTTAAATTATATTTATTTATTATTTTTATTAACATAATTATATTATTATACTTCTCAATTTGTCTAATGTTTAATATAAACCAAGTTTAGTTTTTATACTCAGATGTGTGCTTGTTTTATAACTTATTACTTATTTTTTTGTGTAAAGTTGCTATGTATCTGTTCTGTTACTTCAAGCTACAGTTATAGCTCGACTATGCCATTTAAGAGATCTACTGTCCTTGTCTGATTATACAAGCACGCCACCAAGGTATGTGCAATTCCACTATGATGGGTAGCGGTATACCTCCTTTCAGCTTGTCGAGCTGTTAAGTCACAGACCAAAACGATTAATAAACAAGTTAGTTAGTAGTACATGTCGAGAGGTGAAAACATGGACAGCTTCATAGCGCTGCCCATTTTGTACTTGCTATTGGGCAGCGCAGTTTAATTCTTTGTGCAAATGACAGTGGTTTTGTTAGTGGTTTCTTCAGCTGTTCTTCAACTTCCAGGTTAAAGCTCACGTTGGGAACTGTACAGCATGCGCAGAGTGTGTAGGCTGATTTCTGTGTCTGAGTTATAAATACAAGAGTAGCCCGACTCCCACCAGCATTATCTAAGTGTGCTAGTCTGACTTTAAGAATTTCAGGCGTACATTTATTGTTTTTACTCGGACTATGTGAACTTAATGACTAAAGACACGAGATTACCAGATACACGCAAGTCCACATTGTACATGCAATATCCAGAGATCTAACTTAACAGATTACACAGAACCATCAGGGTTGGAGGCGTTAGTTATCTGATGTGGTGGAGTTGTATGGAGGCTTGCCAAAGAAGAAATTCCTCCAGAGTGTATCTTAATATTTTTACATGCTGTGATGTCAGTTTCTGGACCATTTTCATATGCTATATATTTATGGAATCCTTACAACCCCACCTTCATGGATAGATTTTTTTTTTGTAACGAATGCTTAGTAACCAGATAACTGCTTAAAAGTGCAATAAATAACAAAATATAATGAAAATAATAGTTTTTCCCGTTTAAATGTTTTGTTCTAAATACAGAGAAGGCACAAATGTCAACCTTACACATATCAATGAAAAGAAAAAAAAAAAACTTAACACAAAAATACTTTAAAACAGAACAAAATTTATTTTGTCCATTAGTCTGTTTCATTGTCCATTAGGCAAGACAGGGCGTTTGGCACATTTGCTAATGAACAAATAAACACAGAACAAACCAACTGCAAAATGAAATGCTGAAATAAAAATAATTCGGTGTCAAAATATTGTTATTAAATAAATGTCCATTATAATGCTTAGATTAAGAGTAAGGCACGACACATGGACAAAGGTAAGCCTCGCTGTGAAAGTTCCTGTTCACTTTGACGCACAGGATTACTTGGCACGCCTTGTACTTAAATGGAGTGCACTTCCATGTACCACTTTCTGCTCTTTCTCCGTGATGAACAGCAGCAAGTCAGCTGGTCTGACAGAGCAACACAGGCTCCAAACCTCAAGGTGCCGGAAGAGCACCGGGCTGGTACAGAAATGATCACAATAAATTTGATATCCAGATCCCARTAAGTCCTTCGAGGCAAGCGGCCCGGATCCTTGGAGGCTCGGAGTGTCTCCAATGTCTCGCCAACATCTTCAACACTACAACAAAGAATGCAAGTAAAAGTAGTTCGTTTTTTTCTCTGCAAAAGTGATGAAAAGAGCAGAAAGATAATCATGCACGCAGATTTATTTCATGCTTGCAGATAAAGTAAGGATGTGAGGAACACATCAAACTACAGTAGTGTAAGAATAGGAGAAGCAAAACTAGAACAGAGAACAAAGTATGTAAAAAAAACATACTCATTTATTACCCAAGTGATTTCATGTTTAGTTATCTATCTCAAAAACAAACCATATTTCATATTTCACGAATATATACTTACAAGTCCCGGGCAGGATCTATTCCTTTAAGAAAATCAGCTTTGTCCCCACTAGAGGCTGAATCTGGAGCAGACGAGCAGCTGGAGAAAACGTCCTACTCCTCCTCCAAAGCATTCTCGACCGTGCACTTTTTCATTTGTAAGCATCCGTGCGTCAGTTCGTCACCTTTTAGGTTTCGTTTTATTTATGCATGCAGCAGTGTTAGTGTGGGTGCGAGAGAAAGAGAGAGATATGAGTACATCAATGAGCATACCAATGAAAGCAAAGACTAAAACGCAATGGAGTAGCAGCTAACACAGCACCAGAGAAAACATCTGTATCGTTCTCRAGGCCACCTTTTARAACAATTTTATATAAACTCCCGAGATTGTTWTCCGAAAACAGTGTCTGTTTCATTTTGATCAGTGAGAACACAAAAAGCAACTGTTCCAGAGTCGCACGACATTGACATTCATCCACAAATTATCAATAATATTAGGTGTAACGCAGAAGTTACCCTTCTTGTTGTCTTCTTCTCAAGTTTAATGGCATCTCACAAACCAAGTAGTTGCACACTTCCACCTGCTGTATTGGAGGGTGTCAATACACAACGTACGATGCACAAATGCTGGCCAGAGGGGAGTGGGAAAAGAGAAACAATCGTTCCTGGGAATTGTATAATTGTGCCTAATGTGAAAATGCCCAAAGCAGACTCGGGCATGGAATGATTGTGTTCTCACTGATGTACCAGACTTTGGGTCAATATGGCCAAAACCATATTGTGAAGCGGAACTCAGGTTCTCATAACTCCATCTACGTCCATTTTGGATGTAGTTCAGCATGGTTTGCGCGAGGGAAACTAAACTGTAATGTTGTCCATTTTTTTCCACAGAAGCAACAACTGATGTTAGTGATCTATAATCATCAGACCAACATACTCCAAACTAGGCTTTTTCTTGTTAGCATCACCTGCAGAGATACAGCGAACTTCTGTCATTTAATACAACCATGCAGCTCAAAGCTACTTTGCTCATTCTAACTACAAGGTGGTATCAAAAAGTTGCAACACACCAAATGATGGAAGCACAAGGCTGCAAGCACAGACGGGGGGCGTGGGGTCAAAAGACATCGTCCTGTGTACGTCAGGAGCTGTGCAACTGGTGCTATCCTGACCATTCATCCCGGACAACAAGTTGGATCAAAGAGCGAACATGAAATTCGATGCTGCAAGGAGTCATTCGAGGTCTTTTGAATGTCACGCATGCTTCAAGAGCGGAAGAACGTCCCTGAAGAGAAGAATCAGGAAGACTTTCAACAAGCTAAACCGCCGGAAATGTCCAAAGTATTCGGAAACTTGTGCATAACGATCATCGGAGAACAATCCACAACACTGCTGCCATTGTCGGTGTGTGATGCGGAACAGTCCGGCGATCCTCAAGTGTGATTTGAACATGGGCAAAGTCGAAGTCTGCCAAGAACTCCATCAGCGTGCCGTGGAGGTCTTGCCCTTCATGTCGATGATCATTACTTGGGTGTATGGGTATGACTCTGAGGTGAAGCAACAGTCTTCACAGTGGAAGAGCTCATCATCTCCATGAACGTCAAGGRCGAGGCAGGTCCTCAGCCCGACCAAGTGAATGCTCGGTGTCTTTTTCAACATTCGTCCCCAGGGCCAGACCGTCCATAGCGAATTCTCCTGCCAGGTTTTAAGGCGTCTGAGGGAGGAGGTACAGCGAAACGTTTTGACACCACCAAGCTATATACACATAACTACCTAACATTTAAAGCTTGTATATAGTTTTCCCCCTGGATCACAGGATCATGCGCGTGTTTACCTTTTGACAGACTGGAAGCTCTGCAGAACTTCTCTCCTACGTGGTTACACGCTACAGTCGGCTCTTTCCCACTGCCGTCGTGTCGTTTTTGTTTCATTACTTCTCGTTCTTTCGTAGGAACCGATCGTTTTCGCTTCCTTCCACTAACTAACGGCTCAACGTGCTCCAACAGTCTGACGGACGCGTTTAGTTTTAAGTTGCCTGGCGACGCGTTTAGTTCATCCTCCTCCTCTTCTTCTTCGTCTTTCAGGTTGATCATCGGCGCATTGAGTTCATCATATTCCTCGTCTTTTAAGTTGACTGACAGCGCATTTAATTCATCATTAAAATGTTCTTCCTTTAACTGTATTGCCTGCGCATTTAGTTCGCATTCTTCTTCCTCTTCTTTTAAGTTTATTCGCGGCGCGTTTAGTTCGTGCACGGCGGCCGCCATTTTGCCCAGTGAGTGGGCGGGCTTTGCTAATCCACGTGACCGAAAGACGCCTTGCGTTTGGATCACTTTCTTCTTCGTGATGTTTTTATGGTTCGCGGTTGGGGTCTAATAACCGGTAATGGTGCGTTACCGCCATCACCTGGACTGGAGTACGAATCAGTCTAATTAAACTTGTGCAATTCAGACCCATTTACCAAAAATAAATAAATAAATAAATACATAAATAAATAAAAATGCAAGATATCACTCACTCATTTTCTGTATCGGTTATACCACGTATACAGATCCGCCCATACACATATACAGTACACACACATTCACACAGTTCAGGCAATTTGGGAATGCTAATTAGATTAAATTGCATGTCTTTGGACTGTGGGAGGAAACCGGAGTACCTGGAGGAAACCCACCAAGCACGGGGAGAACATGCAAACTCCATATGCACAGGCCCAGAGGTGGGGATCGAATCCGGACCCTGGAGGTGCAGATATACACTGTCAAATTGTTTTTGAAAATATATGAAAAGATACAGCATTTATCTCTTTGCAACAGATCATATACATCCCCTGAGAGCTTTGTCCCTCTCTCAGCATCATATTAATTCATTCAGTCATTCATTAACTTTCTACACTGCTTATACTTTACAGGGTTGCGTGGGGCCTGAATGGGGAGAACATGAAACATGGGGAGAACATGAAAATTCCATGTACATAAACCAATCACAGACATGAGACATGAATCAAATCCTCGACCCTTGAGGCCACAGTACGAGGCCACATGGCTAACCACTACGCTGTACTGTGGTTTCGCATTTTAAATAATGTACTATTTATGTCCCACACTGTAGCGTGGGTATTATCATCTCCGCTCTGTTGCTTTTCTTCTTTTTATTATAATCTTCCTTTGAACGACCATCTTTCTGACTCTTTCTTGTTCCCACTGTCCCCACTTGGGCTCAATCATGACCTTCAGTTTTATTTTACTGAAGCATCCTGTAAAGTCTATGTACCCTTTTTTCTACTTCCTTTACTAGCATTTGTCAGCTAACTCCTTTCCTTTGACCCCTAAATACTGTACAGTGTAACGACGCGGGTCGCGCGAGGGGCAGATCCGCAAACTGTTACCACGTGGAGTTCTGAACAGGCAAAAGCACGGCCATTTATACACACGGTTGCTAGGCAACGCCGCCGTCAGGCAATCAGCAGTAACGAGTCGCACCTGACGGCGTGTTTATTTAAAGGTCCTGATACCGGCGCACTTCGTGCGATCATTTAGGTAGCACCGGTGAAGGTATCAGGGCAAAAGAAATAAAGTAAAAGAAAGAAAGAAAGA
>QMIH01000928.1:67031-77305 GCA_003987875.1 Clarias batrachus
CGCGTAGACGGCGGAGCTCTGTTTATTTTGTGTTTACACTTTTCATTGGTTTCCTTTTAAGTTCCTTAATTAATAATCCCWCGCTATCTCCAAACRGGARGGTCTYCYCGTGTGTATCACAAGCACTCTCACKAWCTCCTATTTCATTGACCCACTCTATCGCCCAGCATAAGGGCTCTTATAATTAAAAAACATCGCGTGGTGTGGCTCTCCATACCGCACCATGTAACAGTACAACATTTGTTTTATGTCTATTAATCTGGCTAAAGATTTTATCTGGCTAATGATTAACAGGAATCATAGCATATCACTTGTTTTAAAGGTCTCACTTCTTCAATTTATTATACTGCTAACTGCTATATCTTCTGGGTATACTGTATACCAACAACTGCTCACTGAGTCCTTCTTTGACTTAAGCTTATGTTCTGGTATATAGAAAATTATTTCTATCTTAATGTTTGAACCCATTGAGCACCATATAAATCTGAACACTGTAATAATGATTTTCTACATGGGTCCAAAGTGTTTCTGAAGTCTGTGCTGTTCCGTTGTTTCCAATAACATTAAGTCTAATGTTATGTCTGGAAGTATCCATGGGTGTTTGGTTGGTAACAGGACAGTTTGAGATGCATCCACTCATTCTCTCAGTCATTTGCTATACCACTTACCATGTACAGGGTTGAGGGAGGTCTATTCCATGGTACTTGGGATACTAGGACACTAGGCAGGGTTACAACCTAGATGTGGTGCCAGTCCATTACTAAGCACAGAAGTACACACTCACACGCTCACTCACACAGTATGGGCAATTTTAGCAAAATGCCTTTATTKATTCCCATTCCTTTCATTTAATCTCACTCACGCATCGTCTATACCGGTTTATCCGGTATACAGGCTTGGAGCCTATGAGCATGAGGTGGGTAACACCCTGGATGAGGGCTAATCCATCGCATGGGACATACTCACACACACACACACACTGACACACTACTGGCAATTTGGGAACACCAATTAGCCTAATYTGCATGTTTTTGGAAGGGACTGTGAGAGGAAACTGGAGCAACTCCAAAACTACAGGTCTTGGAATGTTCCTGGTCTGCAGTGGTCAGGACTTACAATACATGTCCACATGAAATAGTCACGAGCTTCATTCATTTAATTCATGAAAATAGTCATGTCATGGTATAGTTTATCCCACGTAAACACATAACGCTTTACAGTGTGATATACCTCTTTATTAATTAACCATTTAAAATATAAATCTTTTATATCTCTGTTATATAATACAACACTTCAGAAATGTCAATATTAGTAAAGCTCAACGAAATCCCAGATATTTTTACCATAATGAGTGGAATATATATTTAATAATCATGGTCCTACAAATATCTACATTGTAAAAAAAAAAAAAGCTAACTTATTTAGACTGAGGATTGACTGGTTAGAGGTTTTACATTTTATTATGGCTTCGTTGTAAGAAATCTAAAAGAATCAGCGGAATATTTACTGCAGCTATTACTTAGGTTGTTGCTTATTTCTTATTTTTAGATAAACTATATTTTTAAAGTATATGAACATCTAACCATCAGATCCATATTTGGTTCTTCCCCAAACTGGTTCTACAAAATCAGAAGCACAAAACTGTATACACTGTCTTTGCTGTATCGTTGACCTCAACGTCATGAACATCTTTAGGATGAGCTACAACTCCAACACGTTTAATATTACTAACGCTCGTGACTGAATGGACTTCACAGCCATGCTTCATGAGACAGCACCAAAGGGGGGCTAACTGTGAAGTACTGTAGAATGATCAAAAACCATGTATGTTTGCAAGGGTCATGTGTCCATATACTTTTGGCCGTATTAGTATAGTTTTCAATTGAAAGGTATTTCTAATGTTGCAGTGCTTCTTCAGCAGATGTAATAGGTCGTTCCTACTTTAGCAGCTATTGCAAGATACTGTACAATTAAGCCTGGTATTTTAATGTAACATATAACAGTATAATCTTGTATTGGCATTTAGCAACTCTTAAGTGATTTGTATACAGATATTGTCTGGAGAATATGGTAGAAGCTTTGATATAAGTGGTGAAGAAGTATGTTCTGGTGTTTAAAATGGTGGTGGTGGAGGAGGAGGTGGTGGTAGAGCATTACTCTTTCCAGAAAATGGAGGAGGAGGAGGAGGAGGAGGTGGTGGTAGAGCATTACACTGTGCAGGAAAAGGAGGTGGAGGAGGTGGTGGTGGAGCATTACTCTGTCCAGGAAAAGGAGGTGGAGGAGGTGGTGGTGGAGCATTACACTGTCCAGGAAAAGGAGGTGGAGGAGGTGGTGGTGGAGCATTACTCTGTCCAGAAAATGGTGCAGGAGGAGGAGGTTTTGGTAGAGCATTACACTGTCCAGGAAAAGGAGGTGGAGGAGGAGGTGGTGGTGGAGCATTACTCTGTCCATAAAGAGGAGGAGGTAAAGGAGGTGGAGAAGCATTTCCCGCACAAGGAGGTGGCAAATGACCCTTTCCTGTACTAGGAGGAGGAAATGGAGAAGGTGGTGTAGCCATGGAGACATACTGTGGAGGCGTGGGTGGTGGAGGTGGCAAAGAACCTCCCAGAGAAGGACTTGGTATTGAATTGATGGGAGGAGGGGGTGGAGGTGGTGGTAAAAATACATCTGTAAAAGCTGAAGTAAATGGAGAAGAAGATGGTGTAGGTTCAGTTATTGGAGTACTTTGTGGGAAAAGTGGTGGTGGAGGTGGAATGCCAACAGTATTGTTAGAAGCTGGAAGAGGTGGCGGTGGTGGAGTATCTTCACAGAAACTCAGGGGCTCTGACATGGCGGAGACTGGTGTGGCTGAAGGAGTTATGGTTTTCATACCAACCAATTTGGGAACTGAAGGTGGAGGAACGGCAATACCAAGGCCAGGTCTATAAAAAGATAACGGCAAGACAAGGGATACCTTTTTATTTTCTGCAACTCATATTTTAGCCTTATGAAAACTGTATATAGTGCCATTTGTTCTTTTTTCTTTAAACACCAAACCTTTCACATTACAGCACATTCTCAAATAACAGTAAAATTRCTAAATGAAAAAGAAAATCCTTAACTTACCCGAAATGATGGCCTCCTTCTTGTGAGATTTGGRCAGGAGTCTGAGCTTCAGGCTGTTTCTTTGGTGGCTAAAGATTGAAACATGATTTTAAATATGCATTGTTTTTTCATGTAAAACACTGAATCCAAATTTTACCACACACTCATGCACACAATTACTCTACAGACACCTACGGGTTTGGTATTGTCCCAGATTCCATGTCCAACTGAGTCTAGACTGGCGTAAGATATTGGGACACGCTCATATTCAGCCTTGGGTTCTCCAGATCTTGCAGGTGGAACAATCTTCGGAACACATGGGATTTTGGAAGGAGCAGTCAGGACACCGATCTCCTGCCGCGCTACTTTCTCCTTGTACATGTCCACCGTCTGAGAAATAATATTAACAACAGGTTTTGCATTTATAAAATAGCATACACTAAAAATACACTATATGGCCAAAAGCAAAATAACAAAATAACCATGTGTTTTTTTTAAATAACCCATTACACTTTTTTTTTCAATATTCATTTATCAACTCAAATTTACTTTAAATAATAAACAAATCCTTAAATTATTGAGAAATACTACATAAATTCCTAACTATAAGTATATTAACCATAATAAATTCAGCCTTTTGCAATTAAGTCCTGCCAAATGTTTTAAAGTGAATAACATAAAAATCGACTATTAGTTTAAGGAGTATAACAGAGATTTCCTCAAGGAAAAACACCAATGGAAAACATAAAGAGCTACATATAATAATAATAAAAAATAAAAAAAATAGAACAAACAGTATTGTGTAGATACAGTAATATATGGTGTATTCTACCCAAGCAAGAGGGTCAACTAAAGCATGATTCATTTGATCAGGACAGCGGAATGTAATCTCCATCAACACACCTTCTGTATTAAAGCTTACCATGCTTAGATTGTTGACTGATGATTCCACGTGCTTAAGCTGAACAGCCTGCGCATCCAGCAGTTTTACCACACTTGCTGCCAGCGTGTTGATTTGGTAAGCGACACTGGCCAGGGCCTGGGTGGTGAGAGCTTTGGATTCTTCCACGGCTTTAGCTGTGTCTCCTGCCTAAAGTTTAGAAACGGCACAAACCCAGATTTTAAAGTGGAAGTGAAAGCTTCATTCTAGTAAGATTGTACGCAATATTAGAATAAAAATATTTATAATTCTATTAAATTAATAATAAAAGTTTAGCAGTTCTTTATTGATTTTGGTAAAATCACAAAATTCTGCATATATCATCAATCAGTTATATATACACAATATAATAAGTATATAATTTATATATAATGTAACCAAATATATATTATATGTAGTAAAAAATACTTTTTATTACAGCAGTAATAGCTCCCAAAGGACTCTATGAAAAGCTACCTCGCAAGCAGAGGTGGAAGGTAACTTCATACATTGAGTTTGTTACTATACTTAACTACTAGTTAAACTTTACTTGATTAGTTTTATCAGAGGATAGTTTTTACTTTTGCTCCACTACATCTACACCTATCACAAATATCTGTACTTTTTACTTTGAGTTTTACTGTGTAAGACAAGACGAGGGAAGGGGCAAATTCCACACGCACGCGCACGCGCACGCACACACACACACACACACACACACACACACACACACACACACACACACACACACACACACACACACACACACACACACACACACACACACACACACACAAATGCACACACACACACACAAATGCACAAAACACTTATCTGATTTCGACTTTTCGACTTTTTTAAAAGATAAAGTGCAGGTTAATTTGTATTATTTTTACTTTATATATTGTATTAATTATTTTTATGTATTTATTTTTTTGGGCTGTGGAACGAATAATTTGAGTTTTCATGATTTCTTATGGGAAATTTTGATTTGGTTTACGAGTGTGTCTGGAATATGAGCCCGCTTCCGGAACAAATTATGCTCGTAGTCCAAGGTTCCATTGTACTTGATACACGAGTAATTGTGAAGATTATTGCTTTTTATTTTAATCAGGTAGAAATGTAATCACTTCTACTTTCATTTGAGTAATATTTTCTCTACAGTATGTGGTATCTTTACTCTTTTTTTWAAGGATTTGTGTACTTTGTACTTTACACAGGCTTGGTCATTTGTACATTCCTTTTTAAAGGCTGTTCTCCCATGAAATTAGTTWCCAGAAATTATATTCATAAACAAATGTCATTGTGATAATTGGAATTTTATCATGTAAACATCACAGATGAGCAAACAACAACAACAACAAACAATTTTACTTCCAAATATCCAGACTTTCTTCCCCTTATCCTAGACCTCATGAAGGACTTTTTGTCTCTCACTTACAGTCCAGTCCCTGTACTCGACCAGTTTCAGAAAAAAAAACAGACCAGATTGTTTTTCATTAAGCCACACCGTCACCTATAAATCATCATCAAGGATTTGTATCTTTAGACACTTTGCAGTTTGTCAAAAGATACAATAAAAAAATTTGGACTACTTTCTTTCATTTAATCTCATTCACCCTCATTGTCTGTACCGATTTATTCTGTGTAGGGGGGGGGGGATGAGGGTATCGCAGGACACATATACTGTACGTACACTCACTCTTGGGTAGCCAGTTAGCCTAATCTGCATATCTTTGGACTGTGGGAGAAAACCAGAGTGGTGGCAAAATAGGGTTGAAAATCATGCAACAAAGATTTTTTAAATTTTATTCTAAGGAGGTAAATTCAATAGAAAGCATGCAAAAACACAACTAAGAAGATCAAGGACAAGCTGGTCATGTAACTGAGAAACGTCACAACATTAACTATAAAGCTCATGCTCATCCGTGCTTATAGACTTATTGCGTAGCTGCATGAGGAACTCTGAAGACATAGAAATGGTGCAACTAAAGAACGGGAAAACTTRAGAGATTGCAGATCAAAAAATGAGACAACAAGGCGTGTGCAAACATGCAACGTTAAGCAGAGTATGTGGAGTAGAAGAACAGTAGGAGCTCTGGAGGGCAGAGCCCAGGGCTGGCCTCCTACACATCTCAGCTCTGTTTGGGCGTGTACAGATTTCCATTTTGGGAAAATGTTAAGATGAGAAAGCATGTCTGCAGGCAAATTTTTTTTGACATTTAAAGAACCATCGTCGTTTATTTCCCAGGTACAAACATGGTCAACACAGATGTACAATATCTACATTCACACTTTTTTCTCAAAACGTGAAATTCTTGGAACTCTTCAAGCACTTTAATAACTACAGGGTTAAAAGAGAGACGAACAAACACACCTCCGTGTCAAACTGATCGAGTACTTACGCTTGAGTACTTGTTTTCGCAATAGTCGGCCACCTTGTAGAGATTGCTGTGGTTGTCCAGCAGCGCTTTCCTGGCGGCCGGGGCCTCTTCCAAAGTCTTCACGATTTCATCCGTGTTACTGTACTTCATTCTTAMTCCTGTGTGTCGTAGAAAGCTGAGGTAGTGCTTGTTTTGGAGATACAGGTAGCTTCAAGCAAGGCGCGGGTAAATGGGAGACGAGTAGGCTTATATTCGGGGCAGAAAGCAGGGYGGCGTGTATGGACATGTTGGCAGGAAATTGCATCCTCACACACAGGAGAATGCTGCTTACAGGAAGRTGAAGTAAAGAATTGCACATCCTTGCGAACTGTTACATTTATGTGAGACAGCAGAGCAAGGAAGAACTACAGGTAGTTTTTCATTTGGATTAAATCTGATACCAAAATATATTGTTCTCTTTTAAAAAAGGTGTATATAGAACTAGGGTGTACTTTTGTCATGTGGCCACAAGAGGGAGACCACGAGCCACAGTGATTTTACTTCATTGATTAATTTTTTTTTAAATCTTCAAGTCTTTGTGTATACAGTATGTGTGCTGTGAAGGATCGACACCCCATCCAAAGTGTAACCCACCTCATGCCCTAAGTCTCCTGGTCTAAGCCTCCGCAAGTGACCCTGTATACAGGATAAAGCCGTATAGACGATATGTGTGAGTGAGTGATTTAAAAAAAAATCATGTTCCAGTAAGATATGGTCCAGTTATATACTGTAGATCCAGTTAGCCTGCATTGGTGTGTAGATGAAAGAAAAATCCTTAATTACTTCATCCCTATCAGGTTTGCAGTGGATCCAGATGTCATTGCAAAGCTGGAATAGAGCATGGACTTRTACCTTAGTTCATCACTGGACAACATGCATGCACTCATCTACACACCTGGGGCAACTTAGCATAGCCAGTCTACCTACTGGCATGTGTTTGGGAGGTGGGAGGAAACTGGAAACCCCCTTGGAAAACCTTGTGGACATGTGAAGCATATGCATTAAAAACTCAGCACAAACAGTGTGGCAGCAACACTACTGAGTGGCACAGAGACTTAGCGGTTAGCACTGTCACATTCCATGTCTAGGGTTGGAGGTTTAAATTTCACCTCTAGTCTGCGTGCTGAGCCCTCATGTTTCTGCTGGGTTGGTTTCATCTGAGATCTCTAGTTTGTAAGACATGATGTCTAAGAATGTATTTGTGTTTTTATTCCCTGTGACAGGTTGCCACCTCAACCTACAAGGTGTGTACCATACCTTGTGCCTAGAGTTCAGGATAAACAGAATACATAATGTAAAAGCAAAGGCCTCACCAAACATTATAAAGCATTTTACTATCATGGCCTGTACTCCTATTCCTGCTGTGATGCTTTTCTGATCACCACGTTTATAAAGAGTAATTATATGATTTATTATATTCTTTCTGGAAGCATTAGCCAGTCTGGACATTTCCCCCTGATCATACACTTATCACTCACTGTGTGTGTGTGTGCGCGTGTGTGTGTGTGTGTGTGTGCGCGCGTGTGTGTGTGTGTGTGTGTGTTTATAGCATCCTTAATAAAATCTAGAGGGTATTTCATGTGAAATTTCCAGGAGTTCAGTAGTTCCTGGAAAGCACAAGGCAGCTCTACTCGAACCAACAATCACACCATGGTTAAAGTCACAAAGATCACACTTTTCCTTTACTTTTCCATTGTTTGATGTAAACTGATCTGTGTCTGCATGATTCTATGAATTGTGCTAACACATGATTAACAGATTAGATAGCTACAGGAATGTCCATGAGCAAATCCATTCGCAAAGTGGATGGTGATTACCTATCTGTCTACTCAGCGTTAAGTGATTCCTTAATTTTTTTTGAGCAGTATACATATAAATCTCAATCTTAGATTTGTCTATGTCTACAAACTTCAACTTAAGGCACAAAAATGGTTTCTGATTATTAAATGAACTGATGCTGATCTCAAATTAGTGTTCTCTAATTTCCTAAGTGCAGTAGACTCTCCTGATCCCACTACTACTGTATGGCTAAGGACAGCTTCGAAGCCGTCGTCAATCTGCGCGCATTAGTTTGGGGGCGGAGCTTCTGATAAGTGCTGAATGTAGGGGTGGGTTTGTGGGTCTTGGGTTGTATTTTTCGGCTGTTGAGATCAAATATTATCATTATCAATATAAAATATTATAGTTTCTCCAGGATCAATTACGGCACCTTTAACATTCAGATTCTTCAAATAGATCAACTGTTTTTGTTAATATGTCTCCTTAAATAATTTAGCTGTGCACAAGATTTTACTTGCTACAATTCTTATTCCTGGATGTAAAAAAAAACAACATTTTTACAATTTCTTTTTAGGTTCAAGCTTTGATGGTTTATWGATGTACTTGTTTATGAGTTATTGAGGTTTGATAATGATGAGTTAATTATTCATTTCAATCAGTGTTTCTTCTTTGAAAAGGGCCGTTAATTCCCTACCAGAACTAACTTTATCTCCTAAAGCTTTTAATGATAATGGCTCGTGGGTAATTTGCCCTTGGTGCATGGGGCTGATGGGCAAATTCTTATCATTGCGATGTATTTAGTGTAATTAGATACGTGTAGTAATCGACTAGTGGGTGTGTCATTGAGCGGAACACATGGGCATGCCCTTTGAATGTTTTTTGCACTTGTTGATTATAAAACAGAAATATACAGTTATKTTAGAAAGATTTTGAACATCAACGTTATTAACATGAACATACATTCTGACAGTTAAAGTACAGGGATAAAAAAAACAAAAAAAACAACGAAGATGTATGTATCGGGGTCAATGAGTTTCTGTTCCTACTTAAAGAACTGAAAAAGAAAAAAGATTCAAAAGAATGTGAGGTGACCCAAAAGAACAACCACAAATTTCATTGCCATAAATCTTTATTGCCTTTTTTCTTCTCAGATATAATTTTATTCAGCTTAGTTTTATTAATTCTCCCACTGTCGGCTGCTGACAAAGAGCGTTGTGTCTCATCTTGGACGGGCAGCTGTGTGATGTTATTTTGACCCATGCTGAGTCTAGACTCTTTGTGATCTGAAGCTTGAAATAGCAGACATAAATGAGAAAACAGATAAACCCACCCAGTGCAATAAAGTTTTTAATAAACTGACACATACATATTTTGATGTAGTAGCATTTAGTAACTGCAGGAGAATAGCAATCCAAAAAAAAAACACTTAGTCTGGTACAATCTCTGCATTTGCTTTAAAGGTCACGTATTTTACTATTTTCAAACTATTTTATCTATTTTTGCTATTAAGTTAACAGAGGTCTCAAATGGTCCCCAAGTGTGTCTGTTAATGTCTAGGTTATGATTCTCTATTTCACTCTTTTTCCAAATGAGCCTTTTAAGTGTATATGTAAATGACCTCCTCCTGAGCCACGCCCCCCAAGTCTCATATGAGGTCACAGAAGGAGTGAAATGGTACAACCACATGGAAGACTTATGTGAATGTCTAGAAATGAATGGATTTTGTTTAAAATCAAAATGAAATCAAAGGTGAATGAATTCTGCATAATAATTCTCCTTTAATAGAATGAAATAAAACTCTGATTTTGKATAGAAAAGCTCAAGCTCAGTCTATCATCTTTAATCTAAATGAATGAAATCTTATCTTTCTTTCCACAATCCTGCGGCGTGCTCTGATATGCCAAGGCCACAAGGCAGACAGACTTGCTGAGTCATGCTAAACAGGCTATTTAATGTAATAAATACTGTTTAATAAATAATACAGCTCACAAGTGTCTTAAGATAGTATGATAGTGTCAGGTTTTAAGATGACTTAAAAGAAGAAAAATTATTGCTTGATGTATCCACCA
>QMIH01000928.1:94458-140226 GCA_003987875.1 Clarias batrachus
CCAACACTGCTTAACACTGTCAGCTGGGCACTTGGGCAGCGGCCCAACCCCGTTACACCCAACAGGTGTGACCGCGCTCTGACCTCAGACCGTCATCCTAGACCTCGACAGGACACACCCGAAAGCTGAAGCTTAAAGAGCCAAACCGACGAGGAGCATGCGGTGCGCTGAGCCTAACCTGGAGCTCGCCTGGTGTGATGTCTATTGTTCTGGACAGATCAAATGAGGCGATCAAAGCACCTCTGTCCTGGGGTAAGGTGTGGGACTGAATCTGTACTGAACAAACACAGCCATGAAGAAGGAACAAACCCCAGCGCCTACATACCGCAGCAATCGACATGGCTTGTAGTGTTAGTCACAAAATCTGGTCAGTGGTAGCCCTGATTGGACAAATCATAGATACATAAACTAACTCTTTAGGTTAGTGCTGCCTAGTCACATGTTTTACATTGTCTAAAAACCTGACGGACCATGATGAGTACTGCACAGGATATTCATATGCTCAATTTATCCATTCGTTCAACGTGCCTTTGTATTCCTGATCATCCATCCGATCTGCACACAACTTGGCACAGGTTTTACACCAGGTACCCTCCCTGACCCGACCCTCCCATTCCATCCAGGCTTGGGTTTGGGTATTGGGTTTGAACTGAATCCAGTCCTTCCACTTGGCACCAATACATACCATATAAATTAATCCACCTTGTAAATAGCACTCATGTGTGTAATGCAGCAGGTGGTGCAATTTGAAACAAGTAACTCATGTTATAGAGAATCATGCAATCAAACATAGCTACAGTCGGTTAATTTCCCTATCGCTTATCCTGTGTAGGGTCACCGGGGCCCTGGAGCCTATGCTTAGGGCACGAAAGGGGACACTCTGGATGGGGCAACTAACTGCAAGGCACAGGCACACAAACATGCACCCAATCGTACTCTACTGACACCCCGATAGCGTACACCGGTGTAGCCGGAGGAACCTTACAAAGCAGAATGAATAAGGTGTCTTTTTACAGTGTTTTTAAATGAATTGTGCTACTGAGTTGAATATCGTTTATGACTTGCATCCATCAGGAGCGGATCAGATACAGTAGAAGCTGCTCCCCCCTGTGAATGTACACGGACAAAAAAAATATTCTATTCAGGCTGACTATAATTTCATCCGTGTAAGTGAGCAGGGTAAACCAGTGGCTTAGATCAAAGAGCAGTGCCTGCTGGTCTCAGTCAAGATGATTTTTAATTAGGCTTTTAAAAACTTTACCACCCTTTAAAGTGTTGATGCTGTGAAACCGAGTAGAAATGGCACAAGCTGAAAATCACATAACGGACCAACAGGTGTCGGCTATCAGTACAAAACGGACAAACTGCTGCACTGGTCTAACATTGAGATCATTTTGGGCAAAAGGAATATAAAAGTAAATGTGAAAATGACGTCTTTCTTTAATGCTACAAATAAAGTATACAACATGGATTAAACTTTATTAGTGAAAAAGGCTGAAGTGATTTCTTTTCCTTTACTGGTTGTTTTGAGAATCTGCTCTCAGTTTTTTTTTATTTTTTATGCATACCAGAATGGCCAAGGTCATGAGATAAAAATAAGATAATATTCACRTGCTCATCATTCTCAAACGTTTATGTCAAAGGAAATACACGCAGTTAACTTCTGACAGTCCTGCTGAAGAACCTGGGCGTGAATGTGGAAATATGATCTCCAGAACAAGTCAACGTGAGGCCAAAGTTAATGTTTATCGACTGTTATTTACTTTCCTCTTGTTAATGAGTGGTGAAGAGAACTGAGATAACACAAGCATGGGTTGAAGTGTAGTCTTTAAAGATCTAAAGTCTTGCCTTGTCRTGGATGACGGCACAAGAGTGACTTATGGAAGCTTCCTTCTCTATTAAAATAACAAAGGAAGGAACTGTGGGCTCTCAGTGCCACACAGTTTGGATGCATGCAATCAAGTTCTGAACTCACTCACTCATTGTCTATACTACTTTATCCTGTATATAGGGTCACGAGGGGCCTACCCCAGGAAACTTAGTGCTTGACGAGGGGTACACCCTGGACAGGATGTTAAATCCATCATATAAGGCACACAAACTCACATGCTCATTCATGCACTATGGGCAATTTGGGAATGGCATGTCTTTGGACTGTGGGAGGAAACCTGAGTACCYAGAGGAAACCCATCAAGCACACGGAGAACATGCACACAAACCCAAGCTGGGGATTGAACCCCAACCCTGGAGGTGCAAGGCGACAGTGCTGACCATGAAGCTACCGTGCTGCCAAGTTCTGAATTATTCAAATATGTTTTCTGTTCATTTTGCTTAGCGTTTTTGTGTACTCAGTGTGGGAGAATACTGTAAAGYKTTATCTTTCACTATAGACTCTTAGGAACAAGACTATTTTTGGCACAGGGATTCGTCCATTAAAAAAATTTATCTTGGCTAATTATCTTGGCTCTAATTCATTCACAATTCATTTCTATTGAGCTCATGTGATGTGAGAGACGTCAGACTGTTTACTCGTCCAGTGCAAGAATGTAAATGTTGTGTCTGGTTTGCTTTGTTATGGTGAACTACACTGAGAAATAGAATTCAGTTCTTAATTTACACAGATGTGTAGCGAATCTTACGCATGGTCGGACGAATTCAAATCAAGCACAGGATTAAAAATGGACCCACAACTCACAACACACCAGAAAGCTAAACAGACAGCTATTATAGTAATCATAGTCATTTTGCACGATGTTTTAAACAGATCTCTGCAAATCTGGAGAAGCAAGGTTTCACAGAAGTATGGGGAAAGCTGGCGAAGCAATTATTTAGTGATGCACTCATGGACACTTTTACTGATCCAGAGCTGAAGGCCCTTATCAAAAAGATCAATGTCCTGGGGCCCGCCAACCTCCCGGACATGGAACGAGAGAAGGTTAGTCTGTATGCTGTGTATATTCACCAAACTGGATATATATATATTGATCTCAATAAGATGTATCAGTTTAGCAGTTTATGAACACTATGAATTTGTTTTTTTAGTACAATGTCATTCAGAGTCAGATGGACAACATCTATTCCACCTCAAAGGTGTGTCCCAAACCAACAGAATGTTGGTCTTTAGAGCCTGGTAAGTCAATGTTTGCCTTCTTTAAGCAATCACATTTCATCCATCCCATATTGGTTATCTGGAATGATCCCTTTGGAATTATGCCTTTAGTTTGGGTATGGGCATCTTAGAAAGACGCCCATGTCCCATGTACTGTAGGAGAAATTGTAGACGTTGTTGTGAAAGAATGAATGAATGAAAGTCTACTAACTAACTTGAACTTGTATTTCAGCTTTCACTCACACATTCTTTATGTGTACTTCCAGAGTTGACAAAGATCATGGCCACATCCCGGAGCTACAAGCAGCTACTGTATGCCTGGGAAGGTTGGCACAACAACTCTGGAGGACCACTCATACCCCTTTACCCTCAATTTGTCGAACTCAGCAACAAAGCTTCTATTGCAGATGGTCAGCATGTTATGTTATATACAGTGAGTAGTATAAAAGAATGTTAGAAGAACCAGGATGAGACGAGATGTTTGTGTCCTCTCCAGGTTTTGATGACACCGGTGCTTATTGGCGTTCCTGGTACGAGTCTCCAACCTTCGAGCGGGACCTGGAACAACTGTTCTCGCAGCTGCAGCCCCTCTACCTGAACCTGCATGCGTTTGTCCGTCGCAAGCTGTATGACTTCTATGGCCCCAAGTACATCAATCTCAAAGGCCCCATTCCTGCTCATCTGCTTGGTCAGTTCCTACAATGCACTACAGCTTGCTCCATASAGAAAGGAAAATCCTGATATCACTAGTTGTATTTTTTTTCTTCTATAGGAAACATGTGGGCACAAAGCTGGAACAACATCTATGACTTGATGATCCCTTTTCCTAATAAGCCTAATGTGGATGTGACTAACACCATGGTTGCTAATGTAAGTTAATAATCCAATCTAATCTTCCAGGGGACACCGATCCTTTAATCCAGGAGATCAAATGATTAGTTAGATCAAATAGACAGATTAGATTAAAATAGAACTTTGACTGAGCCAAACTCCTAGGCAAAAGGAGAAATCCTGTAATCCTGAAAAAGCATTCAGATTACTGGAGAACAAATAAAAGACGATGACAAATGAATCTAATTTTCACAGGGATACAATGCCAACCGTATGTTTCGGGTAGCTGAAGAATTCTTCACCTCTCTTGGGCTGAAAGAGATGCCTCCCAARTTCTGGGAAAAGTCTATGCTCGAGAAGCCCACTGATGGCCGAGAGGTGGTCTGTCATGCCTCTGCGTGGGACTTTTATAACCGGGAAGACTTTAGGTGACCAGTGAGATGATTTATGTGCTGAAATTCAC
This sequence comes from Clarias batrachus, assembly GCA_003987875.1. Lineage (NCBI taxonomy): Eukaryota > Metazoa > Chordata > Actinopteri > Siluriformes > Clariidae > Clarias > Clarias batrachus. The sequence continues at coordinate 98,862 of QMIH01000928.1, forward strand.
ATGCAAAGAAAAAAAAAAAACATTTATTCTGACAGGAGCTACAAATGTTTGATTAAGCAATTCTACAATCATAATGTGGTGCTACCTTCATCCATGACAGGATTAAGCAGTGTACCACAGTGACTATGGAGCAGCTMTTTACTGTGCACCATGAGATGGGTCATGTAGAGTATTACCTGCAATACAAAGACCAACCAGTCAGCTTCAGGAGAGGAGCCAACCCTGGCTTTCATGAGGCCATTGGAGACGTGCTGTCTCTTTCGGTATCAACACCCAAACACCTGAACACTATTGGCCTCCTTGACACACTAACCGATGACCCTGGTAATTATAAGGACTTAAAATAAACAAATAATCAATGAAACTTAGTCAATCATTTGTCTAAAAGGACTGATTTAACCAGTGACTGCTTTGGTGTTCTCAGAAACCGATACAAATTACCTGTTAAAGATGGCATTGGAGAAGATTGCCTTCCTTCCTTTTGGATACCTGATTGATCAATGGCGCTGGGGAGTGTTCAGTGGACGGACACCACCTGAGCGCTACAATTCYGAATGGTGGTACCTCAGGTGTGTTGTAGTGATCTGCAAAAAAGAGCCATTTATACGATAGTATAGCAACTCAGGTTAAATTTGTGATGATAAATCTTATTGCTGTACTTCGCAGAACAAAATACCAAGGTATCTGTCCACCAGTGAGACGAACAGGGGAGAATTTTGATCCTGGGGCAAAATATCATATTCCAGGAAACACTCCATATATCAGGTGAGATGATTGCTKTAATGAAGATTTCAAAACCAGAGTTTTGTTCTTTTAGCTAGTTAGCTTACTCGGACCTTAGATTCGCCTTGCATGAACGGCAGAGTAACGTCCCATAAAAAAAAAAGCTATTTATTATATATATTATTCCTATTTATTTAATTACCTCACTACTATCAGCCTCAAATCTATGCTCGGCACCGAGGGAAGTGAGAAAACTTAAAACAGACCTCCCTCCCTTTACTACTCCACATGAACCAATACATGAACCAGCTTCCCTAATAACCAGGCACATGCAAAATAACGGCTTATATTACTACAGTACATTTTCAGTATGAGGGTTTCTGCAACCTTGGTGCTCTAAATGCTGTTATTAGTATGTAGGCACTCAGGGTACTTACCACGTCGTGCATAATAGTGGTTTCAATGTGTATTGACTTGCTTTCTGAATAAATCACAGGGTTCAGAAGGTAAAAAACCTCCCACAGGCAGCTCTCAAGAGCATTTTTTTTTTTCTGCCAGAGAGGGTGAAATTCCTAAATTTGAAATTCAGCAACTGTAACGTTTGACTGCCGTGCAATATAAAACCAAACCTTTTTGGTCAAATGCATCTCAAACTAGAGCCAATCTGTTCATCATTGCTGTTACAGGATAGTCAGCCAACTCACAATACACTCTTACTTGGTGCATTTTAGGTACTTTGTGAGCTACATCCTGCAGTTCCAGTTTCACAAGAAGCTTTGCCAGGAAGCTGGACACACCGGACCACTGCATAAGTGTGACATCTATAAGTCCAAAAATGCCGGGGCTGTTTTAGAGTACGTACCAATCGAGAATGCCTGATAACACTATAGGTACAAAAGTATTTGGCCAAGTCTGTTAATTGTTGAATTCAGGCCCAGTGAAAGGCAATCTTAATGCATGATCTCATAAATGCTGTACAGAATGAATGGGCACGATTTCCTACAGAAACACTCTAAAATCTTGTGGACAGCCTTATGGAAGCTGCAAAAGGGAGACCAACTCCATATTGAAGTACTGCATATGTATACTGTATGTATTTGGTTTGGCCAAATACGTTTGTCCATATAGAAAAAAGACCATTATTATTATTATTATTATTATTATTATTATTATTTTTACACTTTGGTACTCAAGTAAAGTATTTCTTACATCAGAAATTAAGGATTTTTTAGTTGGAGGACCAAAGGCAGCAAGAAGTACAAGATGTCTTGCATTAGGACATTCTGTGAGAATGTGTTTTTTGAGCTAACAGTGTTTTTTTGGCTTTGCCTAAAAGGAAAATCATGCAGTTCGGTTCGTCAAAGACCTGGATGGACGTGCTGCAGGAGACTTTGGGAACAAACAAAATGGACGCCAGTGCTCTAATGGAATACTTTCAGCCCATCACCACCTGGTTACAGGAAAAAAACCAGCAGTCTGGTGAAATACTCGGCTGGCCTGACTTTGATTGGATGCCTCCTGTTCCTGAAGGTTACCCAGAAGACATCGGTAAGATCTGATTGTAACTATTAGGTGTTTTACAATAGACAAAACTGAAATTMAATAAAACAATACAATACAAAATATTCAATACCATTTTCAATACTGCAAATAATACTATCATCTTCCAGTTAAAACTTGGGATATGTAAAATCACCTAAAACAGACGCAGTAATATCATTTAGCTTCAGGATATCATATCCTTAGAATACACATAATTATCTACATGAAGAAATTAAGTAGGTTTATAAATGTTTTCTAGATCATTCACTTTCTATTTCTTATTACTTTCCTTGCGTAACTTTCTTCATCAGTCTATTTAAATATTCACCCCCAACTAAGTTTTACAATATGTACAAAAACATCTCAAATTACCATAAAATGATAAGAAATTCGAAAATATAGATACATTCCTACATTCCTCCCATTGGCAACGTCTTCATCTTCTTCCTTATCACTTACAATTTTTTCCCCAACCATAATCTTGTTTTCAACCTCTTCCAATATGGGGTAAAAACTACCAATCTGGCAGCCCAGTTGTGATTCAAAGGTGTGTCTGATGTCATGCAGGTACACGTTGTAGCTTGACTTTGTTTGTAAATCCTGCTTCCTCGGTCGTCTCATATCTGCAGCTATGGATTTCCCAATCGTCATGCTGATTTCTTTAATCTGGATTGAAGCAGCCAGGATTGGCTTACTTAATGCAGCAGAGAGTGTGTTATTTTTTATATTAAAAAAAAAAAAAAAAATCTACATTGTAGTAGCCTATGGTAGCATATAAACTCACAAAGACGGTGTGCTTGGGAGAGGCCTGTGTTAAAGAGAAAGCTGTTTTAACAAATGATTCAGTGTGTCATGGTACAGTATACTGTATAAATGGTATTTCATGACACATTGCCTACTTTTTATGCAGTCTATGTAACGGCATACCGGTGGTACATGGTGGTTTAGTGGTTAGAACTGTTACCTTGCACCTCCAGGGTCTGGGTTTGATTCCTGTCAGGGGTCTGTGTGCGTGGAGTTTGCATGTTTAGCTTGTAATTAGTGGGATTCCTCTGGGTACTCCGGTTTCCTCCCACAGTCCAAAAACATGCAGACTAGGATAATTGGTTTTCCCAACTTGCATGTATAGAAGTAGTACAGTATGTGAATGCTGACTGAAGGTCCTGTAATAATTCCCATGAAAATGCGAATAAATACAATGGTCACCATTGGCCTCCACTGTCCCTAGTTGAACTTCAGAGGTTCATAGATAGATAGATGGATGGATATATTGAGAGTGTTTTATTTAACAATGCAATACAGCATATCACTCCCCTCTTTTGGAATGTAAAGATTTTTGTGTTTTATTTATTGTGATTTGCCTGTTTCAGTGGTAACACTATTATTTATTGTTCCATATAGTTTACATCTGTTTATTATTGTAATTTAGAGATAAGTGAATGTTTTGTGCAAGAAGTCAGTGCTGGTTTTAATTACATCATCAAACTAAAAGAAACAGCAGAATCGCTGTCTGAGATAAGACACGTCTTTCAGTTGGGCATCTGGGTACTTCTTATCCTCAGGCATGTGGGGCATGGAAACTTTGCCCAGACAGAAAAACCGTTAGTATGAGATTTTAGAGAACTAAAAAAAAAAATTCTCTAATAAGACGTAGGAGTAAAATGCTATGTAGAAAGTTCAACAGAAGTACATGGTGACATACTGTACATTTTCCTGTTGTAAGCATCCTGGTATCCTGGGCTTGTAACCAATTCAAGGTGCTATAGTCTGTTTTATGATAAAAAAGATTTTAAAAAATAGTGTGTTAAGCTGTGGCCGTAGCAAAAGTGTGTAAAGTTGCAGAGGAAAACTGTTTAGAAAACTGATTAGGCATTTGGATACGCTTCCTGTCCGGCACTACATAGAAGCTTTAGTCTATGAGCCAATGTAGATCCTGGAAGCGAGCTTCATGAACATGGGTGGGAAGCGTTCAAATATCTACTGCCAGCTGCAAAACATCCGCTCACATTTTACCTAATGTACCATTAAGGGTAATAAAAATACTATTGGTGCTAAAAAGTGTCATCTAGGTTAAAAAGTTTTTATATATATTTTTCATAATACTTAATGCTTCTTATCTCCCAATCCATGCTTGTTTTTTTTTGTAAATAAGCATACACATATTGTTACCAGATAAAAAGAACTAAATTTTATATAGTGTCCGTAACCTTTTTTAAATTTAAATCTTTCTATGATCTTAATTGTTTTCCAGATGAAACTTGGCTAATTTACTGTAGATTTTACATAAAAAGACATAAACCTGAAAAAGTGTATTATTCTATAATGTAAAATTAAGAAATTAAGAAAAATGAATGTCAATGTGGTTACGGACACTACATACTTTTTTAAAATTAAATTTTTATGCTTTTCCCAGAAACTGAAATGCTTTAATTTAAGCATATAAGGTCATATGGTTCTAGAAGCGTACACCAATTTTATCTTATTAATTTTAAATAATTTGCATTTTAAAGTATTATAGTTGAAGCGTGAAAGTATATCGCTGAAAAATGGCCATTTTTGGAGGCAAATATAGAATGATCTCTCCAAAACGGGCAAAGTTCGCAGCTTGACAGAACACCAATACTGTGTTATGGCCATATATATACTTGTGGAACTGTAATAATTAAATGTTTTACTTTTTTTTTTATTAACGTAGACAACACAATCATTAAATGTTGGCACTTGAATGTAATTTAGGATCACGTTATGCCATGTTTCTCATTCCCAGCTGAGAAAATAACCGATGAGGCGCAGGCGAAAGACTTCCTGACTGATTACAACTCCACAGCAGAGGACGTCTGGAACGCTTACACTGAGGCGTCGTGGGCTTACAACACTGACATCAATGAAGCAAACAAGCAGATTATGGTACGGCTTGAGTTTCCTTTTGGAATACAATGCATTAGAATCAAGTTCATATTTTTACACACAAATATATTTTATTCTAAACAGCTGCAGAAAAACCTTGACATGGCCAACCACACAAAGACCTACGGACTGGAGGCACGCAAGTATGACACTACTGATTTCCAGGACGCGTCAGTGAAAAGGATCCTAAAAAAACTCAGTGATCTGGAGAGGGCTGCACTCCCTGATGCAGAACTGAGAGAGGTATACAGTATATATATGTAATACATCCTAAATGCTTGGAATGAACCTATAACACTAATGCGCTGTGCAAAAGTCTTGAGACACTCGTTAGGTCTTTATATTTTGCTTCCAAACAGCCAGATTTTCTTGTATTTTTTTTAATGTTGTCCTAAAAACTTAAGGACTTTTTTTTTTTGGCTCTCATTTTTTGGAAAGATTTTAGCTCCCATTTCCAGTCCAGTCTCTCTATGTGACCAGTTTCTGAGGAATGTTTGTGTTTATTAAGGCACACAATGACACATAAATCATTCATGAAGCATAAAAATTATCAAGTTAAGCAAGAAATGGTGCAAATGATGAAATTAAATTAAATTTAATATGAAGAAATGAGGGGTGGCTCAAGGTTTTTGTACATTACTGTATGTGTGGTAAGGACATGACAAAAATGTGTATTATAACATTGCCCACAAACTTCCATACATTAAAAAAAAACATTAAGGTGATGTCTAAAGAATTGAATTTTGTTTTATTTTAAACATTTTACAGTTTAAACAAAAGTAGGACAAAAGTAGAACATTAACATCACATCAGCTGTGGGAGGCATTTCTGGTCCTGACACTATCGCTGAATTATGGCGACAGCATTATAATTCACTGTTCATCAGAAGTAACAGTTGAGCCTTTAAAGCAGGGAGAATAGATAGTGATGACTCAATTACGATTCATTGACATGAAATGAATCGCGCTATTTAAAAGCTGTCAGATAAAAAAGCAAGTCACTTTTACCAGCATACTCCTCCTGAAATATATCAAACATGCCAGCCTGAGGATTGCTCCTCTTCTTGCTATCTCTTTTATTGGCTTCATCACTCATGTATTATCAGACTAAACGTTATCCGTTTTATTAGTACGAGTCAATAAAGATAAAGCTGGCAAACTTTGCGGCTTAGATAACTACAGGCTCATAGTGACAACCAGTATAGTATCTAAAGTCCTGGAAAATATCCTGCTTGACCAATTTACTGACTTCATTAACTCCACTGAGAGGTGAAGTCAACAGCATTGATTATCGTGTTGCAAATGTAGTTGCAAGTCAGTGGGATATATCAGGCTGCAAGTGAACATTTTGCCCCAGAGGTTGATATGTTGGAAGCTGGAAAATGGGTAAACGTAAGAACTTGAGTGATAAGGGCCAAGCTCACTCACTCATCATCATCTATACCGCTTAATCCTGTATTCAGGGTCACGGGGGGCCTGGAGCCTATCCCAGGAGACTTAGGGCACATGGCAGGGTACACCCTGGACAGGGTGCCAATCCATCGCAGGGCACAGACACACACACACATACACTCACTCATTCACACACTATGGGCAATTTGGGAACACCAATTAGCCTAACCTACATGTCTTTGGACTGTGGGAGGAAACCGGAGTACCGGGAGGAAACACACCAAGCACGGGGAGAACRTGCAAACTCCATGCACACAGAGACGGGGATCGAACCCAGACCCTGGCGGTGCAAGGCGACAGTGCTAACCACTACACCACCGTGCCGCCAAGGGCCAAGCTGTTTTGTAAAATGGTTGAAATGGGAACATTGACTTACTGGTCAATAATGCTGACCACACAATGCTGGTAAAATGGGGCAAAGGTGTATCATCCCTGTTTTGGTAGTGGTTGCTCAGTGTGTTAAAGCTATGAGTTACGGATCAGAAGGTCGGTGGTTGCTGTTCGGCCCCTGAGCGAGGCCCTTAACCCAGTCTGCTTCAGGGACGCCTACAAATGGCTGCGGTCTCACCCCAGTCTACAAACGAAGCAGGGATGTGTGACGAATAAAGCATTTCACTGTCCAGTAATGTATTTGTGATGAAGAGAGGGTAAACTTTAAAAAATGTGGATCATCTCATATATGCGGATGACCTGCTTGTTTTCTGTTTCAGTAGTGCTGGTCTCCAGAAGCTACTGTTTGTTCTGTTTATGGGTCTGAGCTTTTTTAAAAGACCAAGTAATCTATTAAAAAAGTGATCTGTGTGGTCTGTGCATAAAGGCTACTTATTCTAACTAAGAGAGAGAGAGCGTTTTAGTCTGAGGTAGGAGTGAAAAGTGCATCATGAGGAATGATGAAAATGGACAAGGGCGTTTGGAGGTTAGAAAGAGGATGAAATTTCTTTTTGTTTGATCTAACGACATGTTCGAAATGTTCTCCCTTCTCTCTTTTTTACAGTACAATGACTTGTTGGCCTCTATGGAGACCACATACAGTGTAGCTAAAGTCTGTGAAAAAGACGGGTCCTGTCTTCCTCTTGACCCAGGTAAGTTTGCTTGCAAGTTATGTATCTCGAATCTCATGACCATCTACGTGAACAGGATTTAAATTTCTCTACATCTTTCAAGAATACAAACACTGGGACTCATTTTTCAAGATGCATATGAACGATTTATTTAGTATTCATGAGAATGATGGACATGATGGAAAATGTTCGTGTCCCTGAGTGTGTGTAAATTCACACATAAGACGACAGTCTTACATTAAATCTCTTTTTTGTACAATTTTTGTTACATTTGCGGCATTTCTTTGATGCCCTTATTCTAGAAGTGCTTTGGAGCTGTGATCAAAAACTAGTTCACTTGATCAGGGAGCATCGAGAAAAAACTAAGTAAAGCCAGTCAAAACAAACACTAAATCAGGACAAATAAAACTACAGTATAATCAACAAAAGTTGATGGAAGATTTAACATCGCATGCTGTGTTGATGTGGGAAAGGATATTTAAAGAACACTATAATTGTATTTTGGAGGATGAAAGCTGGTCTATAAATCAGTACATTGTCTTTTAATGCTGTACAGTACATCTGTCACAAAATTTAAACAACTTTAAAGTAGCGCTTTCTCCGTGCGATCTTCTCACCTGAATACAGTGTAGATTTATTTTGTGTCCTTTTTTTTTCATCTTTTCTGTAACGTGGCTTTAGATTTTGATCTTTTTATCTGCTGCTATATTGCTGCAAAGGATGTTCAGGTCAAACCGGGACTTTTGATTGTACAGAACACAGTGATGAAAGTAAAAAACTCTCTTTATTTCTCTATATAATCCCCTGCTTCACTACTGCTTGGACACCATGACAGTAAGCAAGTTTTCTCAGTACGCCGGAGCCATGATTGGACTCCCTGTTTCACAGTTCCTACAGACAGATGCGTCTCTTCCACAAGTTGGCCGCAAGTTATTTGTTGATTTTCAAGAACAAGGCGTTCCTGGGGTCTGAATGCTAATGGGAACGACTGCAGCGTAGAGTCTCATCACTGTACCGTGCTCAAACGCCATCATTTACTAGTCCTGGGCTTCATTAACTAGTCCCGGTTTGACTTGAACACCCCATACAAATTTTTGGATAATCTTTATTTCTGTCGTCTTGATTACGTCTTCATTTGTAGTTTTTTCAAACAGTTGTATCRAACTGTTTCAGAAAAATGGACGGATAAATGTAAAAATAGTCCAAGTTATTTTGTGTGTTATTACATAACGTTTCAGTATTCCTTGTCTCTGAGCGATGACATTAAAATGAAAATATTTTATATGAAACAGTCTGAAAAAGATATTGTAAAAACCTTTAAACTGGTGCAAATTCAACTTCAGCCTGATGTCATTATCCAAACTGGGCTGTGGTATGTCAGTCTGACAGCTGATTTTTTWTTTTTTTTTTCCCTCCCAGACCTAAACAAGATCATGGCTGAGTCCAGGGACTACGACAGGCTGCTGTTTGCCTGGCAGGGCTGGCGAAATGTTTCAGGAAGAGAACTGCGCCAAAACTACAAGAGATATGTGCAGCTTGCCAACTTAGCTGCCACGAGTAACGGTAAATGCCTCGAAATGAAGGCTGCCTTTGTGAGAAAGAGGCCCACAGTAAAGCTCGATGCTATGGGTAGTAAATGTGAAATCAGAAATGCAGTCCAGCACGGAATGTTGGGAAATTAAAGCATCCTAGGAATTGTGGTCAGCTAGTACATGACCAGTACATTCTTCTGTCAACAGGTCACTCTGACAACGGTGCTTTCTGGCGCTCCTTGTACGAAACACCCACATTCGAGCAGGACCTGGAGGAATTATGGAAAGAACTGCAACCGCTCTATCTCAACCTTCACACGTACGTCCGGAGGGCGCTCTACAAAAAATATGGAAAGGAACACATTAACCTTAAAGGGCCCATCCCTGCACATTTACTAGGTAAGAGTACAACTTCAACAATTGGTTCAGATCTCTATCACAACATCAGTGAGACCAGAGAGCTCTGAGACCGGCTGTACGACCGGTGCGAATCGATTTGCAAGGCTTGGGTTATGATTGAAAACATGGCTTATGACTTAAAATAATAAATGCAATAAATGCTGTCTGAAACGAATCATATAAAAAGCTCTAGTTTTAGCTGAGCACTATGATCTTGTTTTGAAAAAAAGCCACATATTTTGAGTTGCCGAGCCTGAAAATGTATTCCATATTTTCTATGAATGCGCATTAATATTCAGCTGCTGTTTGCGGCGACTCCAAAAGAGACGGCAGGATTTAATGTCCTTTCAGAACCGTCAAGCGTGACAGTGAGAGCGCGTGTGTGTGTGTGTGTGTGTGTGTGTGTGTGTGTGAGAGGGAGTAAATACTGTACACAGCTATGTGCATGTGCGAGTTTGTGTGCATGCGCTCACACATGCAGAGCTTCCACACGGATGAGTGGCGCATGGAATTCAAAACCCAGCAGCGCACCTCGGCCACAGACAGGCGCCGACCGATGGACCCAATCCAACAACTTCTCTCTCTTTTTGGCTTGTGTGCTTCTCAGGAAACATGTGGGCACAGACCTGGTCGGGAATCATGGACTTGGTGAACCCGTACCCTGATGCCACTCAAGTGGACGTCACACAAGCCATGATAGACCAGGTACTCAAGCTTTTTCTCGACTGCCCAAGCCACATTTACGTTAGTTAAATATGAGATTTGAATCGTAAAGGTGAAACACAAAATTGCTTTTTGCTCGCAGGATAGGCCATGACCATCATTCACCTATAGTGGTTTCTTAAAAATGAATAAATGTACAGAAATGGTGGTTTATTGGAAAACACATTAATCAAAAGAAGGCTAAATCTCTGCGACTCTGCGATTTTCTCAGAAATGGGATGCTGTGCGAATGTTCGAGGAGTCCGACAACTTCTTCAAGTCATTGGGCCTGGAACCAATGCCTCCGGAATTCTGGAGCAAGTCGATGCTGACGAAGCCTGCAGACCGTGAAGTGGTGTGTCATGCCTCAGCCTGGGATTTCTACAACCGCAAAGATTTCAGGTACGCATCTGGGAATGAACATTCTGGAGCTGGTGAAGCATTAATCCAAAATTCCTTTAATGGAATGTTTTGATTTTCCATGGAGCTTCTTATTTGATTTTCCAGGATTAAGCAATGCACAGTGGTGACCATGGACGACCTGATCACGGTGCATCACGAAATGGGACATGTGCAATATTTCCTCCAGTATAAGGACCAGCCCATCTCGTTCCGTGACGGCGCCAACCCGGGATTCCATGAAGCCATTGGAGACGTTCTGGCGCTGTCAGTGTCCACACCCAAACACCTTAACACCATCGGCCTGCTCGATAAGGTCGAGGACAACCACGGTAAGTCTCGAAAGCTTTTCACGACCTCTTGAGGACATTATATGAAGTAGGGCTGAAGCTTGATGTGACAAGGAAGTAACAGAAAAAGGCAAAAAGAGGAATAAAGCAGAAGCATGGAATTTGTATCTTAACACAAACCTAGCATTTACTTATCCTAATACACCATCATGATGAACATCATCTTAAGTTGCCTCTACATCACAGCCACCCTACAGAATGTTGTAGTGTAAAAGGCACTCTCGTCCAGAGTTGACATAATTTCTGGTGTTAATCTGTGCCCAGAGAGCACCATAAACTTCCTGATGAGCATCGCCCTGGATAAAATCGCCTTCCTGCCATTCGGCTACCTGATGGACCAGTGGAGGTGGAAGGTGTTCGATGGAAGGATATCGAGTGACGAGTACAACAAGGAGTGGTGGAATCTCAGGTGAGAAGAGAAGAAATGCTCACAGGAGCATGATGTACTGTACATTAAGGATGTGTCATGTACCAGCTATAATCTCTTCTCTCAGGCTGAAGTACCAGGGCTTGTGCCCACCTGTAACCCGCACAGAGGATGACTTCGACCCAGGTGCCAAGTTCCACATCCCGGCCAACGTGCCCTACATCAGGTACATAATCAAAGCAGTTTCATGATTAACCAAAGTCATCTGTTTACTACTTAGTAGTGGATGTGCCATTGGACCACGTATGTCCTTTGATTGTACAGTGATATGGCCGGATAATTTATGACATGTAATACATCTTATCTTTCGTCTCATGATATGTGATAACATGGTCATATAAACTTTCTCCAAAGCAACAGCTTGTATGTAACCAGTTAGATAAGTGAGGAAATAACACATGGGTTGTGATGGAAAAATAATCAACGATGGTGGTCACAGCAGCAGTGATGAATATAACAAGTGTTCATTAATTAAACAACACCATATTGGATCTTATCTTACCCATTTGTAGAAGCCGTACCCGCCTCATTTTCCTTTCTTTCTCTTAAAGATAGTAAGACAAAAAAAGGTCAGCTTGCCGTATTACTAAAAAACAACAACATCAACATCTTAGTAAGTTTTATTATGTCAGTGACGGTATATGTAAATTTGCCGTTCAAGTCAAACTGGGACTTTTAATTGTGCAAAATATCAGAACACATTTATGAGAGTAAAAACTTGCCTTCATGTCTCTATATAATCCCCTGCACCACTTCCTACGCTACTGTAACCACCATTTCCAGTTACATGAGCACACAAACTCCCATGATCGTCTATGATTGATGTGACCGCCGCTCTGCTCTCTAGACTGCCGGCTACGGATGGCTGCAGCATGACCTGGAGATCTAACTCAAGATGTTTGGATGCACCACTCGGGAGCCTCTATTAATTGAACTTCTGTTATAGAAAGGAATTAATGTCTTCTGATCAATTGGGTTCAAGTTCAACATATTTGTAAACCGTATATGCACATATTTGTTCTGAGAAACGCATTTTGTTTTTCTCTGTCAGGTACTTTGTCAGCTTTGTGATCCAGTTCCAGTTCCATGAAGCTCTGTGTGAAGCTGCGGGTCACACCGGACCTCTCCACACCTGCGACATCTATAAGTCTACAGCGGCAGGAAAACGTCTCGGGTCAGACACACAATAATTATTACTTACTGGTTATGATGGTATACAGTACCCAGTGCTGGTCCCTCACAAACATGTGAGCTGTTGTAATTGTAATTATACAATGTGTGTGTTTGCAGAGCATCACGTTCTTTATGTTCTTTGTTTTTAGTGATGCGATGAAGCTGGGCTTCAGTAAGCCCTGGCCCGAGGCGATGACCATGATCACCGGCCAGCCCAAAATGTCTGCTCAGGCTTTGATGAAGTACTTCCAGCCCCTCACCACCTGGCTAGAGCAGGAGAACAAGAAAAACCAGGATATCCTGGGCTGGCCCGACTATAGCTGGACGCCAACCACGAGTACGTGTGAAAGATGAATTTGCTTAACTCTGCTGCATGTGCTGGTCAAAATCAACTTTTGGGGGGAGAATTATGCTGAAATGAAATATTAAAATGTTCTCATGTAATTGCATTTAGATTTCAATCATATTTCAGCTTTTTTAATCAATCAATCAATCATTTAACAGAGATTATGGTCATGATTTGGTCTGAAATAAAAATGTAAAAAATTATTGGTGTTTGATCTTGTTTGGAAAAAAAAAAGATTTTTTTTTGTTGCTGAAATGTATTTATATACAGTGTAATATATATATATATATATATATATTGCACATGTTGGTAGACTAACTCTTGCTCTATACCAGGGGTACTGAATTAGAATTTCACGAATTTAACGTGTTAGGATTCAGATCTCTATATGTGCACTCATTGTAGGTCTATAAAAAGAAGCAGTTAAAAATAATATTTGTCAATTACCTCCATTAAGCAATTAGAACTTTGATGACTTTTTAAATTTACTTGTATTTGTATGGAATACAAACAATGTTGCTCTGTCATTCTGGGCTCTCAGTTTGTGTATTTTACACACCCTCACTCGGACTGCTGCGGATGCAATATGAACAAAAGTATTTGGACAAACCTGCTTTGGAGTGTTTCTGTGGGACTTCCTGCCCATTCATTCTGTAGAGCATTTTTGAGGTCAGGCACTGATGTTGGACTGATGAAGGCCGGGCTTGCAATCTCCGTTCCAGTTCATCCTAAAGATCCTTGATAGTTTTGAGGTCAGGGCTCTGTGCGAGCAAGTCAAGTTCTTCCACACTGAACTCATCAAACCATGTCTTTATAGTCCTTGCTTTGTGCACTGGGACACAGCCATGTTGGAATAGATAAGGGCGTTCCCCAACCTGTTGCTATAAAGTTGGCAGCATAGCATTGTCCAAGATGTCTTGGTATACTGAAGCATGAAGATTCTCCTTCGCTGGGAATAAGGGGCCTGATTGAAATGCCTGAATTCAATAATTAGCAACTTTGGCCAAATAATTTGGTCCATATAGGATCTGTTTGCTCTAATGATTGGTGGTTTATCTCATAGTGGTGCTTCACGTTAATGCTTTTTATTATCGATGTTAACTGGATTCAAACTTGCCAYAGGAAGAATAAACAGGTATTGATCAGTCCATTTATTTTTACAGGTTCAGTTTTCATAGTGTACTTTCCTTTTCTTGGAGTAACCCAGGTCCATATGTCGCACTTTTGTTTGTGTTTCTTTTGCACACTGTAAACCATTGCACTGATAAGCACACCCACCTTAAGGGAAGAAGCAATAGATTACTTATATACTGATTATTCTTAGTCATCAAAAAAGCATCAGGGTCCAGATAGAACAGTCACTCGGTCCGGATCCGGATGGTGGTCCGCCATTAAGTGATGCCTGGTATATACAAAGGTACATTTGTGCTATCGTTGAACCCAACTCTTGATCCTATTTGAAAATCCCCTTTGTCACGGTTTGATGGTCTCCCACTGGACTACAGAACATTTTATAGGAATGACACCACTGACAAGAGCAATTTGCACATTTAAAGATACGGAAACCAGCATTGAAGACAATTCAAGAAGTGGGAGATCCATCAACTGAGAGAAAGGACTTTCATAGATTTTGGTTTCGACAGATGAGTACAACGATGGTGCAAAAACTATGTTGTATAGTACCTTTTTTACTGTATAGAGGAATAGCTACTCTGCCAACATGTGCAATTTATTAACTGACCGTTGTCAATTAACACTTTAGCATTACTTTCAATGCAAACCTCCAATGTGGAATCAGTTGGACATGTCTTGAGCATCTGTTTTACTCTGTGTCCTGTAGCAGCTGCAGTTGTGGAGGAGAACATTTCCACTGTGGATTTCTTAGGCTTGAATGTGGATGGATCTGCAGCTACAGCTGGACAGTGGGTTCTCCTTGTGCTGGGCATCGTTCTTCTGGTCTCCACTTCCTTCCTGGCCTACAAATACCAGAAATCCAGGCGCCTAAACAAGAAGTCCATGTCTCAAATGGAGCTCAAATAGGAATGCACATGTAGGCTGAAGGTCCTGTATTTGATTTCCCTGCAAACAAAACCCTTGTATATTTATTAATTATTTCTTTCGGGTCAAATTAGTTTGACTATGCAAAAAGAAAAAAGAACGAAGCAGTCCAAGTGTTGTAATTTATTTGTACAAAAATATATTAAATGTTGGGTGGGTTTTCAATGATTTGTTTGTAAAGGCCAAATTGTGTATGCATTTTTAGATTAAATTTATTGGTAAATACATTTATAATAAATACATATTACAATTTTGGTTTTTGTCTTATCTCTGTGGTCAAATTGCTGGAAGCTGGGGTCAGACCGCAGGGTCAGCCAGGGTACAGCGCCCCTATGCACACATGTATGGCAAGTTCCAGTAGTCTGTATACAGTCTACTGGAATGTTTTTTTTTTTGTTTTTTTTTTTAGATGTGAGAAGAAACCAGAGATGAGATAGATCCTGGAGTTACTATCGTGCTACAGTACCTTATATAGTCTGTAAAGCTTAATATTTAAAAAAGTTAAATACAAAAAAGGTTAAAAGGTAGCAAGTCATCATTACTGTATTAATGTATAACCAAGCTTTCAAATAAAATAAAAAAAGCCAAAAAAAAAAAAAAAGGCTTACACTCTAAAATTTCGTTCTAATGACGTTGATTATAGGGAACAAGGTTGTGCCCAGTTCATGTGTTTAAATGATTCATCATGCTCCCAGAAACACTATCACAATTAGAATCCTGAAATATGGCCATGCCATCAGCCATTCTATTGCCACATAACGTTGCTGAGTCTAGACCTAGACCTGAGCCTAGACCTGACCAACTGAAGCAACGCAGATCAGAGAGCCTCCAGAGGCTGGCCACTATGCATGATAGGTACATCGCTTCATGAGCTTCCCTTCTTACCCTAACGCACCGGAATAGGGTTGATCAGAACTCATCACACCACATGACACACTCTTTATGTTCCCTAGCAAATTAAAACTTTTTTTTCTTTTTTTTTGTCTGATGGGTCTCACTAACAAGTGTTTTCTTATGGCCACACAGCTGCTTAGTCGCAATCCTGTCAGGGTGAAAATGCTTCTACGTTCACTACAAAACATACTGTACCTCCGATTTATACTATTAAGTGTTTAAGAGATCTAAATTGATCTGATGATTTTTTTTTCTGACCACATTTTTTCATCAGAGTTGACAGTTCAGCACTATGCTTCCAGGATTTAACAGTATGTTGAAGGGTTATTTTCTTTGCTTGATGCAGACTATTCATTTGGTCCTTTTGAAATGACGGCTTGTTTTGGGTGGGAGGTGAGGGTCAAGATAAAATTAAAAAAAAAAAAATCAGATTAAAAGCAAGTTTAAGCAGCACATTTTTTCACCACTACATTAAAAAAATAGTTCAAAACATACAGTAGTAAAGACATTTATCAGTCAAATGCACTGGAAAAGCAATAACAAGGACAAATACCTTTATGTACAAAACATTTTAATATCTCGCATTTATAAAAAAAAAAAAAGAAAAGAAGCACAAGTACTCTCTGCCCCTTATATGAATTACTGAATCATCACTTCTGGATATAATAATAAACCCGGGCCGGATTTGAACCTAGTGTGAATGATTTACTCTCTTTTATTTGCTCCAGCAGAACCTAATGACAGTGTCACAAAACAGCTGATGGAGATTCTTTCACAGAACGACACAGAAGAAAAACCAGTTTGAACTGGAATTAAACTCTCGCTGTGCATTACAAGCTAACAGAGACACAAAAAACAAAGTTTATACGATATTTTCCAGTGTATTGACTCGTATTAGTCATATACCGTACATACACTCATGTATAAAAATAAATATCAATTCAGTGATGTGTGATACTCGTCCCTGTGCTATAATTCACTGTGCCTCATTACCAGGCAGCGTCGTTGTGTCTTTGATATCTTTTGGGCAGAAAAAAAGAGATCCTTGAAACACTACGAAACTGTAACACTTTTAGCAATCTGTACAATAATTCATAATTCATAGTTAAATCTCAGACTGCGGAAATGTCTCTCACAGTGTTAGTCCGAGTGTGAGCATCATCTGTGATACATTAAAAAACAAGCACAAACTAATATCAATAATAATAATAATAATAATAATAATAATAATGATAATAAAAATACACAAAAGCTATTCTTGGGGAAATGTTCTTCAATACGTTCAATAGAAAATCAATGAAAATGTTAAAGGTACATGTGCCCAAGAGAAGGCAGGACGGTTTCAGTCATGAACACTTGTTGATCTGTGACACAATATCGCACCAGACGACAACAACAACAACAACAAGAACAACATTATTCCCACAGGTCATCAGTTCTTTATGTAGTTCATCAGTGTTGGCCCAAAAGAAAAGCCAAAACGCAAGAGTCTGTTCCATTTAGTCACGGTAACCTCCAGCCATGGCATATTCCCTTAAACCAGCAGCCGAGTGGACGCTTTCCAAGTTCAGTAGTAATATTCTTGCACTTCTGTCCAGTTGGTGACCCAGAGTTTTTTGTTGAGCTCGTGCTCAGGCTGGAAAGCCCTGTTCAACTTGTACCTCTCCTCCCTGCGAATTTTCACTCCATGGTACTTAGGCATCACCTTGTAGTAGACAGCTCTTTTAAAGAACCCACACTGTGTAACAGAAGCAGAGAGTGAGAAGAGAAGGAGGAAAATTATTACAAAATGATTCACGTGGGATTAAATACGCGTCTCGCTGCCAGGACCTGGAGCGAACCAGAATTAAATAGCTTTTTGAAGAGAAAATCTGGCAGGAAAGCTCATTCAGAGAGAGGCTGTGAGTTATTTCCCATGCTTCATTTGTATGGAAATAGAAATCTTTGTGCACAAAAGGTAGCTGAAAAAGGTACCGTTTCCAAAACAAGCACCTGTTTGAGCAATCGAAATGAGACTGTGAGAAAGATAACCCTTATAGTGTTCACCTCAGCAGGCAAATGATTTAGCTGCGGAAAAGGAAAGAGAAAGTCCTCTGATCCGAGCAAAGCAAGCACCAGTCTGTTCAGAGCGGTTAAATGCAAGAGAGTGAGTCAGAAGGGGGAAAAGTGCAAAATAGGAAAAGAAGGGGAATAAGTGGAATTGATTCCACGGTGGCGGCATTACCGAGGCGCACCAACATGGGCCACCATGGGGCCGACGGAGGCCCCGTACCGTCTCAGTAGTCCTCGGTCAGCTTCTCAGTCTCAGATGGCTGGATCTTCATCTCCGCTTTTTGGGCCTTGGCTTCATACATCTCCCTTCGACTGGCGCGTTTAAAGAAACCACACTGCAGGAAAGGTGGGACGATGGATCGGAATTTGATTAATAGAAGACTTCTGTTTTCTATCAGACGCCTTAATGGTGCAGAAGCGCTGTTCCACATCCCAAAAAAAATTTGACACTGACAATTTCATGGGATTTGAACCCAAAACAAACTAACCGGAAAAGAACAATCTATAGAGTACATAATGTGGTATTCCTCGGCTAATTAGTCCAAGTCATGTAAATTACCAGAGAAATGTTTTATTAATGCTGAACATCGATCAAACGCCTTCACTTCATTGAACAATCACGGAATTGGATCCATTCATTGAAATACTGTATAACACTGTTTGTATTCATAACCATCTGACCATCTGAAAGCACTTTTRTAATCACAGTTTTTGTGGTCAGAGTCACGTTAATCCCTGACCAGTGGCTCGACTCAACCTTTGGGAATAATTTACTCATGCAAACCTTTGAAGCAAAAAAACAGGACAGTTAACAGGACAGTGTTAGTGTAATCCAATTTGAGGATGTTTAAATTTCCGAGTGGCGTTCAAGTCAAACCGGGACTTTTGATTGTGCAGAGGCAATAGAACACATACTGTAATAGTTATGACAGTTATAAAATCTCCCTTTATTTCTCTATAGTGTGTCACTAGTGCTTGGATACCATCGCGATAGAAAGTTTTCCCAGTTCACCAGAGCCATAATCGGAGTGTCTGCTTCTCGTCTTAAACACTGGCCTCCCAGGAACTCCTTTAATGGCCCTTTCTTTTAATGGTTTGATCATGGCTCCAGCGCATTGAGAATGTAGATTATATAGAGAAATAAAGATGTTTTTACTCTCATAGATGTTCTCTTATTCTGCACAATCAAAAGTCCCGGTTTGACTTGAACACCCCTGAGAAATATAACCAGCTACTGTATTTACACACTTTATACAGCTGTTACAGCATGGACGTACTATTGTTTTTGAAAGATATATAATAACTTCAGGTGGCACAATAGCTTAGTGGTTAGCGCTGTCGCCTTGCACCTTCAAGGTATGGGTTTGATTCCTGCTTCGGGGTCTGTGTGCATGTTCTCCCCATGCTTTCCCAAAATCCAAAGATGGCTTAGGCTAATTGGAAATCCCAAATTACCCATAGTGTGTGAATGAGCACAAATAAGCACTGTATGCGTGTGTGTGCCCTGCACCCTGTCCAGGGTGTGCCCCGCCCTAAGTCTCCTGGGATTGGCTCCATGACCCCTGCGACTGAGTGAGTGAGTGAGAATTACTTTGAATGAAATGCTGTTGACTATGTGATAACTGAACAAATGCCTCTAACACAATGTTGTAACGTTGTAACTGTTTTGACTTCAAAATAATACTGATACCAAATCGACAGCTTGAGTGGGGTTCGAACGCTGGTTGCTGTGGTGARAGCGCTTCATGCATAACCCTCGGGGCCATTAGAGAACATGCTGTCGATGCGAGTAAATGTGAAGACATAACAACAAGCAGCACAAAACAATACTGGACAACAGCAATTTACTGTAATATTAAACTGGAAAGCAGCCAAAAGAGAGGGGAAAAAAACAACTGCTAACGATCTGTTCTGTTAAAGTGGACGTGATGATGTGCAAACACCATATTACAGTAGAATAATTTGGGAGCTACTGTAAGAGGCACTTCACAGTAATATTTCTAAAAAATAAAAAAATTAAATAGGTAATGAACATTACAACACTAAGGGATGCGTGACATGAGATCTCTGCGCTGTGTACTGGAAGCTGTTGTGTCCGTCCCAGTCGCCGATCGGAATTCTAAACCCTGCTAGAAACTTAAGAGAGCATGGATGTGGCGGATGATGATGATGATGATGATGATGATGATGATGATGATGATGTTAATAAGCATAAGTGCAACAAATAAAGGTTACAATTCCTTGTTTTGAGGTTGTCAATTCAGGGGTCAATTCAATGTCATCTCAAGGTCATTTTATCAAAGTCTTTCTAACTTTCAAGAACAATGTTGTCCTGATATTGTACAGCATCCCAACATTGTTCTAACTTTGTTATAATGTTGGGGTTCCTGCTGGATAAGAAGCTTGTCAATTTCTCTTTTGTTTACTAGCGTAAAAAAAAAAAAAAAACTTTTTATTACTTTATTTTTTACCCCTCCTGGCTCACAAGCCTTTTAAAGATGCAGGCCAAACCATACTGTACGTAAATAAAGTCAGCCTGAAGCGAAAGTAACTGCTACCAGATGGAAATGCACATCTTTCACATCTTGTAACCTTTCCCCTTCAGTGAACTGGCGTTTCCACTTTAATAACCTTATTTGTGTTTTAGTCTGAACACTGCTCTATCTGAAAAAGCAATCTGCGACAAGAGGTCAACATTGGCAAATACTTCTACAGTATGTTGATGTTAGATGTAGATGTTGGCACTTTTTTCCTTTTACTATCTGAATTCTAAAGTGAAATGGTTAGAAACACGGAGCACACTACCATGAATAAGCTACAGAGAGATACAGACACATTGATCTTAATACTGTAGCAGAGATGTGATGTGTGTACCTTCCACAGGATGAGACTGATGATGCCTAATAAGAGGATTCCTGCTACGCCTGCAATGATATATATCCATAATGGAACGTTATATGGGGTTTCTTCTCCTGGAATGGGATCAATGTTCACCGTAAACTGTAGAGAAGAGGAAGAGGAAAAAAAGGCAAGGGAAATGATGAGCCCAGTGTATTAACCATCCAAACCCCAGCATTCTCCTTGAATATGGATATTATGCTACTTCTCTTCTATACATAGAAATAAATCAATGCATTTCACTAACTAGCTAACAATTGATAGCAAATGCTCTGTGATCGACCATCAAGTTCATGGAAGGTATGTGTTTAGGACAAAATCATGAGTGGAGATAACTTAGTGAAGTGGCATCAGAAAAAAAAAGAAATCCTCAGTAGAAAGTAAGAGCATTAACAGGATTGAGACTAAAACAGATGTATAAACATTAGAAGACTTGTTAGTGAGACTTATCAGGAAAAAAGGTTTCCATTTGTCAAACGATCATGTGGTCTAATAATTTCCGATCGATCCTATTCCACAGTGATGGATGCAGTACAGTACACCGCTTCCTGCGCTYCCCTTCTTACCCTGATGCACCCATCACTGTGGATGAGGGTCAATCTGAACTCATCAAAAAGAGCAAATAAGGGAAGCGCATCAAGCGATGCACCCATCATGCCTAGTGTCCCCCGTACAAGCTTCTGGAGGAAGTGCTATGATCTGGGGTTGCTTCAGTTGGTCAGGTTTAGACTCGGCAACGTTATGCGGCAATAAAATGAAGTCAGCTGACGACATGTAGTGAAGGTTATAACAATCAAAGCATTTTTTTCTCTGATGGCACAGGTATATTCCAGAACTGAAATTGTGAAAAAAGGGTTCTGGAAGCATGAGAAATCAATTTCACACATGAACTGGCGTTTTTTTTTTTTTTTTTCAGTGTATTTATGGTCCCCAGGTCCCTAAATGGATGGATGGAGTTTATTTATGCAAAGGCAAAAAACTTCCAATTGTCACAACTCATGTTCTAATTATAATTTTCTCGTTAACTGCACTTGCTGTCAGAACAATCTCCTTATTTACAAACTCTCACGTGTACATAGTGATAGTGATACGAATAAGTAAATGATTCTCCCTGACCTCTCGAGTCTCAGTTTTCATCTTGATGGTGGGTTTGTCTGTCTCCAGTCTCAGCATGGCGTTCCCTTTCACGGTCACCCGAAAGGCGTTGGCGAAATCCTGAGAAAAAAACGAGAATGTTAGTGAAACACAGAGGGATAACAGCTCTGTGTTAAGTGTGAAAGGAAAAGAGCAGTGTGTTCCGTCTGAACATTCACCTCCAGCATGGTGCTGTTCCACACGCGAGCTCTGACGGTGAGRGAGGCTGAAGTGGACATGTTCCTCAGGGGGCACGAGAAGGTCACGCAGCGAGCCGTCTGCATCGCACAGTCCTTTTATTTACACAGGATACAGACGAAGCTGTTAGTGGTCCAGTGATGGTGATGAGTGATCTTCTGTACCAGTGGTTTATAGTGTACTGAACAAATTCGTTAGTCCATTCTCAACCAATCAAAATGACTTTATGTGCTGAAGAAATGTCCCTGAATAATGTGCAAGCATTCACTTACACTCCTCAATAAAATGTTCAACGTTTTTGCAAATCAACTGTATTTCTAGAAATTAAAACAGTTACACTTGATCAATGGAATGCAAAGGCAAACTGAGAAATTATAGTATGATCATTCCAAATTCCAAAGACAACTCTGATGGTGTAATGCAGTAAATATTGTACCATCAGGTAGGTCTCTTTGCGTGGAGTGAGGAGGGTTACAGCTGCTTCAGTGAGGGGAAGGCTGTTGTCCGAATGTCGCTTAGGCCGTTTCGGACTCTTCTTTGACAGCTGATGACAAAAAACATTTAGTGCATCTTTTTTATTTTAATCAGGTAAAAAAAAAGGAAGAAGAAAATCAAAATGTTGAATTCAAAAGCCAAGAATGTCCTTGTGCATGGTTACCAAAACCTGAAAATATTCTAGTTATATAGACTTAGATWGATTTTTATTATAATAGGTGCGTTCAAGTCAAACCAGGACTTTGTGCAGAATAACAGAAAAGTAAAAACTACCTTTATTAATCCATATAATCCCCTGCTACAGCACACTAATGCACTAATACCAGCGTGCTTCAGGTCTGAAATGCTGGCCCACCAGGAATGCCTGTAATGACCAAATCATGTGGAAATGGCTTGGAGTGAGGTCAGGACTCTATGTGGCATGTGGCAGCTGAGTTCCTCCAATGTGCAAGTGTTGTTTGAGAATGAATGTATGTACAGTTCCCATAGACAGATGCATCTTGTCCACAAGTTGGAGACAAGTCATAAGCCAATTTTCAAGGATCAGATGCTCATCAGTAATCTGTAAATGTGGATCATTTTTACGTCTTCATTTATTAGAAATTTCATTACAAGTCCCAGTTTGACTTGAACACCGCTCGTATTATTTTATTAACAAGCACGAGTGCTCATCTGATGATGTGTATTTGCGTTTTAGTAAAATGTTAAATGTGTGCCGTGCCCTTCGTCCATACTCACTGTGAGGTTCAGATGATTTACAATTTGTCCGGGAGGAACGCAGTGCGAATCAGATGTCCCGCCGGTTAAGATCTCCGTCAGATACAGCAGCCATTTACCGTTTGTCACTTCAAATGGCCACTGGAAATCCACAACCAGAGTTCCTAACATTCCTAATGGTTCTCCCACCACGTTCACCTGGAAGGAACAACGGGAAAATAGTTTTATATAATGCACCGGAGACATAATAACAGATTCCGCATCAACGGAAACACTTATCTGTCAGGATTTATTTGTACTTTTTTTAAAGGTAAAGTGCAGACTAATTTGTTTTATTTTCATTTTATAGATTGTATTAATTATTGTTATGTATTTATTTTTGGGGGCTGTGGAACAAATAATTTGAGTTTTCATTATTTCTTATGGGAAATGATGATTTGGTTTACGAGTGTTTTGGAATACGAGCCCATGAATTGAGCCCTTGAATTATGCTCGTAATCCAAGGTTCCACGGTATTGTACTTTCAATTCTATTAATTTTGCTTATAAGTGTCAGTGCAAAACTACTAATGGAAAAGTCAAACACCATGTAAAAATATTGTAGATACAACTGGAAACTGTATATTTGGACATCACTTTGGGCACTACTACAGTATGTATTAAACTTCTATGATCTCTGATATTGACTTGTTGTATGTCTGTATGACCCCAAAACTTTTGACTATTTTGCAAAACAGTACTTTTTGATGTTTTTACAGTTTTAGCTTAAATCTTAAATTAAAGGGATTAAATCACTGGCGCCTTGACATAGTTAAAGAATTGACAAAATGTGGACATTAAGTGAGGAATAAAACCCTCTTGGATGTGCTCCGGTAGAAAAATAATCCCTGAGTGAATGGTGTGACATTGAAAATGTGATATTGTGATATTCAGATATTCAAAATGAATCAACACCATCCGACCAATCAGATGTGAGGATTCAACAGCATTGTGGTCGAATAACTATGGCAAGGGAATTAGAAAATACTGACCTGGAAGACGTACTCCACTAGACTGCCGATGTCACTGGTGCTGCTCATGCCTGACTCGCCCACCACTTCACCGCTGAAGTAAGTGTTCACCACCGAGTTCTCTCTGCAGGGTAGAAGAGCGCGGATTCATTTCTCCATATAAAATCCCACCATCTAATTCTGTTGCTTACTGTTGCTCATGATTTATCAAAATCTATCAAATGATACGTTGAGGAATATAATCTATTTTGGCTTTAAATATTAAAGCATGTCAGATGAAAAAGAAATCACGAAAGATAGCCGACATAGTATAAAGTGAGTATGGCTCCTGCGGGCTCTAKTTCCTCAASAGGAACAAATAGAAGAAAAAATTGCGCCATATTTATGCAATATCACACTCTTCCTTACTCATCATCCATACCACTTTATCCTATTTATCAAGATTCAGAAGCACAGCTACACAAAATGCACGTTTGGCAACGAATTGTCATTTGATTCCCAATCGACAGTATTAACTTTGTTATAGATTGTTTTTGGTTTTATGATTTTATTATAGAGGCAGTACAAAAACATTTCTGGTTATCAAACATCAGTATTMCATCACAAAGGTAAAAGTTACAGAAAAAGCTTTGTATGCCACAAAAGAAAGTATTATATACAGTAAGCGACCACTTTTTAGAAAAAAAAAAGAAAAGAAAAGAAAAGGTGCAACAAAGTCGTCAGGAGAACTGTGCAAAAAAGCTAATTTCAATACTGATTACTGGGGTTCTTGGCGGCTTTTCTAGGCTTTTTATTTCCCTTTATTTATGTTTCTAAATGTATTCTACTGCAGCATTTATTTGCATGTCCCTAAGACTTTTGCACAGTCCTGCGGCAACTCACAAATAAATAAATAAATAACATTTTCTTCTYGGTTTGAAATAAAAAATAAAGAAGCTTACAAAGCACGCACAGGATTTCATTATCGGGAGAGAAATCCAAACCAATTTACAAAACATTAAATGCACCAAGGAACAAAGTGAAGGCCATCATCAAGCACAGGAGACAGTGACATTACCAGGACTGAGGCGTCCGATCAAAACGGATCGAAACAACTTATTAGTGTGACCAGCAGGAGACCTACAGCTACATTAAAGGAGCTGTGGGAATATCTGGCATGTGCTAGTCACTCTCTTCATGAGGTCTGGGCTCTGAGGTAGGGGGCGAGATGGAAGCCCAGAGATAAATGCTTTCATAAAGACATGAAGAGGACTGAACACAGGGAATCTCCTGACAATCTGGATAATTTTTTTCTTTTCCTTTTTTCCAAAAATGTTTTTAACTTTGCTTGAATGTTACAATCACATGAAATGTGGAAACCTACAATTAGATGTGCAGATATTCTACTGTATATCACCTGTGAGATGCCTGCTAACCCTACCTGAAACTAATGCATAGGTTGATAATTATATCACCCTCACTCTCACTCATCATCTATACCGCTTAATCCTGTATTCAGGGTCACAGGGCCTGGAGCCTATCCCAGGAGACTTGGGCACATGGCAGGATACACCCTGGACAGGGTGCCAATCCATCGCAGGGCACACACACTCACACACGCATTCACACCCTACTTCCAATTTGGGAACGCCAATTAACCTAACCTGCATGTCTTTGGACTGTGGGAGGAAACCGGAGTACCCGGAGGAAACCCACCAAGCCCGAGAAAGAACATGCAAAYGTTCAAAATRTGTTTYTTCATTTCTCATTTACGGTATGTCTACCTAATTAATGATTGTAGATTGTGCTTCTTTACTGTGCCTTACTGTATAACACGGGCTTGGAGACTTTAATATCTAAAACACAAAACTAAAAATAAAGCAGCTTGACATACTTATGAATAAAATGAATTGAACACAAAACATTAGCATTAACGGAATTTCATAACCGAGCCATTTGTGTTATATTGYGTGTCGGTAATACATTTCAATGATGAAAGATATGTAAATCTTATAAATGTGTAATTATGTACATACATAGAGAAGGAGGTGAGGATTGTGTTCTCCACATTCAGGCTGACTGGGACAGGAAAGAGATCGCTCTGTTCACTCAGACTGAACGCACACACACACACACACACACACACACACACATACACAAAGATACAGAAACACACATCAGAAAGTTTCAGAATTATCATATGAGTGTGTGCTGCTGGAGGAATCTTTTGATATTCTAAAAACCACATGCTGAATCAAAGCGATGACATGAGATCAGGGCACTCACGTAGACAGCTGCAGCTGCAGCACGATCTGATCTGTGTACAGTGTAATATAAGTCTCAAAGATAATCTGAAAGGAAATCTGCAAAGAAARAAAAGAAAAGAAATAATTAAAAATGTCTACATGTGACAAGAGCTATGTATGAGCTACAAAGTGATTACTGTCAGATCTCCAATCCGGTGGAAGTTAAAGAAATATATTATTATTATCATTATTATTATTATTATTATTATTATTAGTCACAGATTTGTATTACCTTTCTGTTGCCCTTAAATGGATTTCCAAGATCACACAGTACAGTCTTGTTAGCATTACACTCGATTTCCTGGTATTTAAAAAAACAATTGTTAGTGAGACCTTCTAGATAWTGTAGCAATGCTGTCAAAGCYGYAAAGAGCGCCACTGTGTGGCCTAACCTTGGAACGAAAGCCAGAGTAGGTGAGTGTAGGGGGAACGGTGATGTTGAGCACGGCCTGATGTGCGTCCTCGGCTGGCTTGTTGTTCTCAGGCACGTTGCTCACCTCCACTAACAGCACCAGCTTCTTCACACTGCTGTTATACTCCATCGTCTGTCTATCATCCACGCTGAAATCAAAGCAAATGCTTTTACATCTGATTTATGGACAGAAGTTAAATGAGAGAAACAGGACAGATATTATGACAGAGTTAAAGATGAACAGTGGACAGCTTAAATACAATCATGTGCTTCTAATGCGGAAACATCTGGTTGTGTCATATTTATTGCTGTCAATCGATGGAAATTTTTTTATCTACTGTAGTTGAGCACAATTTTAAAATACACTGATGAACTTGTATTATAAACGTACTGTACAATGTTGGAATAAGAAAATGCATGACAAACTGGWTAGATGAAACAGATTCCAGTTTTTTAATCTCCCATTCAACATATGTTGAATTTAAAATCTTTCCAATGGGACTGGCACTGCATGCAGCGGCTGGGTAATATGAGGTGTGGCAACAAACCCAAATATCCAAAAATCAACAACTTACCCGTACCCACCTGACCTTCAGTAATTTTAAAAGTCCTTRGATGTTTGACTGTATACACCGAACAGTCATAACATTCACACATTACATTGATGCTGAATTATACAGTATATCAGAAAACACATTAAACAATTTTTGGGATACTTTTATCCAAACTTCCATCTAGAGGCTTTTATAATGAAAATGGCATTTAGCACATCTGGTGATATTTCCTCCTTATTATCCATGTTAAATGTGCCATTATCACACACAGCTGGGTAACCGAGCTGCAATTATGGGCAGCCATTAGGGTCAGATTTGGTCACATTGGAACTAATTTGTATTAAAAAAAAAAATAGGTGTAATAAAAATTCTACATTAATCACATGCGTTATATTGACAGTCCTAGTCATATTACAAATTATAATGGGAGCATAAGCCAAAATTATATTCACAGTACACGCTGCCTAAACAGCGGCCAAAAACAACTCACAGAAAGTACAATAAAATTGTTCGACAAACATTAGCTTTGTCTACATTGTGCAATATTATGGCCAATTCATATGCAAAAATGATTCCTCATGCTCCCAGAACCACGCTTTCACAAGTTCCTAGAGTTCTAGAATATGCTCTGTGTCATCAGGGAAGAAAAAAAAAACCCTATCTCTGATAACCTGGTCATTCAGTACATTCAGGTCATCAGCTTGCTTCATTTCATTGCCACATAACGAACGGCGCTGAGCCTAAACCTGCCTAAGTGAAGCAACCCCAGATCATAACACTGCCTTTGCAGGCTTGTACAGTGGCCAYTGTGCATGATGAGCTTCATTCCTTCTTACCCAAATTGAAGAATTAATCTCTMTAAGCTGGGTTTTTTAACCCAATTTCAGTCATTTTAAAAGTCCTTAGATGTTTTACTGTATAGAACAAACAGTCATAACATTCACACATTACACTGATGATGAATTATAGATCAGTAAACTGGTGACAGGATCATGGGCACCTAAGGCTCATCTACGCCTGTGGAGATCAAAGGTCAGTCTGTC
Organism: Clarias batrachus; assembly: GCA_003987875.1. Lineage (NCBI taxonomy): Eukaryota > Metazoa > Chordata > Actinopteri > Siluriformes > Clariidae > Clarias > Clarias batrachus. The sequence continues at coordinate 127,623 of QMIH01000928.1, forward strand.
TATTCCATTCCCATAAAAAAACCAAAGCAKCACAACTTGCTGACAAAAAGTCAATGCTGGTCACGACAGTAAGGAAYCAGAACACCCAGTGTACCACAGCCCATCATGCACAGGGACCAGCAAGCAAAGGTCCCAAGGTCTCCGACCCGGCCTGTAACCTCCCCAGGTTCTAATCCGATTGAGCCCCCATGGAACGCATCGGCCAAACAAGCCTGATCTACAGTACAGAGGTCCCATCCCACAACCCCAAACCTGGGCATAATGTTTTGCTTTTGTGATAGTATGGCTGATCAGTGTATAGACACAATATCAGCACAAAAAAAATAGAGTGACCATGACACAAAATAAAAGTTAAGACAATGAGCCCGATTAAAAAAAAAAAGCAATGTGAGGTATAATGTTTAAGAGTGCTATCACACCTGGGGAATACACTTTGCTGCTCACTGGCAAACTGCGCCTTCACCTGCAGATTGCTGCTGCATTTGTTATCGGAGCCGCACTCCTTCTGGAAGTTAATCTAAAAACATGCAAGAATGAATCAATAGTAACCAATATTTTGCAGGAATATATTTGTACTATTCAAAGTAACTGTTTGTGTATACACTATAAAGCAGAAGGTTTGGAGAACAYCTGACCATCATGTCCACATGTGGTTCTTTCACACAAAATTGCCTTTGTATGCGTGAACAAAGTGAGCTCAGTGGTTTAACAAGTTTGGGGCAGAAGAACTCAAACAGTCAATGCTCTAAAATCTGTTATTATAACTGCAAGTGTTCACAAATTTTACATTCCACATTCCCGTAGCTTAATCCTTTAATCAGCYACTGTCTGTGTAAAATAACTGTATCTGTACCTCGGTTTTCTCCGTCAGCTGTTGCTGGCCACTGAGCATAGGGAATGCATCAAGGTCCTGTAGCGTCTGCTGGGGCTCCACTGCAGCGTCGCTCAGAGAAACATTTAGGAGAAACACAATCGGCTCCAGTTTATTTGACACCTGCTCCTGTTGTGGAGGAAACACTGTTACTTTAGAGAGGTGAACACAGCATTACAATTACCAAGCGTCCGTATGAACAGTCTTACTGCAAAATGAGATAAACACCATTTTTTGGACTTCGACTCATTATGGCAAACAGGCTTCTTAAAATCTTTTTTGTCAAAAATTGCTATATGTTATTCTTTTAGAAGCTTTGAACTCTCATTAGGACTGGTTTTCTAGAATTTGGGAGGCATGATCCACTTCAACAGCGTTTGGTTATGGCTTTATCTTGAGTTCTCACTTTAGAATTTCTGAACTCTATTTTGACTGGAATTATTGGCTTATCTTTTAATACATTTTTATTTTTAATATTGTTTTGCATAATATTAATGATAATTATTGGGTCCATGGATGTATATGTTGATGCAAAACCTGTAATATCATAAGCTGCTGTCATCTTCATTCATCTTTGTAACTGTAAAACTTTACACTTTTTTCCTTGTTCTTATTTGCTACCATTATTTGCTACAATAACATAATCAAAGCMTAAATTTTCCTTTTTCTTTTCAGTAAAACTCATCAACATATTATTGATTCTAAATTGCATATTTACACTGCCGGCTTATTGATCATTGTGACATAATTGTGCGAGGTGGATTTATTGCATTTTGCAAAATGATAAGACTTTTTTTTTTTTACTTTTGTAACCAAAACAATTTTGAAATAATATTTTAGGATTTGTGGTAATAAACAAGTCACAGCCTTGACTCAAAGGAACCACAAATAAAATATTTTAAATATGGATGAAATATATAAAATACTTTGCAATACGTCTCGCTTCTACTGMAATTTTACAGTTGGACGTACTGTATCTCATTCTGCTGCCAAACTGTTCATATTTTAAATAAATGTAAGTGGTATCTCTTTAATTCTTATTCATGAATATGTATATATACATGGCTGTGAACAAAGAGAAACTTGTAAATAACTCATGAAAGAATAAAGTTGGTCACCACCCATCTTGAAAAGTTTGCCCCCTCACACATACTAATGTGCCACAAACAGGACGTTAATATMACCAACCATTCCCATTTTATTAAGGTGTATCCATATAAATGGCCCACCCTGTATATTTAAATAACCTATCCAACAGATTGCATAATTAATGCATTTCATGTACAGTCATTCACCAGTCTGCATTAAGACAGTGAAGATAAGATTCAGCAAGAAAGCCAATGAAGKGTGTGTGATGTTTTGTTTTTGACCAACGTCTATCTTTAATTTTTAAGGTCCATGTTTTTTTCATGTTCTTTTCTAATGTCCATATTACTTATCATTAGTACTTATAAGTGTTGAATGCCATAGYGAGTAAGATGATCAGCGCAGTTAATGTGTAGATTTGTGAGAAAACTAATTAACACTAAATAACTGCTGCTTACATTTACTCGAAGCTTGAGCTCCTGGCAGGTTGGAGACGTGAAGGACAACAGTCCTGTGTATGTGCTTTTGCCATTGATGAACTGCACTCTTGGGCTCCGCCGGTTGCGGTCTGCCTCCACAGTGTACTTTACAGCTGGGTAGAGAAGAGAGGGCTTATAGGCTTATCATTTACAAGAAGAGTCAGATCCAAAAGTTTATCTGATTCCTCTTTTACTTACTGATGTCCTTTTTGAAGTTGCGGTTTCCGTTGCTCATTGTATAAGTAAAACACATCTTCGCTGTTATACTACAAAACACGATATAAACTTTTGTTCATTTCAGTGCTTTCAGATGAAAAGATCCAACAATGTACAGTATTCTGTGACGTAAAAGAATCCCGAAAACGTTTAAGGAAGCGTCCTTACCAAGAGTCTGTGCACTGGTTGGGATCCACAATCTTCGGCTCTACCGTGAAGTTTTTGGATAAATGGATGACTGGACGCGCCCTGATATGAAAACAAATTCAAATTAATCATAATTTGAGACTCATTTCTATTAAGTTGACAGTATGCGCCTCCAGGGTAGTAAGCATTTAATAACTAACCTCAGCAGTGCTATCCGGTCATCGAGAGAGCCGACTAGGATGTCAGGATATTTGTTGCCGTCCATGTCCATGCCTCCACTGAGGGAGTAGCCGAACGTCTGGAAACCACCAGACCCCAAAGACTTCCCTTCAATAACCTACCAATAAAATAAAAAAAATCTGATAAAATCTGAAGTTAATGCATTAATGCAATTATATAGAGCAAGACAATGCCTTAACTTTACCTGACTGGGAACATTCGTTATTCCCTCCTTGCTCCCGGTCCATATATAGACTTTTCCTGAATCATGGAACGGTGCTCCAACTGCAAAATCTGACAGAGCAAATCAGGAAAGAGGACGTTTTATGATATTGGTCACATTTATGGTAAGCTTGTATTCCTCTAGGTGGCAGCAAATGTCCAAGATTTTTTCATCTACATTTAACGTTACTTTTAAACTGCTGGTATTCTTATTTTCAGAAAATTACAAGATGAAACATGACAAGATGAAACATTACTGGCTAAATGAAAATGCTATTCCGTCCATCCATCCATCTTGGAACCTCTGTAGTCCAACTAGGGACTGAGGAGGCCAATGGTTACCAATGTATTACTTCCCATTTTCACAACCATTTTCACAACATTCATACACGCATTCACACACTATGGGCAATTTGGGAATGCCAATTAATTGCATGTCTTTGGACTGTTGGAGGAAACCAGAGTCTCCGGAGGAAACCCACCAAGCACGAGGAGAACATACAAAACTCCATGAGTCTGAGGAGGGAATCAAACTCACACTCTGTAGGTGCAGTGCGACAGAAGTACCACACCAACTTGCCACCATAAATGAATTTACATGCGCTATATACTGTATAATAACACTATAATATTACTGTGTGGCCAAAAGTTTGTGCACACCTGACCACCACATCCACTCTTTTGGGAAGGTTTTCCACTAAAATGTTGGAGTGTGGCTGTGGGGATTTGTGGTTATTTAGCCATAAATAAGAGACCAGGCACTGATGTTAGGAGATGATGTCTGGGTGCAGTCTGTCTCCCAGGGGTTTCTTTAGGGTTGAGTTCATTGTGTCGGCAATTCAAGTACTTTCACACCAACCTCGGCACACCATGTCTCCCTGAATGGGATGTACTGTGACGCTAGAACAAGTTCGTACCTTTTAGTTCCAATTAAAATAAWTTTTTATTCTACAGCGTCTAAAGACATCATGCAAACTTACACAACCTTGCGGACACAGGTTTGGTAAAAAATAAATAAATAAACCCCAAGGTGTCCACATATATTTGATCATTGAAACGGCATCGTTCTGAAATAAACTGCACCTTGGAATCCATCCTGATTTATATCTCCTATAGCTGCCACAGCGAATCCGAACGCAGAACCCTTTTCGCCGTTCAGGATGATGCTGGACTTGTTCTGGAAAGATCCGTTCTCGTTCATGAAAATGTACACCGCTCCGCCGTGCTCTTTGTAGCGGTCGAAATAGAACGGCGCCCCCACTATCAGGTCATTCCAGCTGAGGTGGGCAAGAGAGTCATTGGTTAGCTTTTGTTTCTCAGGGAGGGGATGAAGAAACAGAAATCAGGAACATGGTGTATATTTAATTACATTTAAGATCTGAAATGGTTTTGGAGGTGAATTACATCTTACAGACTTTTAGCATAAAAGGGTTAAAATTGAGGTGCCAATGTGTGCCGGTTACCCAATTTTGGCTAAAATCTATTGGAACGATCTTCCAATGGGTTTTCCACACAACAACAACAACAAAAAAAACAGCCAGATCAGTCAAGAAAAATCTAATATAACTGTTTTATAACTGGATTTTTCCAATCGAAACCATTTTATTTGTGCGTGACATATTTGGTTGTCTGAATGGAACAACGTGACCTACTCATCATTGTTGAGATCCGCCACTGCTATACTGCTCCCAAAGTAAGAGCCCACTTGCTCTCCTGGGATGACGATCACAGGCTCGAGCTTTAATGACCTTTTCATAGCCAGCGTCACTGAACCCCTGGAGTCATCTCTTGGCGCCCCTGTAACCACCGTGTAGTCTTTTCTGCTCAACAGCTTCATTTCTTCTATTACAGAATACCCTAAAAAAAGGCAAAATTCATTTACATAATGAAAATATGAATGCTTCRTTCTGTGTACTTATTACAATAAGGAGCAGATTTGGACGTACCCATGTAGCTGTTGCGCTTGTTCAAAAATTCAAAGCCTTTTTCACTGTAATCCCAGGAATTATCTGGCGTCGTGTCTCTCCATGTAACATGCACGTTGCCTGGTGAAAGAAAGACGAGCTTGATCAGGTTGCATGCAGGAGTGTTTCCCAGTCGTGCAGATGGAGATATTTGTGCTGCTCACCCTGCCATTCGAAGCTCCCCGTGCAGCCTATGTAGACATCGCTGTCCGTCATGCCTGCAGAAATGCCCATGCTGCACATGCCTTCCATGTCCATGTCCGTGTTGGGGTTGCACACTTCATACGAGTGGTCCTGCCACAAGTCCTCGCGGTCGAAGCTCAGGTCGTTACCCCGGACGAAGCATTTGCCCACCATCCGCCGCTGTTCCTCTCCTCCACCCTGCACTATCTTCACATAGCGGTGGCCACATGCCTGTGAGAAGAAACTGTACTTCAGATGCTCGACTAACATGTGGATAAGTAAATAAAAATTCTACAGGTGTAATACAGAAGATAYGTTTAACATGTTAATCTCGCTCGCTCACTCACTCATCATCTATACGTACAGGGGGCCTGGAGCCTATCCCATGAGGCTTCGGGCATGAGGCTGGACAAGCTGCCAGTTCCTCACAAGGAATACACACTATGCGCAATTAGGAATTAAGAACACCAATTATGCTAATCTGCATGTCTTTGAACTGTTGGAGGAAACTGGTGAACCCGGGGGAAACCCACCAAGCACAGAGAAAACATGCAAACTGGGAATCGAACCCAGACCCCGGAGGTGCGAAGCGACAGTGCTAACCATTAATCCCTATGTTAAAATGAACAAGGTAATGCACAGAGTGGTTTCTTCCATTTATAGCAGTTAGTGCAAAGCAACACGTACACCAGTCTGCATCGATGAAGTGTTTGGTTGTCCTCAAGTGCTCACTAAAGACTGAAAGCTCTTTATGGGAGCATGTATGGCTTGATAGTGTAACCCAAGGTGCATTTGATTTGACAAATTGTAAAAGCGAAATTGGGAGAGACAGTTCTGAGGAGCGGTTAGATGCACAGAACCGGTTCTAGCCCTGATTCTCAGAACTGTCATCATTTGGGCGTCCATGACATCAGGTTTTAGAATTTGGTATAATCAGGTGTATCCTAAGAAAGTTTCATTTTATTTATTTATTTATTTATTTATTTGTAAATCATTTTAAGTCAGCATTTTAAATTATTAATAACATGCGGATAGTTCTAAAAATACATAATAGTATTTTAGATATAATGTTTTTTAGATAATAATAAATTTAAAGAATAACTTCTTTAAAACTGGAAATTCAACTTAAAATCTTTTTCCAAGTCAATACTTAAATCGAAATATTGACCATAACTGAACTAAACGCACAATGACTTTTCCCTTGCTTTTCACGTTGCACATACTCACAGAAGGTTTTAGTCATGGGGTATGTACCAAAAAAAATCTAATTTTCATTCAAGTCATGCCTGGTAATGTAAGTTATGTTTGTGTGGATGATGTGAGTTATTGTGTTTTAAATGAAAAAAAATGTAAAAGCAAMCCATTTTATAATATATTTGTTCTCTTTTTTTTTTACTAGGACTTGCAGTTTTATAATTAAACTAAACTGTAGTTGTCTAATTCAGCTAATATTGTAAAAAGTATCAGTAACTTTGCTAAATCTGAACTTATATCCAGCAGTCGTCGGTTACGATGATGACGATATGATGGTATGATCACGKCGCTGCCAGGTTCGAAACTTGACATGCGTCATTAACGATTCTTGTGGTGAAGGTAAACTGTAAGGACACACCTTCGCTCACCTGAAAAGAACATTCTTTAAGGCAAAGACATACCGTAGTTGTAACTTACGTACAGCACGTGTGAACATAGTTGCCCTCACAGAAGTGTCATTCGGGTATTTTTAGCCACTGTAGAACAGACAGAACTACCAAATAAGGCGTGACTGCTTGCATTGTTTCATGTGTTATACTGTAGAAACCTGTACGTCTATCCGATAGTTGTGCAGTAATAAGTTTACGATGGTTTGCTCTAACGACACAGAGAATTCCTGTCTTACCAAKACTCGTCCGCCAGGCTGCTCTCTTTGACTGGCTATGGTCACTCCAAGCCACATGCCTTCGATCATCTCGGATGAATCAGCTAGACAAGAGAAGAAGCTGATCAGTAAGCAGAGATTAAAGAAATAAAGGTCTATGTACAGTACAGTACAATCCTTACTTCTCCACAAGGATCATGGAATATTAGCAAAACACGATTCAGGAACAGTGACTTTTATTATTTATTAATTTATTTATTATTAGTTTATTGGTTACTTTTCAAATCTTTATACCACAACACTTGAATTTTCCATTCTGATCGATCAGAGGGTATTGATTAGTTTTCTGTAAGAACAGTGGTGTACAGTACTATCTGCATGTTCAATTACAGGTTTATATTAATGTGCATGATTTAATACTGTGTGTTGCCATGGTAACCAAGGTGCAGGCAACAGTGCTAACCAGTAAAGGTATGCACCGTATAACAAACAGCTTTCCACACACAGGGTGTGCGTCTCATGTATTCTGYGCCGCATGCATACAGTATTTTAAGACTTATAATATTATTGCTCTGCTTCATCACACTGCTTACAGTAGAKGTGGCTTAATCAGGATATCTTTGTTTTGTTATCTTCAGGCATAGTGACTACCAAAAAGCTCGAGCAGACAGTAAATTAGGTTAGGGCCTTGGATTTGATCAGAAGGTTCTGAGTTTAAAGGATTCCTCTTGAGTCCTTAACCTTTAACTGCTTGTCGTACAGTATAACATTGCTCTCCACATTAGTTCCATAGTTAAGTATAYAACATAATGTTGGAGCAAAATCCAAATTTCACAGAACACACTGCAGACGGTAAGAGACACATCGGAACACATTCGAGCATTTAGCTGATTTTTTAGAAAATCAGGCAGAGGATGTGTCACGCTTCACTTAAAATGTGGACATTTAAAAGGTAACAGCAGTTTTCAAACTACCTCATGTGTCAGGGAAACCTTACGTGTCAGGGAAACCTTATTTGGCAAATTAAGTTAAAGCCGTCGCACGTGTGTGTGTAGTTTGTTTTGACAATTTAATGATTATTTATCTTACTTTCACATTTGACACTTGTATTAGGCTGTTCATTTTCACTTAACACTTATTTCTAATGCCTACTGAAAATGATATCAGTCATGCAGAGGACATGCAAATAGTTTTCATTCTGAGCCTGATAGGAAAACCAACAAAGAGAACAATGAATGTTGGCGCCCGGGTTCAGAGGGAGCCAAAATGCTTATTCGAGAAACAAAAGGTCGGCTCTACGCTTTGTCTCTAGTCAGAAGAAAATGTACGTTCGAGGAGATAATTGCCCTGCCTAACTGGGCTCGATACATTTTTCATTTAACATAAACAGCTGACAAAGGCATGGGCAGGGCAGGCGCGCAGGTGTGTTCGCATTTCTGCACTTGGCAAGGACTACAGAGCGGTGACATGGATTGTTTGAAATTGAAACGCCTACCATTCGTTACAAAATAAGATTTCAATTTTCATGTGCGTGTGAGAAAGGGACTTTGAATTAAGTGAAGTGTTTAATTAAAGAGCGGTGTAGAAATATGCGCCTAGCACAACTCGATCCTGTGTAAAGACACGCTGGTCCTGAACGTGTTGAACCAATAAAAGTTCACCTCTGTCTTTTCAACATAATAAGTTGCAGCSAGAGACTCCCACAGGTGTTGCTGTATATATACTGTATATATGTGAGTGTGTGGGTCTGAGTTCACGTGAACATGTACAATAGAAGTGATCACATGGTTTGCAGAAATCAAAGCTCATCTACAGTGTCCTCTTTAGTTWAGATAGAAAAGTGTTAACTCTTGGATTCAGGTAAAATAAAGTTAAGTTTAGATTTGTTCAGAATTCAGACTCCCTCCATGATGCTTTCTACAGCCAAAAAATAGTCACTTTACAAACACTTTACTGTCTATGATTTGCTGATGACATAATGAGGAACTTCAAAAGCTTTAGAAAAATATTTATAAAATTATAATGTAATGCAAAACAAATATGAGAATCAAAAGATTATACTTTGTATATATTTTTATATAAATTCTATTCTATTATTTAAATTATTATTATTATTATTATTATTATTAATTAAACAGTAGGATAGTATTGTTTTATATTGCATTATATATAATTTTCTATTTTTCTCTATACATATAATTAAGTTGACGTGTCTGTACATCAAAGATGTTTGCGAAAAAATAATTTAAGCGGACGTAATATGAATAATAGTACACATCAAGATGCTTTAAAATTTTTTTTTTTTTTTTAGAATTTTTGTCTGATTTTTTGTCTGTCCTTCTGTGCACGCATCATGGAAGAACTCCTGAACAAATTTTAATATAATAAATTTATAAATATTTATAAATTTAAATGGAACCGCCCCTTTTTTTTAACCTAAAAAGAAATTATTAGTTAATCAAAAAATCCAACAGATGGCGCTGCACATTATTTAATGCACTCTTATGAGTATGCAGTTGAAATCTACTTAATAAACGCGACCTCACACCTTCATTCCGCGCACTTCACAATAACACGTAAAAAATTTGAGTTCATTCCAAAATTCAACAGATGGACCTGTACATTTTTTAAAACATGCTTATGAATGTGCAATTAAATTCAACGCAATCTAGTATAATTATATAATAAAATAACTAATTAGTTTGGCATCTGGCAGCGCGGTAGCTTAGTGGTTAGCACTCTCGCCGTGCACCTCCAGAGGTTCGATTACCAGCCAAATTTGATTCCCACCTCTGGGTCTGTGTGCATAAAGTTTGCATGTTCTCCCTGTGCTTGGTGGGTTTCCTCCGTTTCCTCCGGTTTCCTCCCCATGCACTGGYGTTCCCAAATTGCCCATAGTGTGTGAATAAGAGTGTGAGTGTGTGTATGCATGCCCTTATCTCCTGGGATAGGCTCCAGGCTCCACATGACCCTGTATACAGGATAAAGTGGTATAGACAGTGAGTGAGTGAGTGAGCGAGTTTGGCATTTTTTCACTCTGATAACCTTGAATTCTTATTAAAATATTAAAAGCAATATAATGATGATATCTTAAATCAATTTTATGTTTATTACAAAAACTAAGTTAAGCACAAAACAATAATTTGAGGATTAAAGTAGATTGTATCTTAAAGAATCACTATAATTGTATAATCATTATACTTTATACTGCTTATCCTGCTCAGGGTTATGGATCGCCTGGAGGCTATCTCAGAGACCTTGGGGCACAATCAAACACTAGAGATAATTTGGAAACGTCAGTGGGCCTACCCAGCATGCACTGTGGGAGGAAACTGGAGCACCCACCATGCTGAGGCGGAGATCAAACCCCTAGAGCCGCAAGGTCAAAGCACTAACCGCTACGCCACAATGATGCCGTCTTCAATAATGATTAAACAGTAGAATTAGATACATTTGTGGAACACGACAGATCCCCCTAAAATATATGCCTAAAAACCCTGGATGTSTTTTTAATATGCAGATTTCCATAAACATTTTCAAAAGGCATACTTAGTCACATGACTTGGGCTCATCATAATTGTTGAGGAAGATACATGGATTAGAGAAAGAGTAAAAAAAAMAMAAAAAAATTAAACAAAATAAAAAATAAMATAAAATTATTAACATTAAACTAATTAAAGTTTAAGATTTTGCAAAGAAAAGATTTTTTTAATTAAAGTCCTGTAGAGTTCACATAAGACAAAYGTTGGACAAACTATTTAGTTTACAAACTGTGGATAAATTGGATAAATTTGCATGGATTATTACTTTCAGTTTTGTGCATGATGTGTTCAGGATTGGCACATTTCAAAACTAAAATGTGTTATCATTTTATCATCATCATAGGAACCTCCACTAGAGGTCACTGTCTGTTTTTGTGTATTTGTAGTTTTTGTTGGTCGACTCAGTTTCCCAGAAGGCACCTCGGTCAGGTGATGAGGGCTCACCTGAACCGAGGTAGCTCATTAGACATCTTATAAATAGCAGTTTGTTCTGGGAAACTGGGTCAAACATTATCCTTGTCAAGTGGGAATTCCTTTTGTTTGGTTTCTTTAAGTTTATATTTTGGTTTATGTTTTGTAACCTGTGTTTTTTAAGAGGGCTCTATTTTTGGTTTGCTTTATGTTCTCTTTGTGTAGATGGAATCATGGAGCTGTCCTGTTTTGTGTTTAGTTAGGCTGTCTCCTCCTGTGTAAGTACTGTTCTATGTGTCCCCAGTGATGCTCTTCCCCCTTGTGTAGTTCTTTGTCTGTGGTGTCGCTTGTCTATTTAGATTTGTGTAGCCACATGAGGGCCTAGCCGCTAGCAGGGTTAGCCGCCAGTAGGGTTTGCCCCTAGTAGGTTTAGACTCCAGTAGGCTAGCCTCTAGTGGGATTGACTGCTAGTGGTTCTGGTTGCTAGTAGGTTAGCCGCTAGTTTGGAATAGCCTCATGTGTGCTTTGCCTCTTGTGTTCCGGTCCCCTCGTAGGTCAGTACTAACCAAGTTAGGGTTAGCCACTAATCCAGTTAGATACTAACCCAGTTAGCTCATCCTTCCTTGCATCCATATTCCATGTAGCTACTAACCCAACTAACCAGCCCTGTCTCTAGCCCCCGGCCCCTTTTGTGTCTTTAATTAGCTCCAGCTCCATGTTTCCATGTGTCAGCGCTCAGTTCCCAGTGTTCAGCTCCTGTTCCCTGTGTGTAGCCCTGAGCCCTAGTTTGAGTTTGTTGTTTTGGTTCCTTTGTTGGTTTGTTTCAATGTTTGAGTTTGTGTTSAATTAAAGACTCTGTTTCAAGAACCCCTCTGCATTTATGCCTGCTCTGGTCCGTCCACTGCACCTACATCACCCGGTCTGGCCTGTAATCASAGCCAGACCGTGACGCATCAACATCTTTAATAAGAAATGTTATAAATTGAACATTTAGACCTGAACACATGCATAATGATTGTATTACTGGTGAAATAAACAGTACTSTGGGTGCGAACTTGCGTACTTGATGTGATGAAGTCAACTCGGGTGCAGTCCGTCGGGTCTGTGGTGATGGGGCATGAGTAGATGGCTCCAGTCTCATTTACCTTGAGCTTTGATAAGGCTTTATCTTTGGGTGCGCCTGCCAGGAGTCTGCACATAAACAAGTACACAAATGGTGTTCATGTTGTAGAATATCAGACACGGCATGGACGAAATCAACATTCTTCAGGACGTATGCTATGATTTACATTCAATTTGGATGTGTGGAGTTAGCGTGATGGAATGAAAAAACTGAAATGAATACAGTAATGTGAATGTGGGGTTTATTCTAAATTTGCAGCAAACAAATTGAATTTTTATCTGTA
>QMIH01000928.1:158370-171388 GCA_003987875.1 Clarias batrachus
TCCTTAGAAAATTGGGAGGGTTGTGTCAGAAAGGGCATTTGGCAATAAATGCCAGAGTCGAGTTGTGATCGGATGGTCCACTGTGGTGATCCCTTGACGGGGGGAGCTGAAAGGGCAAAGCTTAACAAGACTAAAAAAAAAATACAAAAACATATTTTTGTCTTATTCTCAAACTACTACAAAACAAGGATCAACAGAGAAGTTTGGTGCTTGAATGTGAGCTGATTTGACTAGTGACACACAATACAGCTGCTTTCTGTCTGGCCAGAGATGCATTCGACTTAAAATGCATGTGTTTCTTATCAGGATACAATCAAGATGGCGGCACGGTGGGGTAGTGGTTAGCACTGTTCCCTTGCATCTCCAGGGTCCGGGTTCGATTCCCGGCCAGACTCGATTCCCGTCTCTGTGTGCATGGAGTTTGCATGTTCTCCCCGTGAGTTGGTGGGTTTCCTCCGGGTACTCCGGTTTCCTCCCACAGTCCAAAAACATGCAGATGAGGCTGATTGGTGTTCCCAAATTGCCCGTAGTGTGTGAATGAATATGTGAGTTTGTGTATGTATGTGTATGCCCTGCGATGGATTGGCACCCTGGTACTCCTTGTGCCCTAGGACTCCTGGGATAGGCTCCAGGCCCCCTGTGACCCTGAATACAGGATTAAGCGGTACAGATGAGTGAGTGAGTGATAGAAAACCTTAATATTACGCCAGAAAAATGAAAAKAAATATTTCAAAATGTTCACAAAACTGGGAATTTGAACTGCAAATACAAAATGACAGTAATAATAATAATAAAAATGTAAAAAGGYGACAAACTATTCAAACACTACTCTCGAATCAGTTTTCTGTCCTACGATCTGACCCGCTTTTTTTGCACTACGCCATGTTGACAAAACGTTATTGTTTACAGAGAGCGCACACTCCTGGGTCATCTCATTCATGTCCTTCTGTACATGCTGAAAGACGGCTCCTCTGTCCCATGCTGGCTTTGCTAATGTGGCATGAGATAGAGAGAGAGAGAACACCAGATGTATCCTACAGGACGAGTCCCAAGACGCTCACATCACGTCACGCCTGGGGCTCCTTTATCTGCTGGGCTAATCTGCCTGAAATGAACAGGAAAGTGTCATGTCCCTGCTGAGCGCGATGAAGAGGTAGTAATAATATTCCTGGCGGGTATCTCTTCATGGACAAAATATCTCAGGGCTCAGCTCARGTCGATTTGTAAAACGTCCTCCCAAACCCCAACGGTGAATTTAATTACGATTCCAGAAACTGCCTTTCAGCGGATGATTTTTTCAAAAGTAGTTGCATTACAGTTTCAAGTACTGACATTTATTMTATAACTGAAACACTGATTTACAGCAGTGTTAGAAGAATGTACGAAAAACTGACTTCAACTGAAAACTTGGAGAACTTTCATGCTTCATACAAAAATCTATAGCCTCGATTTGGCACGCTGTGATCCATGCCATCCATTTRTCCTGAAATCAATCTCTTTACATGTCCATGCCTAAAACAAACTTTTGGTTAATATAGCCACTCTGTCAATCCATTTACTCTGAAAGCGCACGATTATATTCAGACACGTGTTGAATTTTAGCTTAACCTTGCATTATGGAAGTGAAAAGRTGACTGCGAAAATAATGGACATTACCACTTAAAACCTGAGCAGAACGGATCTATACCGGAAATGCAACATTGGTCGATGACCGATTTAACAAAAAAACAACTCCTTATATGGAAATCCTGCCAGTGTGTGTCGATGGAGGAGGTTTCAGACATCACGCAGTGTGTTTGGGTGTTCAGATACTGTATGTCATGTAGAACCAATGTTATCAATACTTTTTAAAATGTGTCAGAAAACTGCTAGCAGAATATTGTCATGATATGACAAAAATGTAGCATGCAGGAAATAATTATATTATCAAATTATTTACAGCATATTGTCTAGGTTGTGCTGACAAAAAAGGATGACATTCTATATTGCACAATCCTGGCCCCTATATATACTGTATATACAGCATTTATTGTTATTATTATTATGTACTATTAACATAGCAATGCATATATATGTATATTCCCATTTGTATGACCATGGTAGGACCTCCGGTCAACATTCACACACTATGGGCAATTAGGAAATGGACAATTAATCTAATCTGCATGTCTTTGGACTGTGGGAGGAAACCAAAGAACCCAGAGGAAACCCACCAAGCACAGGGAGAACATGCACACAGACCCGACGTGGAAATCAAACCTGGGACCTGGAGTAGCAAGTGCTAACTACTAAGCCACCATATGCCGCTATAGTGGCATTCAACTGGTCTGACACTAAGCCACATTGGATAGATCCCTCCAAGACTGTTGGAACAAAAAAAGTGATGGTATGGTGTGGTATATGGGGTACAAAGATAGTGGGGCCATTCTTCATCAATGGAAACCTCAAGGCCACTGGATATTTGAAATTGCTACAGGATGATGTGTTTCCCTCTTTATGCACTGAAGCTGGCACGTTCCCTGAGTTTTTCCAGCAAGATGGTGCACCACCACATTATGGGTGTCAGGTCCGAGCATTCCTAGATGAAGAGTTTCCTGAAAAGTGGATTGGCCGTTGTGGGCCCCCAAGGTCTCCTGATCTGACCCCCTTAGACTTTTATCTTTGGGGTCATCTGAAGGCAATTGTCTATGGTGTGAAGATACGAGATGTGCAGCACCTGAAACTACGGATACTGGAAGCCTGTGCTGGCATTTCTCCTGCGATGTTGCTATCAGTGTGTGAAGACTGGGAGAAGAGGGTTGCATTGACAATCCATCACAATGGGCAGCACATTGAACACATTTTATAAGTGGTCAGAAACTTGTAAATAACTCATGAAAGAATAAAGTTACGTTAAAACCAAGCACACCATTGTTTTTCTTGTGAAATTCCCAATAAGTTTGATGTGTCACATGACCCTCTTCCTATTGAAAAMACAAACGTTGGATCCAAGATGACCGACTTCCAAATGGCCACCATGGTCACCACCCATCTTGAAAAGTTTGCCCCCTCACATATACTAATGTGCCACAAACAGGACGTTAATATCACCAACCATTCCCATTTTATTAAGGTGTATCCATATAAACGGCCCACCCTGTACATTGTCCCTGATGAGCAAGCCGGCGGTGGGTCTGGCAAGGAAAAACTTCCTAAGATTACAATAGGAAGAAACCTTGAGAGGAACCAGACTCAATCAACACTCATTTGGGTGATATCAAATAGTTTGTCCATAAATCAGTCCCTGGGAGATCTGTGTGCTGTAAGACTGCTAGATATATATACTGTAAAACCGTTCATGGGAATTTCAATACGATAGTATTTAGCGACTGTAGTCACTTATATGGTAACACTGTGGCTACCAAAGTTCAGCAGGTAACCAATATAGTATTATGGTATTATGGTAATCAAAATGGGATGTTTGTACATACTGTACCATACTAGATGTATTAATACATACAACTATAATGGCGTTGTACAGGAAGTACCATTATAGCCATTATGCTGAACTTTGGTGGCCACTGTGGTACCTACTAAGTACCATGATATGTGCCATTTTAGAGTACCTGATATGGTAACCTCCAARTGTTATCACACAATACTTTGGTAAATATCATGGTACTTAGTAGGTACCACAGTGGCTACCAAAGTTCAGCAAGTGGCTATAATGGTACTGCCTGTACTTGACAGTAGACTGGTACGTATTACCTTGTAGAATCAGGTATAATCAAGTACCTTTAGTGTGGTGCATGTACAGTACTATATCAGCAAATACGTACCATGTTACTGTCAAAAACACCATGGTACTACATACCAGGTACCATCAGACTACTAGGGTACCTACAGCCTAATCCCTGGGTGCCATATCAACCACACATGATCTACAGTACATTTGTGTGCGTTCTTGCTTACACACTTAAATTGTAAACGTATCCGTGTAGCAAATAATTACTTGAATATAGTTTGCAGGTTGTTAAAACTGCCTGTTGTTATAAATCGTGTTACACTTACCGCAGCATAGTTTCTCTGAGCGCTAAGTTTGTAAAGCGAATGAGCAGCTAGTGATTCATGAGTACCAGATAAAAGCATCGCTCTGAATTACTTATTCATTAGACATGAGTGAATAAATAGCCCAACATGTTCTGTAAAGCTCTCAAGTGCTGATGGCTGGAAGTGAGATAACAGTCTTCTTACAACACACAATCCTGTCTGAGAGACTTCTTGATCTTTTTCAGGGGAACCAATACATGTGACATAGACACAATTCAGATTTAGATGGCTAGGTGCTTTAGATGAGGTCATTAAAAGTTTTTATATGAATCACTACAGTTTTTTATACAATGTGTACATGTAGATTATCACTCAGGTCATCTCTAGACGGTCTTTAAGGGTGCTTTCACACTAGTGACTCAGGCATGGATCCGGGTAGACTTGACTTTATGTACTGTAAACACTCAGATAAAGAACGAGATCACACAGGATAGTCTTTGTAGACATTTTATTGCCAAAATGTCAATAATTTAGGGATAGAATGTTGGTTGACTTCATTGTAGACTTTGTGTTTATTGGTGACACTTAAACCTACTAGGTGCATACTGCCACCTGCTGCACTGGAGAGTATAAATACGCATCCAGATTTCCAATTGAACTCCAACCCAATACCCATTGAAGTCATTTTAAATTATTAAATACTAAATAAGTAAATAATCACTTCATCTTTTATACTGTATCATTCGTATTGTTTACATTTTCTTATTGACAAAACAAAACAACCCTACAAGCTGTAGCTTTAAATAGATAGATAGATAGATAGATAGATAGATAGATAGATAGATAGATAGATAGATAGATAGATAGATAGA
Organism: Clarias batrachus; assembly: GCA_003987875.1. NCBI lineage: Eukaryota > Metazoa > Chordata > Actinopteri > Siluriformes > Clariidae > Clarias > Clarias batrachus. The sequence continues at coordinate 163,272 of QMIH01000928.1, forward strand.
TAGATAGATAGATAGATAGATAGATAGATAGATAGATAGATAGATAGATAGATAGATAGATAGATAGATAGATAGATAGATAGATACGTTAGCGAAGGAACTTCCAGAATTTCTACAAAATTATAAATATTTTATAAAAGTATAACTTTTAAAGCTGTAAATTATAACGCTAGAATACTTTCAGACTATCACGATGTGCCATCACATCTCTATTAGACATCACACGCTGCCTGTGAGGGTTTATGTCTGCAGGTTAAACAAGCCACATCACGAAAGAAGACTTTCAAAGGTACCATCATGTAACACAGCAGCTGCTTCAGAAAGGCTTCACATGAATCACACACTCTAACTACAGCATGAAACATGAGCATGTTGGCGGGTTGCCACGTCATGGGGATTTAAACACTCAGTAAGTACAGATGAATTATTCATTCATCCTATTTTTTTTTAACTACAGTATCTTAGACAATCATTTACTCTATAAATATAGCAGCATTCAATTAATCAAAGAGGCCTTAAAAGCCATTCATTTTCCCGATCTTGTTTTAAAGATCGCCAGGGAAGTGTGGGAGGTCGGAAAAATAAATCTGGGAGCTGAAAAGTTAAAAACAGAAATAAGAGATAATAATTATTTATAAATTAGGAGAATGTTTTTGTTGAGGGAGTTGAAAGGAGAGGAATGCAAACTGACTAATGGGTCTTGGGTCTAATTAAAGCTGCCAAAAAAGTACTTCCTTGCATTGCTAGGTTTTTAATCAGACACTTTCATTCATTTTTTATTCACCTTCTACACTGCTTATCCTGTGGACCTGGAGCCTGTTCCAGGAGACTTTTGGCACGAGGCAGGGTACACTCCAGAGAGGGTGCCAATCGATAACAGGGCGCACACACAGATGCACACTCATTCACACATTTTGGGAATGCCATTTAGCCTAATCTGCATGTCTTTGGACTGTGGGAGGAAACCGGAGTACCCGGAGGAAACCCACCAAGCAGGGAGAGAACTCGACACGCACAGACCCGAGGCGGGAATCGAACCCTCGACCCTGGAGGTGCACTACGCAACCGTGCCATTTTTTTAATGCTTGAGGTTAGTTAGTTCAGCAAGACAGAGGATAGCGGAATGGAAAAAGAGAGATCGTTACTGAGATGTTCCCCGCTTGCACTTATCATAGTACTTGGCATAGTTATACCAGTAAGGATGGTAAGCTGATTTGAGCTGAGTAATAGAGCTAGAGAGAGAGAGAGAATGAACGAGAGAAAACAGAGATGTCTGTCTTGAATAAAAACGCTGAGTAATTCAGCTCATGGCCTTGAGCCACAAGAGCACAGCATGCAAACAGCTTAGCCACAGCATTCAGCCGTTTAATTAAATGTTCAGTGTGGGGAAATCAGATCTGTAGATCTTCTACCAGTCACCAGCAAATTGCCACAGTTCATAAACTCGCTTTTCAAAGTAAGGATGATGATGCAGGACTGAGGCAGGTGTGTGTGAGTCTGTGTGTGTGTGTGTGTGTGTGTGTGTGTGTGTGTATGTTTGGAGACCAAAAAAAACTACTAATCCTTCAGGATGTTTGTGGGGTAGCAGGTTCCCAAGCTCACTCTCTCCAGGCCAGCCTCAACCTGCAGTCTGACAAGAATGAAAAATTCCTCACATTCCTCAGGGTTGGGGGACCTGAACAGCCAATGAGGGGCTGGAGAGCAACTCTCCATAAGGAGAGAATAAGCTACACAAAGAAGCTGCAGACCCTCCACCTTSAGACACACGTGATGGAGGAGGTCTGGAAAGGTGGAATGGAGGAGAAATTGATTGACGTGTTTTTTAAATGAAAGTGATTGTTTGATTTTGAACCATATATAGTACAAAGATAGGGACGGATGGGGCAGTGGTGGCTCAGACGGCTAAGGCTCTAGGTTGTTTGTCTGAGGACCGGAGTGTCTGGGTTTGAGCCCTGATGTTGCTTGGATGAAAGACCCATTCTACTACCCATAAGGGCATCCAGCATAAAAATCTGTGCCAAGTTGTGTGCGGATCGCAGAACAGCCGAAAGAAAGTTTATACAACATTCCTTTAAAGTTTTACCCCGGGTTATGGTATTACTGTCTGCCTACTGACGACGACAGGGAGTGCAAGCGGTATTATTACTAAGCATGTATACTCAGAGTATAACTGAGTACTTGCTATGCTTGTGTAGGATCTCGCGGATGCTCTTTTCGTCTGTGACGTTACCGGTAAGTCAGTAAAAATCGCACCCCTACAACCTCCATGTGACTTTAGATTATGCTGAAAAGGAATCCAGGAAAAGAATCAGTGTATTAAATACAGTCTGATGATGATCGTGAGCTGTTTTTCTTTTAGCATCCATGCTAGTTTTTACTCCCTAACTACTCTAAGTGCACAGAGATGCCAAACGCCTACCACATATCCACCACACCTAGACCTCTAAGCGAACAGAAAACATTACACAGCAGATTTTTTTCATGACAGTAATTAAAGGGATACCGATGCTATTTTTCTTAAATACCCCAGGATAGGAGATTAACGTATAACTGCCCAACCTTCAGATAAAGCATAAACTTGCAATAAAGGTGATGGTTTGAGGCAGAATAAACCTATATTTACAAAAGAACTGGTTCAGGTGTGGGCAAAAAATACAAAAACATTTATGGGAGAAGTAAAGAATACAACATTTATTTGATTAATATATATAGTATGCTATGACACTAGTGACAGTACCATGGCAACTAACACACTTAGACTGCAAATATTATCTGAAACTTCCTTTCGCATTTTTTGGAACAATACCTGCATGATAACCACATGGTTTGTACACCATAATATACATAATTGCATCTCTTCTACACTTCTTTGATCGTAATTGTTCCACATAAACCAAAGATGTTTTGCCTAGTGTGTCAAAATTTTTTAAAGTTCASCTCGTCTCCAAATTACACCGGCGTTTCGCATTCCTCTCGAATCCTGACAAAACCGATGCTGCATGCATGCCAGGACTAGGTTCCGGCCAACCCCTTGCATTTCTAAAATTGTTGCTACTACGGGGCAATCTCCTGAGTAAATGCAAGCCTTCAGCTTTGAGGTCTCACACTTAGAGACAATGGGTTATTTTTTAAACCCCTTCGACCTTTGACAAATCCCCCCTGTTAACACTTACACGCGCCAACTCGAGGCGGCACATTCCAGTGTCGCCGGATAAACAGCAGAAAGAGCGGTATCTGTGAAGCGTCCTCGAGTGAAGAAGTGGGTCTGCGATGTAGCAAGATAAACGACGTTGTCCTTTTTCGATGCTGCTCTACATCTACAATCAAGACTAGCTTGTCCTCTTGTCAATGAAATCTATCATGGAATGAATAGCTGTCACTGATACGATAAACTCAAAGTCTTTGCATGTGATCGTAAACCTCCTCCAGTCTACAGGAAATACTTTATGGCTTATTCTGGACACGGGAGGTCGACTATATTATCTGTTAATCTGACAGACATGGAGCGCATATACTGAATTTATTGGCGTGTAAAGCACCTCCAGGCCCTGGTTCATGGACAGACTATTAAAATAATGCACCTGGCTGCCATTTCGTCCAGGCATCACTTACAAATGCTCCTGTTAAACTGAGCACTGTGTCTTTTTGGTGGCCGGTCTTGCTTGCTCCCTCAAAGGCCCAGAAGAGATGGACCATCAATGTRGTCATGTGATCCCGTCTCATGTTACACAGTTTAGCTAATATCACTTAAGCGGCAGAGCATGGATGAAGCATCGATCTAGAAGTTTGCTTTGACCACCTGGGTTCATTCGGATTGAGCCGATTGAGTCTTACCCAGTGCACTAAAAGTGGTGTTAKGCAGATTTAATGCCATGCTGGCAAACAAAAATACATCGAGAAAGTTCTTCCAAGTGCCCTGAAATGCTCTATGATGACGGCTTCATCTCAGTGGAACAGGAAATCCCGAATAAGGATAGAGTTCGGAAAGATGAGGAGGGTTGGGGGAACTCCCAATTATACCACAACACAAGGAGGATTATGGCTTTGAATAAGCTTCAACAGATTCTGTCTGGCCTTTGCCACACATTCGCAGCCTTTGTGTACACTGTGGAGAACAAATCTAATAAAGCATCAAGGTAAATMCATATCTACAGTATGTGTTACTCATCCGATGGCTTATTCAACAGGGATGTGTGGATGCGGTTCATCCAAAAACTTCAAAATTAAATTTATTTTCTTTACTTTCCAGGAAGTTCATAATAAGTAGAGTGAATCAGTGCACATTTTTTTATTTTTCATTTAAAGTTATGACTATGAATATTGTTTGTGCGCCAAAATCAAACGCACTTTGAAACACGGCAGCAGGTGACTGTTCWTCTCACAGCTCCTGGTTATACACCGGTTCAATTCTAAGCTCTGCTTATTGTTTGTGTGAATGACAGTGTGTGCATTGCTCTCCTATTCAGGGAGTATTCCTGCCTCGCACCTACTGTAAAATTTCTAGGATCGGCTCGGAATCCACCGGGACCCTGATCAGGATAAAGCGGTTCCTGAAGATGAATGAATGAATTGATTTTTTGTTGTTATTGTTGTTGTTGTTACATGGTTGTTGCTCTTGTTTGCACTTTTGCACATGCACTTCACTCTGTTTTTTTTCATCTTTTTTAGATGCTTTTTAAAATTTATGCTGATAATTTGTTTTAAGGTTTTGTCTTAGCTAGTTTTGTTCATTTATGTTGTTAACTTAAGTTGGATGTATGTAGCACCTTGGTCCTGGAGGAACTTGTTTCGTTTCACTGTGTACTGAACTGCATTTTTAGATGCATTTTTAACACTTCTCAGGAGAAAAAAGCACCCCCCCCCCAATTTTTCAGTGTTATCTAAAGCAACAGTTAATTCATCCATGCAAACCCTATAGTCCAAGTTGCACATCTATCACACACGTAGATCTCCTCTTATCTACTTTCAGGCAACAGTTAAGCCTTGTGTGTTTTTTTTTTTTTTACTCTTTTTTGGTTTAAAACCTCAGCATGGGTTGCTTTAGTTCCTTTTTTACTTTTTCTCACCATTAGAAAAAAAAAAGAAAAGAAAAAAAAAAGACAAAAGTGACATTCCACAGAATAGACATATAAGACTACAGTTTCCATAATAAACAGCACAGATGGGAAAGGTAAACAGAAATGCAAACAGGTTACTGTATTGTGTGGCGTCCAGCAGGTGCTGGATCAAGTTTCACAGCAGAAATGTGACATATCTATTCCTACATACTTACTTTAGTACTAACTTTGCAGAATGAATAAACACCACGACTGACTCCTAAATCTATCTCACACACCTACAGACCACAGCTCTCTTCCCGCACGCGCTGCTCRGTCGGACTCAGGAAAGGTAGAGAACAGACACTCACAGGTACTTCCTGGGCGGCTGCGTCAGCCGGTGCTGCGCTACGGAGAATCCGAAAAAGCTGCCTTTGGTTTTGCCTTCCTTTATGACGGGGAAGCGGAGGTCCAGGTTAAATCCACAGCAGGTCGGCGCGGTCAGGATCACACACAGGCAGAAGAAGTGCAGCACGGAGCTGGGAGCCATGTTTAAGTCTCCTTCTGTCCCTCAGTCTCACTCTGAACAAGTCCTGAGTTTCACTCACACACACACTCGCACACACTCCATAGGAACAGTGCGCTCTCAAGCTTGGAGGCGCGCGCGCGCGCACACTCTCATTCTCTCTCGCGCGCGCGCTCTCTCTATCTCTCTCTCTCTCTCACTCACACACACACACACACACACACTTGGTGTTTGCTCTTACTCTCTCTCTCTCTCCCCTCTTTTGTTCCTTTGCACACAGAAATTGTTTCCCGTAGGCACTGTGTGTGTGTGTGTGTGTGTGTGGAGGTACTGCACCTGAAAGTGGTATCTTGATCTAGCTATCTGTCTATCTGTCTATTTGTCTATCTATCTATCATTGAGAAATTGTGGCCCTTAGACAGTGTGTGTGTGTTTGTGTGTGTGTGTGTGAGCGCACATGCGTGGAGGGACTGCACCTGACAGTATATTATCTATCTATCTGTCTGTCTATCTACCTGTCTGTTTGTCTGTCTGTCTGTTTTTCTGTCTATCTATCCATCTATACTCTATTATATGGACTCTAACATTGGACACCTGAACATCACATCCTAAAAATATATATTCCAAATCGTCTCACTCAAATCTTTCATTTTATAAGATAAGATTCATTTACATAAGATACATGTATGATACATTTATAATACATTACACTATGATGTCACTCAATGTGATGTCACTCAGGAAGTTTTCAGCTTAAGGAAACAGCTCAAAATAAGTGACTTCCTGTTGAGTAGAGCCCATGACAAGCACAGAGAAATGTATGAAGTTCAACGAGATCTAAATTTGTACCAGGTTTTGCAATAGTAGGCAGCAAAATCTTGTGTGACGCCCCCGTGCCATGCCGGGACTYTTAGGCATCCTAATGGCAGCAGATTACAACCTGTGTGCTGATTTCCATTACTTATTGAGCATTTAAGATGAGATAAGATACGATCATTATTGAGCCTGAGACTGCTCTAGGAGCAAAGGGAGTAAAAAATATACATGCAACGAAATGAAGTAATAAATTAAATTAAGTTAAAAAATTAATAAAAAACTCCATAACCTCTGTTTTTTTTTAATAACCTCCACTCTACTTAAAGGGCTTTTTACTAGACTTTGGAGTGTGACTGTGCAGATTTGTGATTGTTTAACCATAAGATGAATAATGGATGAATAGATTAAAGGTATGTAATGTCACAGATTTGAGCAATGACGAACCATCATACATTCCACTTCAGAACAATTTGCCGTACACTAGCTTAAGGGATCTGGAATGTGGGACAGGCTTCTTTGTGTCTTAGTTCTTTGTCTTTTTTTAGTGCCTGTATCTGTTTTTCTTTTGGTCTCTCACACTCCATCCCACAAATACGCCTGTCTCTGCATGTTTTAACATCTTGCCCGAGTCTGTAGTTTTCCCCACTCCTCTTCTGTTACTTTTTAAAACGGAATGTAAATTAAACCTCAGTCCATCTCATCACATTGATCACACATGCATGATGAGGACTCTTCCAAAAACTCTGAGATCCGACTTGACTACACAGCAGGCCTGTTTCTTATACACATCTGTTCATGTTGCTTCTGAGAAAACCGGCTTCTGACTCCTGTCAAGGCTGGCTGATTGGGACGAGCGCTGCCCTCACACAGGAGTCTTGATAAGAGTTCCTCCTTATAGTGAGGTCATGAAGGACTGACCTTGGATTGTTTTTATAGCAGTAATCTGCTTACTGAAGAGAGAGRGGAGGAAGAAGCATGAATTGCCTAGAGTTTCCTAACGCTCATACTGCTGCCCCAGGACAGTAGTTATTCCCCCGTGTCTACGTGTGTGTGATCGAGCTGYGCAGTGTGTGTCATTTTGTATTGAAAGATAACTCTTCCTATGAAAAACACCATCCATGAACACACCCAGACACAAACTTCAAGTAATGACTAATAAAAAAGAAGAATGGATGAATAATAGAAACCCGACCCATAATATTTGATAGTAGGTGTATTTGCGTGACCAAGAACAAAACAGTGTCAGCGTCATTTCCATTTCTAAACAACCCTGAACTCCCAAACATAATATGTCATGCATGAAAAGAATATTTCGGAAAGTAGAAATTTGTCTATGACGGTTTCTATGAAGTCAACACCTACTGTACAAGAACAGTTATATAATGCATAACTCTTGTTTTTCTGTCTTCTTATATCTATGTCCTATGGATCTTATCAATTCATCAGTTCAAGCACTAAATATTATTTTTAACTAGGGGTTTCCTGCGGCTCCGCCCGCAAGCAGATCCTGATGCYTKCGTGCTACTATTACCTGCGAATGGAGTGTGAAGTCAACTCTCTGCCACTCCTCACGCTGCTCCAGTGATTTGTCAGCCCTTAATTCTTCCTGTCCTATGTGTTGTTTGCTTTTACATTTTGAGCCGAAGTCATGTGAAATGCCCACATTATTGTTTTTTAGGTGGCATTTTTCTCTTAAAAAACTGGTGACGCTGCCTACTGTTACGTTCAGTAAGGAATGC
>QMIH01000928.1:171909-183260 GCA_003987875.1 Clarias batrachus
GTTTGGGCTAAAAAACACAATAAAGAACACAATAAAGAAAACTCTTTGAATGAGAAGGTGTGTCCAAACTTTTGGTCTGTACTGTATATATATCTTTCATATATAGTATACGTGTATAAAAATAAACAAGGAGATTTTATTATTCAACATTACTGACACAGACATATTGAATTTGAAAATATTTCAAATGTGATTAATTGTGCAATCATTTAACAACTGTGTATAAACAATATTTATCTAACCGTGGCTCTATGAGTTGAGGCATGACAGGACGGTTTCCTTTGGAGAAACGGTTTCCCTTTGCTGAATACAAACAGTAAGTTGTAATATTATGACTGTGACCCCATGTGGGTAGTCTATAAAACATCCCCGCTTGACTTCTAGCCATTCTTGTCAGGGCACTTGACACRTGCAGTATTGTGCAAAAGTCTTGACACCCCCCATTTTTCTCATATTTTGCTTCCAAAGAGCCAGACATTTTTAACCAATGGACAGTAGTTTTTAATGAGGGCTTGAAGAATAGCTCTCCAGGCTTCCTGAAGGACTTGGCAMGTTTTTGATTCTCATTTTGACTGCACACTGCTTGTACCTGAACAGTTTCAGATGAATGTTTTTGATTGCTAAGCCACATAGTGACCTATGAATCATTCGAGTATTAAAAAAATATATAATTTCATGCATGAACAAGTGCAGGTGCAGATGATGACAGATGATCAGACTGGTGATGAGTATACTGGTGATGCAGAATGCTGAGTGGTTGGAATASACGAGAGAGTAAATCAGGCTGCTGCTGAGGTTGTTACATAAACAACCGATTTTTTTTTTATTGTACCTKAAGGCACTTTGCAACCTGTGACAGTGACATATTTCTTTAATTTAATCGACATCACTGAATTTAATTTAATACAAAAAAATTAGGGGTGGCTTAAAATTTTTGCACAGTACTATAGGTCATGCTGATTGTCCACTCATGGCTCCATGCATAGCCTCTCCAAGCTGAATGTTCTATATAGCATCACAAAGATGCTCCATTATTTTAAGAAGCATTATGTCATTATTAGGATTCTACCTGGAGAAGTTTGTTCACCAAAATGATGTAAAAAGGAGATTAGTCAGAGATGCAAATTCAGCTGGTGGTCAGATAGTAACTTAAAACATAAAAAGAATGGAAAATTGGTTGACACTGTAACAGGCATTAAGATTATTTGTGCTCTATAAATTGCAGGACCGTTAACCAAGCAGGGGTGTCTGTGAGCTCACGTATTCGGAAGTGGTTAGACAACACGTTCCTTAGTTTATTACTCTGCATGAAACAGCTGTTTCAAAAATAGGAAGGAAGGACATATAATCCGTCACAATCTCTGGGTATGAGCTGTCATGTGATACAAGGAAGCTGCAGTAGTTATGTGGGTGGGAATTGGCATATTGGCAAAGGGCAAGCTGCTTCACTTAGATACATTCTCMCCTAATAAAGATATGGAGAGAACAGGGGTAAAAAGTGAAAATAAATATACACTTGACGGCAGGACTCAGGCATGTCATGTTCCGAACATCTCCTACATGAACAGCAGGCAAATGGAGATTCATGATTATGCTGTTGATCTGAATACATTTCTGTGTTTAACACAATTATCAGTGGAACTGCATGGGCGTATAACTGTGCCTTGCATGCTAACTATATAATCAAGTTTCACTTCCACTGAAAATCATAACCACCCCGCTCTGTCCTTTTAAAACAAGCTTTGCAGATGTGCATTTAAGTAAAAAAAAAATACTTTATTGTATCTGAAGCTTTTATTTTTCTGATCACCCTTTGAGTCGTTTCACACCAACATTAATATTTTGCCAGATTTCGTTCAATAAATATCACAGAAGTAAAAAACCAAAAAAAAAACGAAGCAACCATATAGAAACTTGTCAGTCTATGAGCATGTCCTCTCATATACTGTATGTGTAGTGCATTATATGCATGTGATTTATAATTTGGCCTTTGTAAGGTCAACTGCCAGTAGCAAGTTTTTACTCATATTTTGAAGGTGTGCGTGTATTAATTTCAAGTCCTGAATATAATGCCCGCTAACAGTACTATAACAAAAGCGTCCGCTTGATAAATGTTGGCTCCAGACCTTTTGTAAACTAACACTGGTCTCACTGTGCTGAGGGATAAAAGCTGCTAACATGGTCGCTTACACTCTGGAGACCCTCGGCACAGACGTCACAATTTACACTTGTGCTCAGGTCTTTACCTCTATGCTATGTGGAAGTTATTCCAGTAGTGTAAATGAAACGTATAAAACAATAAAGTATGTCAAGTATGAAAAGCGGTCAAGGAACTCCGATCTCTAATGCAATCCCAAGAATGGATCGATTTTCAGTTGGGATTTGATCAATGGCCTAAACACTAAGGTGATGTAATAAGTGTTGTAACCTTAGCTTAAGGGTGCATCCATACCGAGTCAGCTCAGTCTTTTTAGCTGACGTGAGTAAAGAGTAAAGATGGATAAGAGTTCACTTGTCTAAACTTTAAGCCTTCTGCATTGCTTGACTGGATTAACTTCTGAACTCTTTGGCCTCTGTTTATTCCTTCGGGCCACTGAGGGTCCAGTCTAAAATACACTCGATCCTTTCAGGTGATATAAACCAGCAGAGCAGTACTAAGTCATCCAAGTGAAGAATACTTAAAATACACACGATCAGATACCAATTCTGAGCAACTCAGCAGAACAAAAGCCGACTATCCACATGTCCTTCTGATAACCAGGTTAACAACATCATGGCCGAGACCATGATTGAGAAATCCACTGCGCTGTCCAATATCCTGAACAGGAGTGTACGGTTTAAAGCACGTCCACCGCTTCACTCACCTAGGGCGCTCGTTCGAGGGCCTGCCGTTGTCATGGAGATCGCAGTTGCTATGTGATTTCCAGGAGAGGGAGGACATTGAGATCTTTTAAAGCCGTGCCAAATTTCCCAGCTTTGATTTTGACCTTTCATTCCTTTTTTTTTTTTTTTTTCTTCAGTGAACTTTGTGGCAGAGTAGATTTTTTACAGACTGATGTGTGATGAAGGTGGCAGGTGTTTTGGACATTATTTAGTGAAACATTATGTACAAAGGGTGTTTTGATGGCGACACAATGACAGAACAAAGTTACGTTTTAACACTACTTTGAAACATTTGGACCATTCACATGTTTTAGACTCATCACCATACCGGGCTTGAAGAAGTCTTCGGTAAATTTCAATTGGTTTTAACACCTTCATTCACAAGTGCTGGTTTTTACTTGGACGCCCCTCATACTATGTAACAAAAGGTTGGACCAAAAGTTGGAAAAAGAAATGAGAGATATCCTTAAAGCTAAACATCCATCCAATGCAACATCATCATATTACAGTAACTGAATTAGGTTAATATGTATCTGAATCTGTTTAGTGTTTCAAGTGTTTATTTCCGCAACTGCAGTGCACTTAAACCCAAAGTGAGAACGACCTGGACATGGAAGTGTTTTTTTGGGGAGTTGTATGGAATGTAATTGTGTTGCATGCTGTGGATCCCAGTGTTKACACACACCTTTAGTCAGGCATGGTTTGTTATCAATGCTGGTTTGCTCTTCTTTAAACCTTTTTAGTTAAACGTTCATCCATCTGTGCACACTGCCTCTGTCATTGGTGTCATCTCCGTAAACATTCTGTAGCGTAGTGCGACAAAGGGGATTTTCAAAAAGGATTCAAGAGTTGGGTTCAATGTTGATGCGAATGCATTTCTTCTGATAGTGACTTTGTTGAATAGTAATATACATTTTTTTTTATAGCAGAAGAGTTATCCCACCAGCATGTGCAACTTAAATGATCGATGTGTGTAAAACTAAACATATATACAAGTATAACATTAATAAAAATGTTTTGCCCACGTTTGCCCACCTCACACCTCCACTGTTGGGGAATTGAAGCTTGGAGTTTACATAATCTTCTTAGTGCTAGTGATTGGTTGGGGTTTCCTTCGGTCACTCTGGTTTCTTCCGAAAACTGGTCAAAAACATTCAGTTTAGGTTAACTGGCATTTCCAACCTGCCTGTAGTATTGCATGTGTGCTTGTACCCTGAGGTTGGTTCGCACCCATTTCAGGGTTTACCCCGTTACCCTACACAGGATAAGTAGTATATACAATAGATAGACAGTAATAAATAATAGTGTTTATTAATAATATTTAAAATATCACTACTAATACTACTGAAAGTAATAGTAATAATAATAACAAAATGCCAAGAAAATAAAAAGCTTCCTTAGAACAATATGATATCTTTAAATATAAAATAGTTTTGCTTTGTTTAATGCCTTTCTTCATTACTGTATAATGTCATGTGGTTATCTAGTTACTGCCACCAGCATCATTCTCATCATCTGTAGCGCTTCATCCTGTATACAGGGAACCTTAAGGCATGAGGTGGCCCTCATGGAGGTGCCAATCCATCGCAGGACACACACACACTCATTCACACACTCTGTCAGTGACACAATTTGGGAGCGCCAGTTAGCCTAATCTGCATATCTTTGGACTTTGGGAGGGAACCGGAGTACCCGGAGAAAACCCACTAAGCACGGGGAGAACATGCAAACTCCATGCACACAGACCTCAAGGAAGGCAGGAATCAAACAAGGCGACAGTGCTAACCACTAAGCCACTGTGCCACCTCATTATTATTCTAACAAAAAATCATATTTATTTTAATCAAGGAAGCTTCCTTCAAAGAAAAAAAAATAAGATATTATAAGATACACAGACTTTTTTTTAACACCAGGTCTAAAGTAGTTTAATCAATCTGACAATAGTGGGCTGTTATATGATACTCTTTCTAAGTCCTACATTGCACAGTTTCACTGTGGTTCCCATGCTTCTTTCCTCCCAAACAAAACCCCTTTCGACAGCATATCGCTRTAAACCGGCTCCTGTATAATATGTTTGGAATGTGAGATATGGAAAACTGACTCCCTTACAAGCTACAAAAAAAAGCACTTCAATATTTAGTAATTATAATCAYGCTGTTTTTCCAGTCCCGTATTCTTTCCTAGGTACACCTCAATGTCAATCACCAGGCCATCAGGAGAAGCAAGGTCACATATCTTCAAGCCAGTAGGGTTCAGTTTTCCAGGAACAAACTGGCTTATGTGACAGCAGCCTGCRATGGGTGTGATCTGCTCACCTGTTGAGCGTCTCAGAAGTGAAAGCACCCTTGTATTAGCTTGTCTTCTTTCTTTTCCCTGCCCTACATTTACTACATTTACTATTACAAATTAATTTCTGAACCTGAAATATCCATCTCTTGTCATTATTTTTAGGCACGTTTTTCTTTTTGACTTGGAACATTTGAATTCAGTCGTAGCCGAGACATGCCATGTGGATTGATTTACCCCCAAAAAACTCTTAACTTTTGTAGCTTGGTATTCAGAGATACTGTTCTTATCTGCAGCTCTCTCTCTCTCTCTCTCTCTCTCTCTCTCTCTCTCTCTCTCTGATGTGTGAATTATTTTAAGTCTTCTAAGACGTTGCTGTCAAAGTACTGGGAGAAGTATGGAACTGGATTACAGAATTACTATGACTATCCTGTAAAGCTGTAAAAAAAATAAATAAATAAAAGGTGTGATTAATTAATTAATTAATTCAATCATTGATTTATGCAAACCAAAAATGTTATTTACAATCATTCAGTAACTAGAAAGCAACAATGCTTTCCTGTTCCTTGTATGTCTCATCTGATGCTGATTCTTCTTCTTTTGTGATCTTCACTACTCTTTTTGTCTTCTGTAAAATATGGATCTTGTAATGGCAGCCATATTGAACAGAAAGGAAGAGAAAGTTGCCCATGTCCCATTCTAACACRTGATATAATTTGAATTGAGCCCAGGATATCTTCTTAACAATGGACAATAATATAGTAGGTCTTTCTGGGCAAACTCACWTGAAAAATAATACTGTATATTGTTATATAAATATTTGGTGGCACGATGGCTTTGTGGTTAGCATTGTCATCTTGCACCTCCAGGTCCTTGCTTCKATTCRTGCATCGGGTCTGTGTGCATGAAATTTGCATGTTCTCCCCATGCTTGGTGGGTTTCCTCYAGGATCTCCRGTTTCCTGCAWCAGTCCAAAAACATGCAGATTAGTCTAACAGGCGTTTCCAAATTACACATAGTGTGTGAATGTGCCTGTTAGTGTTGACCGAAGATCCTACCACGTTCGTTCCTCACCACCCCATGGTCCCTAGTTGGACTGCAGAGGTCCTTAGATGCATGAATTGATATATATATATATATAGATAAATGAGTCGTGACCATTGTATTTATTCATATTTGTGCGACTGTGGTAGGATCTACAGTTCAGAGTGTCAGGGCTCTGAGTTACTGATCGGAATGTCAGCAATTTGAACCCCAGATCTGCCAAGTTGTCGCTGCTGCGCCCTTGAGCAAGACCCTTAACCCCCCTGTCTGATTTAGTAGTGCCATATAATCGCTGACCCTGCACTCTGACTTCAGCGTGCTAAMAAGAAATAAGGCTGGTCTTAAAAACAATTGTCTATTAAATTGTCCATGCATATCACTTTATATAAATATCTGTAGCCGATGCTGTGTCAAACAAGCTGTTAGACTTCGACAAATTATCAGCACATGAGACAACATTTTACTGTACGTTTTTACTGGGCATGATGGCCACTCTGACAGAAAGAGTGATATTTTGCCATGGTGATAAGAAAGCAAATGTAATTTAACATCCATTTTGGTGAATAATGATGCTATTACAAACCAGAGGAGATGGCCGTGTCTCAGGGTAGACTCAGCACAATGTCAGCAGCTCTTGAGAATGATCGTTTTAGCCACATTTTGTTTAGAATTTTTTAAACATATAAATTTACCCAGATTTATAAATTGACCCAGCAATGTTTTTTATATCTTCTGTAAATGACATCAGCTGGCTGGTGCCTGATTTATATTTTTCATATATAATATTAAGAAAAGTGGCTGATATGAAACACAGTCAACCAAGGAAGAACAGTACACACACACACACACACACATATGTATAAAATTTGTTTTAGGAAAAATAATAAACCTTTTTATTATTTTGAGGGATATTGAGGGAGAATATCGGATGGTTGAGGGAGATTCAGATCTGGAATTTGTTGGTTCAGGAAAATGTTGAGAATGGGCAGACAGACAGACACTGAGTGTTTTCCCCATCATAGAGTCAAACCTGTGCTACCCAGGCCTCCTGACAGTCAAGAAGACCCCACCATATAGAGTCCTATTGAGTACTATTCACAGTACATTACCTACCTTGATTTTCCCACAATGTTTTGGGCCAGCAAAACCAAAGTGCCAATAATAAGTCGTACAATGACATGGAAGAGGTTCTTCAAGTTGAGAAACTCAAGGAAGATTGTCAATGACCTGTAAGAAGAGAAAGTAAAAAAAGAAGAAAGAAAAAGGACAATATTTGGAGAGTCAGGCTTCTTCTGGACAGAAGACTGTAGCCACTCGAAACCAGGAAAAGTCTGCATCAATGAGCAAAGGACCCCMMAAAAAAAGACCTGTCTCATCTGTGTCAGTGATGGTAGTCAGGAGGAGTCCTGAGTTAGCAATCACAACAAGCCAGTGCTGATGACTTCTACTGGACATGGGAAAGATCCTGAAAGTGCAGATGAGAAGACCTGCAGTCATTAGGGAGCACAGTGACAACATGGGTGGTGTGGACCTCTGTGACAGCATGCTGAGCTTCAATCCCATGGCAAGCTGAACCCAGAAGTGGACCATGCATGTGCTTGCTCATTTCTTTAATGTTCCCATCACAAATTCCTGGACCTAGTACAAGTCAGACACCTTTTTTTAACTGATTAGCAAAATCACTGAACAGTTCCTGGACTTCAAATTGCATCGGCAAATGAGCTGCTGAACTACCTAGAACCTGAGGACACTGACAAGAGGGTAGACGACATGAGGAAATCGAAGAACACCAGCCACCAATCAAAAAGACGATTCCACAATCAGAAGCTTTGTGAAGAAAATATTGCACCACATGCCAGAGATGGTAGACTGCAACCATGCAGGGAGGTGCTGAAACCAAGATTGCAAGCGTGAAACATACATGAGATGCATCAGTTGCAAGATGCTCCTCTGCATAACAAAGAAGAGAAACTGCTTCATGGAGTACCTTCGCCAAGAATTGAAGAAAAGAAAGAAACGAGGTGGAGAATAATAARGAGGATGAGGCTAACATATTCAAACTTGTGCTACACAGGCCTCCTGACTGTTGAGAGTTTAACTTATAGTTATGTTCAGTTTGGTATCAGGTGTTCCAAACACTATCATGGTTACAGGTGTATAAAATCAACCACCTAGGCATGCAGACCGCTTCTACAAACATTTGTGAAATAATGGGTCGCCTTCCGGAGCTCAGTGGATTCCAGTGTGGTGCTGTGATATATATGCCACCTGTGCAATAAGTCCAATCATGAAATTTCCTCGCTACTAAATATTCCACAATCAAAAAGTGGTAGACCACGTAAAATCACAGAGCAGCGCCAGATACCGAGACACATACTGTAGTGCACAGAGGTCGGCAACCTTCTGCAGAGTCAGTAGCTACAGACCTCCAAACTACATGTGGCCTTCTGATTAGCTCAAGAACTGAGCATAGAGAGCTTCATGGATTGGGTTTTTATGGCAGAGCAGCTGCATCCAAGCCTTACATGACCAAGTGCAATGCAAAGCACTAGATGCAGTGGGTTAAAATATTATGCATTTTTTTCCATTTCCAAGAGAGATTTTGTTAACATATTTTCAATAAAAAGAAAATTACCAAAATCTGTTATTTATCAAGGGGTGCCAAAAATTTTTTGCATAAGACTGTACATGTTTTTACAGGTTACAGGTTGAATGTTTAGCTAGTTACTGGTGATATCGCGACTGTTTTTTTTGGATCACATATTTTTCCTATCACTATCACACTATAACCTTTGAAGCATTTAAAACTAATGATCAACTGGGCCATCATYGCTCTGGCTGACTAAAGAAAGAATTTGAATCCTGAAGTGTAGACAGGAAACGGGTTCATTTTGGTTAGGTTTAAAAATTGACGTATTTAAAATTTGCACATGATGACATTGTGGCTCAGACATTAGCAATACTGTCTCGCACCCCAGGGGAAAAAATGTGAATCTCACCTCCAGCCTTGGTGTGTGTGTGTGTGTGTGTGTGTGTAGATTTCACTTCCGTTGTACTTCCGTTCTCTATGTACTTTTGTAAGTACTTCTGTTTCCTCCCACAGTGCAAAGATCTGCATTCTAGGCTGGTTGGCATTTCTAAATTTGCTTGTAGTGTATGATTGCTTTGAGTTGGGCTTATGAGTTGTGCATGGCTTATAGTCATTCAGAGCGCACTACTCTGCATCTACTGCAGTAACTGTGTTACAAAATAAATGAAACAATGGTGAAATTTTATTTGTCAAAAGTACACTGTAAACCCGAAGAAGTTGGCAAAACTCAGTTACTTCAAATTTTTTAAGTAATGATGTTTCCAATTTTAAGTAAACAGAACTATCAGTTTTTGAGTTTGTTGTACTCATTCATATTAATCGTTCTTTACTTGCATTACTGAGTAGCCGAACTCATACTATAATTTTTTATATAAGTTGTTGTTGGTCTTTCCTCTGACAATGGGTCACCAAAGCGGTTTGTCACAAGTTTTTACACCAGATGTCATTCTGAACACAACCCTCCCATTTTTATCTGGGTTTGGCTCAGGCTGGGAATCAAACCCAGGTCTTCCACAACGAAACACCTACCACTGAGCCACCAGTGCTCTGGCACTTAAGGTTGCCTAGAKTTGTACAGATTATGTGAAGGCAGACCAATCCACCATCTTGATTAAAACAATTCGATGTGGGCAGTTTACATGTGCATTGATGACGTCAGACACAAAATCGCTAGGCTGAAAGATTTTAAGTTGGTGGAACTTTAAGGAGACAGTTACTGTGGCTTAAAATATCAAATTTGTTCAGCTAACTTGAAGAGCGTCATTTCTACAAACTTATAAATACCAAAAAGTTCTAAATACTCAAAAAGGTCCATTAATTTGAATTAATTGTAATTGTTTAAGTTAACAGTACTCAATATGTTTAATTACTTTGAGCATTAGGGTTTACCGTGTACAAGTAGTGAAAGTACTATGATTGAATTACATCCAAGAAAGTATAGTATGTAAATAATGTATTATATGGATATGTCATTTTTTTTTTAACTTTCCACCACTATTACGACCGAATATGTTTTGACAGAAAGAGCAAGAGAGGAAGAGTGATGAGAGAAAATTCAGCAGTAGAGTAGACCTTTGTCTCTGCGCACAAGAGGAACAACACTCCACAGACTTGCACATTTTCCACACAGCTGAACGCTTCTTTTAGATCATTAAATGCTCATTCATCAGTGCACTGGGACACAGATTCAGCACAAAAGCAAAGACAAGAAGGCCTGCATGGGGTTTCAGCCTTTTTTACTGCTCCACAATTAATGAACAGGAAACACAAGCTCCAAGAAACAACTTGCTTACACTATAAATAAATTATGTTTGGTCTATTTGTCTATCTAATTTTGAGGATCGTAGAACAAATTGAGAAGCAAAGGACATGAAATGAAGATTTGTTTTTTATGTACACAATTGTTAAAACATCTTTAAAAAATTATAATAAATAATTATACGTAAAATATAATATTCTGTAATGCATTCACTATATGGCCATTACACTCATATATATGCTTTTTTTTTTTTTTTTTTACCAAACTGACATAAGGTATGAAGAACTCACTTGAATAGAATGTTTTTATCTGCTGTAGAAACTCACTGAAACCAAAGGGTCTAAATCTGTACCCTTTGTATAATTACAAAGGTCCATATAGGCATGGTTTGCCAATTCTGGAGCAGATGAACTCGAACTTCCTGCACCAAACCCTGACCTCAACCCTACTCAGCATGTTTGGGATGAACAGGAAAGCTGTCTGTACACCAGGACCACTGTGAGTGAGGATCAGTGCCTGTCCTCATTAATACTTTCGTGGCTGAATGATCATGAATAAATACAATAACACTCTAGTGCAACACCTTCTCAGAAACTGGAGGCTGTGACATCTGAAATAAAATGCACATTTGGTTGTTCTTGGTTATGTATCTAGAAACGTTTGTCTATGAGGCGCCGTATAGGGCTTAAATCAAACTTCACTCATGCACACACATATGAAACGCTTGCATACACATATATGAAACAGTCACACATCTATATATACTACTAACTGCTCACACAACTACAT
>QMIH01000928.1:185261-196647 GCA_003987875.1 Clarias batrachus
GCTTTCACCAGATGTTTAAGATTGATTACTGTTGATAAACTGAAGGGAAGTGGTCTAGCTCATGAGCAAGGAGTACAGCTACGGTGTTACCTCACAAACGTTTGGCAACTGGGAACTGATTACTGCTGAGTGAGGGACCAGTTAATAAGCACAGCCTGAACACAAAGGCAGGAGTGAATAAAAAGAAGTGAACCCAAATCTGGCCTTTGAGGAACTCCCATCCTGGCTGTGTCCATCCACCCCGTTTACGATCTGCGCTTCAGAATAAGTGGCTCTCTTTCACTAAATTAATGCATTCCTAAGAATCACAGCTTTGTTGCCTAGAAGGCACATCTGATTTTGCTGGATTTCTCTGTCTGGTGGCAGTTGGAAAGTCTCTTAGTCTGGCATTCCCACTCAGACTAGGAGGGAATGAATCGGATAGACAGACAGATCATGCTTCCCTCATTGATTATGCAGAGTGAGACATAACAGACACTATTCATAGTGGACAGCAGTCTAGTAGACTGTTGTTCAAAACTATTATATGGATCACACAATAAGTAGACTGTAAAATTTGCTGTACGTTAACATTTATTTACTTTTTTTCACAGAAATATTGTATTATAATGTAACAGTATATTAATTTCCCTCTGTAAATTGGGTAGTTAAGCAGGGCATTGGTTTACAGTTTAAGAAAAAAAAAGGTAATTGGTCAAGGACATTGATAATTTTAGGGAGATTTGTAAATAGTTACAATTTTCATATCATGTCATCTGAAAAATACATCTGACTATTTTGCTTATGTTCTTCGAATTTACATAATAATATGTTTAGTAGGCAGCCAAAACATGGTATTGGTGATAAAAAAGTGTCTCACTTATAAGTGAAAAAGTGAATTTTCAGATAGGCTCATATAACAAACTTTTATAATACTTAATGCTTCTTATCTCATGATCCATGCTTCGCTATTTGTAAATATGCATGCACATTTACCAGTTCAAAAGAAACACAATCGCCAAATACAATTAGTGATCTTAATTGTTATTCAGATGTAACTTGGCCATCTTAGATTTTATATAAAAAGACATAAAACTGAAAAAGTGTTATTCTAAAATGCTAAATTTTAAGATATTGGCATATGAATTTGACATGGTTACAGACACTACATATATTTAGCTTTTTAAGCTTTTTAAGCCTTCACCAGATTGGCACACTCTGACTCGTGCCCTAAGTCTCCTGGTATAGGCTCCAGGCCCCCGAGACCCTGAATACAGGATGAAGCGGTACAGGCGATGAGTGAGTGAGAGAGCTTTTACCACAAAAACCAATTCAAGCAACAATTTTTATAGGTCATTTGCTTCTAGCTTATACCAATTTTAGTATCAATACTAATAAAGAAATATGAGTAATCATACTGAATTTTTAAAAAATATATTCTCTTTAAAACGGTTGAAACTAGTAACTTCAGAAGTAGTTTCTTTGGCACACATATTTCTGTATGATATTTATAACATTAAAAAGTAAACTCAGCACCAATACTGTGTTTTGATTATTTGTCCTTTCATGTGAATTACTTTAATGGTAGGTTGAATTAACTGTAGTACAGTAGTTCAATCAGTACACACTGCCCAGGGTAAGTAGATAGAGCTGGAAAGTGGAAAGTACTTAGCGCTTATGAAGTGCATGAACTATAAATCCTAATGTGAGCGTTTCCATTTTGTTCATGAAAAAAACATATTTATATATACTATTGTGGTGATGCATTCAAGCAGACATGATATTTGTATAAAATATTTCTCTGTTTTGTCCAATAATTATCATGAACCAAGTAAACACCTGCAGTAACCTGAGAGAGCCACGACTAAACTAATAACACAGAAAAGCAGAGGTCAATACTGTTGCACCGCAGTACTGCTGTACTGCGCGCGCGTGTGTGTGTGTGTGTGTGTGTGTGTGTGTGTGTGTGTGGTGTGTGTGAGAGAGAGAGAGAGAGTTTTGTTCATAACATCTGGCAACAGCTGGCTGTCATTTACTGACTAAATCCTTTAACAGCTGAGGCCTGTCAGGAGCGCATTAAGTAGGATTGACCCAAGGCTTGTCCTCTCTCACCAGTTCAAGAACACTGTATGTAGCCTTCCCAGAGACACACACCAGGCATCTAATGGTTGCCAGATAGTCTGGCACTCTTTGCTATTAAACACAGTGGGGGAAAAAGCATGGTAAATAAAGACACACACATCTTCCCATTGCCAGTCTATTATCTTTACATTTTAATTTACATTTAATACAATTTAATATCTTTTAAACATGGAATTACTGTGCTCAATTGTTTTATTGTAGTTTAATTTCCTTCCTCCGTGAAAAAAAAATACATGGATGTTGGGTTAGTCAAGCATATTGCAAACCTTAATATTCTGAAGGTTGTGAACATAAAACTGTATTACAGATATGTTGTGGTCCATAGGTGGCGTATCCGAGGCTGTAACTATAGGTCCTTTTATATATACAGTTATTCCAATCCAAATAGGCTTTCACTGCCTTTCTACTTTTAGAAATACACTTTGGATAACATGTATGATCATTTGAATGTTATATACAGCTATATTGTATATATCTATATTGCACAGATATCACACAAGCCAGCCAGAACTAGTTGCCATAACAATAAACACAACAAAGCCCTCAATTCTCAAATTCTATCCCTCGACTCAACTGGGCTTATCACGGTAACTTTCGGCCAAAACCCATTTGGACACCCCGTCACACATGTATGTGTTTTTTAAACATCTTATTCCAGATGTTTATTTTTTTTATCCCACTTTGCTGTCCTCCACTCTTCTGGGAAGGCTTCCATTTTGGGATGTTGAAACATGACTGTGGGGATTTGGTTTCATTCAGCCACTAGAGCATTAGTAAGGTCAGGCACTGATGTTGTGTGAGGAGGCCTGGGGTGCAGTCGTTATTCCAGTTTATCGCAAAGGTGTTCAATGAAGTTGAGGTCAGGGCAAGTTATTTCACTCTAACCTTAGCAAGCAATGTGTTCATGGAGCTCTGAGCTTTTTCTCATGCTGGAACATGTTTGGTCCTCTTATTTCCAGTGAAGAGGAATCTTAATGCTATACCATAAAAAACACCTACTATACATTTGTCAGCTTCCAACTTTCTGGCATCAGTTTGGGGAAGAACCACATACGGATGTGATGGCCATGTGTTCTACAGTACGTCCTATTAATTACAGTCTGAGAGGTGCCTCATTGCCTCCAAGAGATTTGTTGGACTTGAATAACTAGTAGGATGAATGAACAATCAGGAAAAATTACTTTCAGTACATCCTCAACCAGACATACTGGTTTATTTATCATGGGCTACAAGCTACAGCCTTCCTTTAATCCAGCTTTGAACCCAAGTCAGTTGAGTCATACGTTGACATGTTTTCTATTAGAAGATTTGATTGTGAATAATTTTCTTCAAATGAAGGCGTAGCACAATTGGCAACAGCCTCATCTATGGCGAAGCAATTGTATTATATTTAAATAGACAACAGTGAACCATGTGCTTTCACAACTTCACAAAAGCTAAGAGTTTGGTCGGGTTGTGTTATAGTGTACTACTAAAAATACGAGGACCATTCAAGTCAAACTGGGACTTTTGATTATGAAGAATAGCAGCATAAGTTATGAGAGTAAAAACTCTCTTTATTTATCTCTATATACACTCTTTAATCCCCTGTTACACTAATGCACTTATCACAGTGTTTCACTAGAGCTGCGATACAGCACAATCAATGTTGAAAGTTGAATGTATGCCAGAGCCATGATCGAACTGCCTGCTTTGTGTCTGAAATCCTGGCCTCCCAAGAACTCCTTTAATGGCCCAAATGCAGTATATAGAATTGGCATTGGAGCAAGATGGTATGGTTTGTATGGACATGTTGAATGTTCATGGGAATGATTACAGTGGGCTCAGAGCCACCTCGGCTAAGATGGTCATTCATAGACATGGGCTTCTTTAAAACCTTTGCACCATTCAAAAGTTTCACTGTGGCTGAGAATCTCATCAGTGTACTGTGCTTCAAGTTCCAGTTTCGCTTGAACATTCCTCATAGTAAGTGCTCAAAATCTTCAAATTATCAGTGTATGTGTAGTGCAGAGTCAATTATGAACATTATTTGGTTGTGGGAGCTCACATGTGGTTTGTCTGATAAAAAGCTACACGCGTCCATGGTCATTTTTTGCACTCAGCTTATTGATGTACTTTATTGGGGCCAAGACTTTGTGTATCAAACTGTCCATGTGCTGTCTATTTTAGTTTGTTTAACGAGTGTTGAAAGCGTGACTATTTAGTTAGTATGTATGAGGGTCATGGCTTTTGTGTGGTGTTACCTGTTGGTTGTAATGCAAATTTTATAGTTGGCCACACAATAGGCTTTTATTTGGAGTGGCAGCATGGAACATGCCCTGACAAACACAGCTGGTCACATTATAGACAAGGGAAGGGGGATTTTGGTGAAAGTGATGATGTATGGTTAATAGATGTTCAACCCAGGTTCTAATAAGAAGGATGATATCAGAAGTAGCAATGTGAGACCTTCCTGTTTTGACCATTTTTAATCCTCCTGTTCATTTTTGGTTCCGTAAGGTCTACTTAAGACCATGTCTATTCAGGACCGCCTGGAATCAATCTCAACCTTTACACTCACTCTCATTGTCTATACTGCTTTATCATGTATACAGGGTCGCATGGGGCCTGGAGCCCATTACAGGTGAAGAGGACTCCATCGCAGGATACACACATATACGTTCATTTACACACCACTGGCAACTTGGGAATAACATTGCAGAAGAATACCTGTAAAGAAAGAGACATATTACATGACGGACCAGTTTTCAGATGAAAAAAAAAAAAATCAGTAATGTAGACTCCTGGGTTTTGCATGAAAATATAAAGGAGTGAGTGTGACGAAGTAACCAGAAGAACTCATATTCTCCAGCATGCTCAGTAAAACCTAACAGCTGTTTTATTTACTATGTACTATGCAAAGGTCTTGGAAACATCCAAACAAAAGCCATATGTAATGATGCTTTTGAAAATATTTCTACATTAAAAAAAAAAACACTATATAAAAACACACTATAAAAAGCACTAAGTAATAACATAAACAATAAACAAAACAATAAACAAAGGTTTTTCTTTACAGGCATGCAAATATTCTTCTGTAATATTCATTAATTTTAGTGCATCTTTGTACGGAATGGTCTTGTACATAATAATGCAGACATAATAAACTTACATAACAAAATTTGTACTACAGGGAATATGGCGCCTTTACACATATGTTTTTTTTATATGTGCAAGACTTTTGCACATATAAAATTTGAAAAAAAATTAAGTTATGTTTTAACAGGGGGGGCAAACACTTTTCACCCAGGACTATGTAGTTTTGGATTTTGTTTACACTTAATAATAAAAACCTTCATTTAAAAACTGCATGATGTGTTTACTTGTGTTATCTTTATATATCTATATATAAAACCTTTAAACATCTTTAAACATTCTAATATAATAATCAAAGCCATAACTTTACTAATCAGACAAGAGCAAATAGATAAAAAAATATATGAAATATATGATGAGTTGCCTTCAAGCTTTTACATAAAATGTTTAATGTCGAGAAAGCTTGTCTTGCTGAAGTATGGTTAGTTTACCTTATTCACATGACTCTGCAAGATTATATTTAAACCATTTGTTTGGTGTTTTTTTCATGGGTCTGATCAACTCTTTCATATGTTTGGAGATTATTTAAAATTTATGATTATTTAAGAAATGCTGATTTTTGTTGTAATTTTTAATTACAGCAAATATAATTTATTCTAGTGTTTTCTAAAGACATACTGCAATACACTATATTGTTTATAAATGTAGGCATGGCAGCAGAGTTGAACAGAGAGTGGCCACAAAACTTACCAGTATGATGCCTAGCTACATTAAATTGCTCCTGTATTTGTAAATGTGTGCATGGTGCCCTGCAATGGACTGGCATCTCGTTTGTTTGCTACACACAGCCATGTCAAGTGTATCTTGACCTTCCATTATTTACCACTTCGGTGTGTCGTTTATAGTGTTACAGGAAATTGGCAGTACTGCTGTAGGGAGTGCTGCTGAGTGGGAAGAAATTTCTTCCAAGCTTTATTAAATTCTTGGACAAATTTCTGTGAGGAGGATGGGGGATGTGTAGGGCAGTTGTCATAGTATATATTTGCTTATACATGTGTCTGAGTTGCATTACATGAATTGAATTCGACCAACTTTGAGGCTTTATATGACTTAAATTATAAATTAGTACGAGACAATGTATCTAATATTTCTGATTATAAGATCATTCTAAATCAAACATAACATTATTTAGCATCTTTTTGACACTTTTAAACATTTCATTTTCCATTTTCTTATTGCTTTTTTTGTTTGTTTGTTTTAACTGATTTGTTTTTCAGTTTTTTTTTCAGAACAATTATATTGTTCATAAAATATACAAAATATTTTTAAAGCTATTTTATTATTCAAAACAGTTATGTAAAGGAATTATGCAGTTATGTAAAAGAAATTATGCAGTTAATGACTAATAAATAAAATATCTAGATAATAGAGTTCACAGGAATCTGGACTTCTCTAAAAAATGTGCTCAGGATTCCCGCCACAGGTGAGCTATGTAATGTAATGTAAATAAGTTTCATTCTTTTCTCTGCTTGCCTGTAAAGATGTGTTGGAAAGGTGGGAAAGTTGGGAAATTTTAATGGTGTCTTTTAGCACATTTACAGACAAAAACAAAAATTGAAAAAAAAAGAAAAAGGGATTTTTCTACATGCTCACATGTACACTGAAAACTCACATAAAAGTGAATTTTGCAAAGTAGGTGCCTTTAAAAAAAGGCTAATGGCGAAAATGTTTTTTATATTTCTTCTTGCTAAGATGTAATAATTGCAGTGTTTGTATCTGTATTTTTAACAAAATTACTGAAAATGTAAATAATATATATACATGTATATACAGTATATACTGTATATGTGTGTGTTGTTGTGAATATTGGCAAAATATTCTCCAGCACCAGTGAAAAATATTCTGAGGCTCTTTGATTTTTCAAGATTTAAATGGTGCTTTATTGGCATGACAAATATGGATATTCTTATTGCAAAAGCTCAGAAACAAGCCATAAAATAACATCAGGAATAGATAGATTAAATTAATAATCATTATTATTATTATTATTATTATTATTATTATTATGGGAGAGTGGTGGATCGGCGTGTTAAGGCTCTAAGTTACTGATTAGAAAGTTGGTGATTCGAGGTTGCTGCTGTTGGGCCCTTGAGAAAGGCTCTTAACCCTGTCTGCTTCAAGGGTGCCGTAAAAAATGGCTGACTCAGTGTTATGACCTCAGCCTACTAACAAAAATGCTGGGATATGCAAAGAATAAAGAATTTTGCTGTGCAGTAATTTATTTTTAATTAATAAATGCTGAACATTTACGTTTTTAATATAATAATAATAATAATAATAATAATAAAAAGTTACATCTTAGTAAATTCTGTCTGAAGTCGCTCAGATATATTGACACTGATTATTTCCTAGACCTCGGAGGAAGCTGCAGCTGTCCATACTTCCAGGAGGATTTCATAGAGTTTAAGGGAATCAATTGATTTAGAGGAAAAGGGTTTTAATTTATAATCTTCACAACACAAAAGCTGGCAGAAATCTGGAAGTGTAGATTTATCCTGTAATTGCAGGCTTAAAGCGAGACCAAAAAGGCGTCTGTCAAAGGAAAAACATTGAGGAACTCTGCAAAGGAGTTTAATCTGAGCTCTTAGCTTTACTTTTAAGGAGTTAAAGATTTAGGAAATGTTTGATCTTAACGTGATGTAAACGTGTGCTTATGGAGGCTCTAGTCGAGGAACAGACCAGGTGATTAATGAAGCTTTCATGTGGAGGTGCTTGCTGTCGTTCACACACAGATAACACAGCATTCCCCAGCTACTGCACCTGAAATATGTTTTGTTTAATCAAAATCATTTCCTATATGGACACATAGTACCATAACACAAGGAAAAAAATTAAAGCCCATGATATCCTTTGAACAATAGACAGCTATATCTATGTAGCTATGAATAGCTATAGAAGATATTCTATTTAACAAGCTGTTGTGATATCCAATGTCTTCTTTAAAGATTATCAGCACACAAGACAATATTTAATGTACTTTCTTACTGGGCATGATGGACACTCTGATAGAATGGTGATATTTTTGCCATGGTGATAAGAAAATGAATGTTATTTAACATCTATATAACAGAAAAAATGGTCACGTCTCAGTATAGACTAAGTATGATGTCATCAGCTCTTGGGAATTAACATTTTAGCCACATGTTGTACAATCTCCTGTAAATGACATTAGCTGGCAGGTGGATAAATGATGACAGTCCTTTAAAACTACAGGTACCTGTTTTACATTTTTCATATATAAGATTCATTCACACACAGCAAAATATATTTAAAGAGTGATGTACAGGTCATATACAGTACAGACCAAAAGTTTGGACACACCTTCTCACTCAAAGAGTTTTCTTTCTTGTGTTCTTTATTGTGTTCTTTATTGTGTTCTTTATTGTGTTCTTTAGCCCAAACGCGTCTCTTCTGCTTGTTGCCTGTCCTTAGCAGTGGTTTCCTAGCAGATGTTCTAGCATGAAGGCCTGATTCACACAGTCTCCTCTTAACAGTTGTTCTAGAGATGTGTCTGCTGCTAGAACTCTGTGTGGCATTGACCTGCTCTCTGATCTGAGCTGCTGTTAACCGCCGATTTCTGAGGCTGGTGACTCGGATGAACTTCTCCTCCGCAGCAGAGGTGACTCTTGGTCCTCCTTTCCTGGGGCGGTCCGCATGTGAGCCAGTTTCTTTGTAGCGCTTGATGGTTTTTGTGACTGCACTTGGGGACACTTTCAAAGTTTTCCCCATTTTTCGGACTGACTGACCTTCATTTCTTAAAGTAATGATGGCCACTCGTTTTTTTTCTTCACTTAGCTGCTTTTTTCTTGCCATAATACAAATTCAAACTMTTTGAATGAGAAGGTGTGTTCAAACTTTTGGTCTGTACTGTATACTGTATATATTGTATACATTGTATATGAAGTTCCTTGGTATTTTCTTTGGACCTGCTATGAGCATGGTGGAAATACATTACATGGACAAAAGTACAGTATTTGGCCAAAACTATTAAGTACTGAATTCAGGTGTTTCAATCAAATCTGGCCCCTTATCCACAGTCAAGGGCAAACTTAATGCTTCTGCATACCAATACATCTTAAGACAATGCCATGCATCCAACTTTGTGGCAACAGTTTGAGGAAGGCCCTTTTTATATTCCAAGGTGACTGTGCTCCAGTGCACAAAGCAAGGACAATAAAGACTTCTCGTGCAACATTCCCATCCAACATCAGTACCTGACCTCATAAATGCTCTACAGAATGAATGGGCACGAATTCCCACAGAAACACTCAATCTTATAGACAGCCTTCTTAGAAGAGTGGAAACTGTTATAGCAGCAAAAGGGGGACTGTTTGTCTGTGTGTGAATGATTAGCTGTCATTCAATCTCTGTGTGTGGGCATGTATGCGTGTGTGTTTTAGTTGTTTTAATCCATCTAAAACAGAATTTTTAAAATAACGGTAAATACTTTAGTCTGGCTGAAATCAAATTGAATCAAACTTCTCAAACACCCAGATGGTTATATCTGGATATGGTTGAGCTACTCTCACTTGTATACCTCAGTATACCTACTTATAAGCTGAAAGGGGGGCTTTATCGCTTTTTATCGCCACCTACCCAAGCAGAGTCTGATATATTTTGGTCAATAAATTGATTCCTCGTTCATGCTTGTTTGATGAGAAAAGAACAATCAAATGGCCTAGTTGCGCTATAATAACCATATCTGTGCATGTAAATGTTCTGAATGTCTGTGTTTGAATGTTTAGTTGTCATTATCCGTATGTTGCACGTGTGTTTAGTTGTCTCTGTGTATGTTGCATCCATCTGTCAATTTATTTATGAGTATTAAGTTGTTGCTTTGTCTTCATAAATGTATTTATGTGTATAGTTGTTTCTTTATCGCTGTATTTTAATTTGGAGAGTTGATCAGTGGCAGACTGGTAGTGCTGGGGTTTGAACCTGGACCTTCTGATGAGCAGTCGAACATCTTAACCACAGAGGTTTCCATGCCCTTGTTGCTCGGTGTTAGCATGTGTGCCAAGTTGTTTATTTGTGAAATAAAAAGCCTGTGGGTTATATGAATACCATCAGAAAGTGTAAAATATTCATATCATCCCTTATTTGCGTTCTCTCTCTCTCTCTCTCTCTCTCTCTCTCTC
The DNA here is from genome assembly GCA_003987875.1 of Clarias batrachus. Taxonomy (NCBI): domain Eukaryota; kingdom Metazoa; phylum Chordata; class Actinopteri; order Siluriformes; family Clariidae; genus Clarias; species Clarias batrachus. The sequence continues at coordinate 195,656 of QMIH01000928.1, forward strand.
TCTCACACACACACACACACACACACACACACACACACACACACACACAATGTGTGTAAAAACAGGAGCGCGATAGCAGCCACATTGTCTCCAATTAAACAGCAACGCCATCTACCGTCCCCTTCCCTCCATTACAGCCAAAATACACTGATTTCTATCTATGTTTATATTTATATTATTTATATATCTGTATTCTAATGTATTTTATTTTTGTAGATAGAATGATTTTATATAGAAAATATTAACTAGCAAAATGAAAGGCTTTAGCAGGGTTTTCACAGATTGATTTACACAATTATACCTGATTTTAATTTAAAAAACCATGGAACCTAAAGTACCATCCATCTATCCATCCATTCATCCATCCAGAAACCTCTGTAGTCCAAAAGTGAGCACTGGGGGGCAATGGTGACAATTGTATTTATTCCAATTTGTACAACCGTGGTATTATCTCTGGTCAACATTCACACACAAAGGGCAATTTGGAAACAACAATTAACCTAATCTGCATGTTTGTGGGAGGAAACCAGAGAAGCCTGAAGAAACCCACCAAGTACTAACTCAATGCACCAAGCACAGGGAGAACATGCGAACTCAATGCACACAGACCCAATGCAGGAATCGGACCCAGGACCTAGAGTGCAAAGTGACAGTGCTAACCACCATGCTGCCAAAGTACTACAGATTATTTTATAAATAGGCAGCACTGGTGGGCAAGATCAGTGGTCACGTTTTCCTTGGTTCAAACACCAGCACGACCAAGCTCTCAGCACCACCGAGCTGCCATTGGTGGGGAATAATTAAGGTCCTTCACCCTCAACTACTCATATGTGTAACAAAATATATGTAAGTCACGAACCAATCAAATTCCCTGACCTACTCTAGTTTAGCGCACAATTCTATCATTGCTTTATAGCTAGGTGGTGGTGGGAATCATTACCTTTAATATGAAAACACTTGGAAATGTTTAGATCTTATATATATATATATAT
>QMIH01000928.1:196699-211115 GCA_003987875.1 Clarias batrachus
TATATATACATTATGAATGCAGGTCCATAATTAGTTTTATGTTTTTAAAGTACACTACATTTAGCTCAAATGTACATATTAAAGATTCAGTGTGTGAGGCTACCACAAAGGCAATAAGGTGTGAGTATATGAGGATAAAAAACTGTCGGCTTGAGGTTCATTTGGGGAAAGTGAATGTGAGTTTAGTAGGTCTGAAACTAGACTGTCATCATAGGTTTATTGTAATAAATGCATAATTTCATCACAATATTGTTTTCAGCCTATTGAAGTTTTTAAAAAATTATTAATATTTATACAATACTTATATGCACAAGGGTTTTCTGGCTTCCAAAAACAGGCAAATTAATTTGGCTAGTTGAAATAATTTGGTGCGAAAGAGGATTTGAATGTGTGTGTTCCTTGCAATAGATAAAGTGCGGCCTTTATCTTGCTTATCTTGATGGTTTATAGCTTTAATTGTTTGAGAAGTGTTCAGTATGTGCTGGGGTAGACTCGTAATTCTAATAAGTGTTTTAGCAGAGCATGAGGTCTACTACATTTTTACCCACGTGGAGGCGGTATTGCGTTAAAAACGACTTCAAGCGGTCCAACAAATAAGGACAGCAACTACTTCATTATAACGTCTTTCTTTATAACGTCTGTTTTTCTGCTCATATAAACCTTATACTATGCAGAAACTTAGAACTTGCAGTGTTTATTACCGTTGAATGTTGGCCAAAAACAGAATAAGTGAATAACTGTTTAACTATTTGTGAAATATTTTTTACCCAGCGTTAAAACTTCTTTCACGCACTCTGTGTAAAGCTGAAATTTAATTTTAGCACAGACTCTGGGCTCCAAGAATATAGATCATATAATAAGAAAACCGGCTGCTTATGTTATTTAAATACTTTAATTGCTTTTTGTAGTTCACAGTGAACTTGAGCTACATAGTACAAGAAAAAAAAATGTCTCAGTGAGGAAACAACTAACTAAGCATAGTTTTTTAGTTGTTTGTTATATTTCTTTAGAACATACAATTATATTACATTGTAATTTATCACAGTACAATAAATAAATACATTTTATATGTATAACAAATAAATGTTCATTAATTTATTATTTATTTAATAGAAATTATGCATTTGTTTGTTTGCATATAACGAAAATTTTAAAACCTGATAAATAGTTTTTCTAAGTTTAATATTCTAATTAAATTGGGTGTGTTTATTCATTATTCATATATGTTTGTTGATTTTTATATTTATTTATTTTATTGATTTATATGATTGTTTGGTTAAGTATTCCATTATTTATATTCCATACACACACACTAGCTAAAACATGTGTACGCATGAAATAATTTCCAAATAAACTAGGCCTATAGTCTACACTGCACTACAAGCTTTCCTTGAGCATTATGCGACATAAAGGTACATGGAAGAAGCCATGTAAGAAGCCATTACACTTCTCGGTGTACGAAGCGCATAAAGTAATGTCCCACTGGCCATCAGGCTTCTACTGAAAGGTCTTTCACCACTAAAACAAAGCCTCGAATGGTCTCTGAATAAGAATAGAAAAAGACAGGAGCTATCACAATGTTGTCTCTTGTCCAAGAGACCCGTGCTTCTGAATATTCACGTCAATGGAAATATTGAATTAAGAACAAAAGCATGAAATGCAGAGAGAGAGAGAGAGAGAGAGAGAGAGAGAGAACGCGTGTATTGTATTTTATTAAACACAAAGGAAGGAGAAAGAAAGAGAGTAAAATGTAGAAAAAATATACCTTATTGTTGGCAAGGATTTTGGCTTGACGTGCGGGCTACTAGTCAAGATTTTAATTAATAGCCTGAAGACCCTTTGAGAATAAAATAAAGGGAAAATTCACATACGGTGTAAGTTTTAATGGAATGCACAGTTTTTTTTCATTCAGTGGCGCTGAAAGGATTTACAAAAATATCCAGTACTGGGGTGTGTGTGTGTGTGTGTGTGTGTGTGTATGTGACTCTGCCCTGGGGGGGGGGGGGGGGGGGGGGGGGAGGGAGAGAGAGAGAGAGAGAGAGAGAGAGAGAGCGCGATTCTTCCAGCCAATCAGAGAGCAGCATCCACCCGACCGCCCTATAATTTACTTTCCCAAGCTCGTTGCAGTGTCATTACAGGAGTAGCAGTTTCGTCTGAGAAGAGTAGAGAAAAGAGGAGCTCCAGCCCTTCAGGATTCGCCTTAACGGCGTCCCACATTTTGTTTTGTTTTTTATCACACACCCGTCGCAGGGAAGGACGTAACAGTGGGCGATTGTATCATTTTTTGCACTGTTTTTCTCCCGCACGATGAGTGGAGCGACGTACGACAGGAAGCTACCCGGTATTTCTACTGATCTCTCCGGCTCTATGAGCTGCCACCCGGGATCCAAGGACTCGCCTACTCTACCCGAGTCCTCGGCCACGGACATGGGCTACTACACGACACACCAGGGCCATCACGATTACTACCCTGCTCAGGCGTATGCACAAGGGCCGCACAACGCCTCTTACCACCAGTTTAACATGTGCGCTATGAGCGGCGCGGCTCCCTACGGCGCCAAGGCTGAGTACCCTTACGGCAACGCGTACCGCCACCAGTATGGCCAGTACAGCAGAGACGGACACACACCGCCACAAAACGCAGGTGGGTCAATGTTTGAAGTGAATCGGAAAAGTTTTTACATGAATTTAACGTGCACACGTACTTGCTAAAGTGAAGTTAAACAAACAAACAAGCTGGTAATCAGTGCGCGTTACGCATGACTACAATACAAATCCGCACGCTGAATGAACATCTCAAGTGTTTATTCAACTTTACGCAAAATAGTGCAAATATTGGTCCAGAATTAGAAATGGCAATGCATACACGGGTAATCCATTATTGCGCACTCTATTATTGCAAAAAATTAATTTCATTTACTTTTCATTCCATCTCATAATAGACTGTGATGACCATTACAACTCTCGTGAGTCTGTCTGAAATAGTGGTCGAGAGGTTCTGAATGTCTGATGTCTCAGACACTAAATATAGACATAATTAAATTGCCGTGATTTAAAATGCTTGTGAATATTGTACAACATCCCATAACTAGGCAATTCGTATTGTTTGTGAATTGTTAATAAGAAATATAAAATGAAATGTAAAAAGATTTTGAAAAGATAACAACTAAGTTATTAGTATAGGAAATATTATAAACGAATTATTATGTGTTTTAATAATAATTATTTATATAATAATATAAGTATTATTATTATCGTCATCATAATTATTACAGCACGAATATAAGTTTGCTCTAAATTTTTTACCTAACCTGCGCTTCACTATAGAGTACATTACTGAAAAAAAGAAATAAAAATAAATAAGAATAAACAGAGTCTGGATTACAGTTTCCAATTCTGTCTTCTTATACATATGTGCTCTGTGTTAATTGTTTCTGTCAACAACTATATCAATTCGTAGGCGTGATCCTGCCTAAGAACTAAATCCACGCTAACTAGTTTAGATTACTGAAATGAAGTATTATTTGACGCCTGTTTATAATATTTAAATCACAAGGGTTATTATCTATAATTATGACGCGACAGAATCGCTTGACAATTTGCAGTTAGACCCATCCTAGACTAGTTTGACTACATGGCCTTTATTTCAGTTGGGCAGAATTAAACGTACTTGAAGATGCTGGCCTTACGAATTGCATATTTTGAAGCTCGACACCCTGCTAGACTGGTTGTTAGACGTTATGCTATAGGCTGGTTAACGCCTTTCAAAGTTATTTTATTGTTGTTGTTTTGTTTTTTTTTACAGTGAAAGAGGAGCCAGAGACTGAAGTTCGGATGGTGAACGGAAAACCAAAGAAAGTTCGCAAGCCGCGTACCATCTACTCCAGCTACCAGCTCGCGGCGCTGCAGCGGCGATTCCAAAAGGCGCAATACCTCGCGCTCCCGGAGAGAGCCGAACTCGCTGCACAGCTCGGCTTAACGCAGACCCAGGTACAACACGCACGCGCGCGCGCACACACAGACACACACAAAAACCAAATACATTCACACCTGACTCGCCCATGAGCGCCTTCGCTCATTTTTTTTACACAGTTGCACACAAATAAATTCAATAAATTCACACTCTAAGACTGCACTGTACACACTGCACATTTGTTCACAGGTTGCAGAAACCAGTTTCAGTAGTTAATGTTTTTATGAGTTGGTGTTTTTTATGAGTTGGTGTTATTTATTGGTAAAGATTATTCTTATTACTTATGCACTGTTTATAGCATGTTAACTGGGCGTTGAAGGAGTGTTTTAAAAGTGATTCCGCGCGCACGCACAGCACCCCCCCCCCACACACACACAATGTATTATGTGTACGCAATATGTATTTATTTTTATTTAAATGTGCAACATATGTATCACTGTGTAATACAAACCGTGTCATGTGTCATTTTCGCGCGTGTCTAAACAGACACACATTTCTTACACGATTTGTATTGTACGTGCATGACAATTTTACAACAACAACAACATTTTTATGACATAAGCTATAACGGTGATCTCTTTTTCTGGACCAGGTGAAAATATGGTTTCAGAACCGGCGGTCCAAGTTCAAGAAGCTCTACAAAAATGGCGAGATCCCGCTGGAGCACAGTCCCAACGCCAGCGACTCCATGTCGTGTAACTCGCCGCCGTCGCCCGCGCTCTGGGGGGACACAGGCGCGCACGCGAACCCTGTGGCCCGCAGTCACGTGACACCGGTGGCCCTCAGCTCGTCGACGCCGCCCTACCCGGAAGACTACAGTGGCGCCTGGTATCAGCAGCATGCCGGCCCCCCGCAAAGCGTCTACTGACCACAGACTGTCACTCCAAGAGTTTAATATAAACATGAAAAAAGGGACAGGACTTTATTTTTGTAATCTTTATGTGCACGAGCGCCTAGGCTGTTCGTCCGAAGATAAGCTGAAAGAATAAAACGAAAACGAAACAAAACAAAACAAAAATCAAAAAGCGTGCTGAGAACACTTCGTTGAGAAAAAAGTGACTAAAAAGCTAAATCAGCCTGAGAAGAAAAGAGAAGAGGAGAGAAGAGAGGAGAAGAGAAGACTGTGTTGCAGCCCTAAATCGACGTGGTTTTAAATTATTTTACGTACTCAATCCCTTATTCATAATGATGTTTACGGATAGAAATGTTCAAATAGACTGTTTTTTGTTTGTTTACATGAGGAAAGATACAATCGCCCCAACATTTGTGCAGTTACCCGACACACCCGCTACAATGATACCGCTTCAGAGACTCAGGACGTAACTTATATCAATTTGTACAAAATGTAGTTTTGTATATAGGCTATATATGTGTGTGTTTGTGTGTGTATGTGTGTGTGTGTGTGTGTGTGTGTGTGCGAGTGTGTGTGGGAGTGTGTTAAAATAAAAAAGAACCACTAAACAATATTGTTTATAAACCCCAGTTTTATAGAGGATTCTCGTGCTTTTATTGTAATGTTGTTACAGGATGAATAAATGCAAATCTGAACTCATGTAAATTTTGTTATCTCGTCAGTCACTCCTCCCAGCACAATGTGAGCATTATAAGGTGAAAGATACCCGTGCCAAGCTAAATTGAATCTATGGCTTATTGCAGGCGTTCAAATCTCTTTAAATATTTTGCTCCGTTTTGGCACACATGATACATCAATCAATATTTTAACACCTCTTTATCAATGAATTTCAAAAAAACATAAATCAGTTTTGTAGGATTACTAACACTTGTACTCTTTGCACAGATGATGAGTGCTTAAGGACTACACGTTAAATCTTTCCGCAACAGTGAAAATCTTGCCAAATTATTCGTAAATTAGTGGTCGTTTTCTATATAAATGTTTCACTTTTTACTAAAGAAATACCATCATTGAATCTTGGAGAAAGTATATATATACTTTTCATTTCTATCAGCCATTTATCCAGAGTGTTCAAGATGCAACACAAAGTTCTATAAACTCTACCCATAATACACACCTTCTATAGGAATTAATTCATACATGCAAATTATTACAAATTACGCATAAGAACAACTTACTTATCACGAGTCAAGGCAAACCTGAGGATTTTTTTTTGGGGGGGGGGCGGTCTTATGCCCCCTGCGTTAAATGCAATGACGTTTTGTAATCCTAAGACCATGGTTTTGTATCTGTATGCTAACAGACTACATGAGGCGACAATAGAGCAGACGTGATGGAGTCACTGTTTTTTATTTAAGGGGTGACTATACTGAAGCCCTTAGCCGCAGGGAGAGGTGCTCATACATAAACAAACACCAAACAAAAGCTTCAGAGGAGAAAAAGAATGAACTTAACAGGGAATGCAAATAACAGTGCTTAACAGGGCTTATTCACCCTCACGTGGACACATTCAGTACTATATATTACGAGTTTATTTAGTTTTGTTTTCTTAATTTAAACATCGGGTTCCTTATTGTATACTGCAAAGTGAGATTTAATCTCAAGGCAATCAAAAATTGACGTTGCCATGATGTACTGAAATGCACTAAAATAGAAAAGTAGAATTCCCTAAAATAGTTTAACGTTAATGCTTTAGATGAAAGTTAATTATTAATAATTTAAGTAGCATTAACAAATAATCAACACTATTCATTTGTGTTTTTATAACAAAACAAACAAACAAACAAACAAACAAACACGTCAAGTACGTTACTCAGTGTCTCTCCTATCAAGCAATAAAATCAAGCCCATATTGAGCGACATGACAAACACATGAAACAATCAATGAATAGCACGACAAGATTCTAGTAACTTATCAACATGTAGTAACATGCTTGTAATAACATGCTAACAACACTAACATTTATTTATTTATTTATTTAGATATTCTTGGGCTTTTATTTGAACCTATTTTGATCATGGCTTTCTGCGAACATTTAAAAAAGCTGAATTAACGCATGACTATCTTAACACTGCTTATTATTTATGCAAGTTTTTTCTCGTTTGTAAACGTTGACTAAAAGTGTAAATAACACCAGCTTAATACAAAGCCCTAAAGTAAGCGCGATTGGCAAATTAAATAAACTAAAACAACACAAATAAATTCTGTTTTAATCTTTTGCACGTTTTTCTTACGTTCGTTTTTCTAAATCGTCTAATTCTCTCTCAGTTTCTGAAGATGCTAATGGGTGTTTTTTATTTTTTRACAAAACTATATTTGTAAAAATAAATAAATAAAAATAAATCAATTAAGGTAAGATCAGGCATTAACAAGGCGAAAGATTACGGTCAGTTTATTAATTCTTAATTTTATTTAATTTGCATTAAGAGTGTTTTGATACTGTCTATTAATCTGACTACATTTTGCAGCATATAGCAAATATGAGTAAACAATAAAATAAAAAATATCGATGGCCGACTTTAGAATATTGTTTAAAAAATCGTAACGATAGCGGGAAAAGAAAACGATGAAAAACTCAAATGCTTTTTCCCTTTGACATTAAAATTTTCGTTTCGGTATTTTATATACATACAAAGGCGACATAAGAAAAAAAACGATATTTAACATTTACTTTTTATACAAAATATTGTGCGTTTTTAAAACTAATATTATAAATATTCTAAATAAACGTGTTCACAAAGTTTTCTGAAATAATTTTATGTAATACATTAAAATAAATATGTAAGTTACATATTGTATATAGTTACAGATTTAAAGGATTTCGGGGTAAATAAAGAAATGGGTGCATTTGAGGTAAACAATATATTTAAGTATGCTTAATATATACTTAAAGTATACGTAATATAACATAAATGTACGTTTATTTATTGCCTTGTATAATTAAAGACAATTTTATTTCTTCGTATAACATCCTGTGTTTAGATGCTTTGGCAACTAAGTTGGAAGTTGATGTGTTTTATTATTTTTTCTTGTTGTATGAGTTTGTCAAATGTATGGCCCCTCTATTGGAATTGTGTAATGTGGAGTGACTCTCTCATGTGACGTCATGGTTTATTGAAGATGTGTTGCTAAAACAGGGGGGGGGGAGCTGGGGGGGCGGATAAATAAATAATGACTAGGCATAACCATACAAACTTACCACAGATGTTCCAAACAGTGGTTTACTCAGGGTCACTGTGGCCTGGATAAAACATGAGCTGTCAAGCAGGGCTGTTGAACAATTTGTGCAACACAGATACATGATAATCTCAGATCTGGGGACAATATCTGATGATGTACAGTTACTGAAAGATGGATAATGTTTGGAATAGAGGAAAAAGAAAGACACTGCGTTTTAGTTGGCTTTGATAAATGGTGTGCTCTGTGGAGATAGTTGAGATGGTTGCCTGGTCAACTGTGAGTCATTTCAGTATGTCCCATAGCTGTGCAATTAGTCATAAAGATCTCTTGCCTTGCTTTTCTAGCAGCTTGAATTACAAACCTATTTTCACGAGAAAGGGCAGGGTTATATTCTCACATAAAACCTGTCAAGCCACTTAGTTCACCCTACAGGATGATTATTCTATCAGCTCTTTACAAGAGCTGTTTCTTAAAGAAAAACAGTACACTGTTTTAATGAAGCATTATGCCAATTTTGCTCGGAAATCTATACCAGAAATGCTCATAAAGGCCTTGGGCAGAAAACTTCAGCCATGTGTGCAATATCTTTATTCTCATGGATTTGCACACCATGTGTGGCCTTCACACACTGATACTGAACTAGATGACGCTGTCTTGGGACAAATTTCTCAGTCAGTCAAACACCTTATTTTTGTGGGATACAGGGGCATCAAAGAGCTAAGGTCAGCCACCCATAATGTGTTTAAACACTTGAGTTCTGCATCATAGATGAACTGTTGAACTCTGAATGTGATACTGGATTGCCTTGCAACAGATTTTTAAAAAAGACAGTTGAGGTCACTCCCATTCCCTTTTGCTGAGAAACAATTTCAGCAAGTTATGTCAAGGGTCTCCAGGGTGGCAAATGCAGGTTGAGCCAGCGGTCAGCCGTTCTTACGGGCACGCATATGTTGCCATGAAAAGATGGGGCTCAGCTGCCAGGCAGAGAAGACTTCAGAAGAGGCATCACTCGACAGMCTCGTTCTGCTCAAAACGTAAATAAGTTTCAGTGAAAGAGTTGTTCTTGACAGCTGTGAACCAGTGAACCCTAATTCACCCTATGGTCTGGGTAGTTAGGATGGCAGTAGGGAGGCTGAAATTTAAAGCCATCTTGATTTGCAGGTAAAACCTCTTCATAATTTAGTAACAAACCACAACCATAGCTCCTGTTTAATAAATATTTAAGATGCACTGCTGAAGCCAAGGCTTACCATTGTTTACTGTACATATCAAAGAGGGGCATAGAAGGACATCCTACAATCTAGCATTTGTACGTTTAGGGGGGCATAGAACTCTAGTACATATAGCCATTGATAAGTAGTAGTAGTAAAACAAACCCCAAATTATCCTATGTCAGACCACCTTAAATAATACYAATAATACCAGTCATGACTGAGAGACATGTGTCTCCACAATGGTCTTGAATTCACTGTGATTTACAGTAATTAGACATCATGTTTCCCTCTTTCTGCACTTATACTACAATTAAAAACCACAAGGCACCAATGATACAAAAGCCTACACGTTCTCAATAGGGTGACTCTATTAAGGTATTTTCTTCTCAACATTAATCAAGACATCTTCCACAACCTATTCCCTATTCATTGCACCATCACCCTTTAGAGCTCTCCCAAATCTGCCTTGTCAGTAATTGCCTCTTTTGAATAGCCCTTCTCTGCTTGTCCAACTTGAACACCATTATTCTAATCTTGTGATGTAAAATTACCTATAATTTGCCTTGTGATGCCCTGCTTCATTCAGTAACACGTCGTCTCTTCCCATGGCCCACAAGTGGGTGCATATTTTCAACAAATCAAGCTGGAGATATATAAAGAGTGGGGTATGTAAAGAAGTAAAGTAAGGTTTAGAAAAATCAAACAAAAGTGGAATTTTATTTGATCAAATGCAGATTTACAGCAGCAGGAGTGAAAATGGATTACTTGGCTTCAGTTCTGTGGTGAGGTAAGAGTCTGGATGTCAATTTTACAAAAGGTTTTGGCACTGTGATTTCAGCAGATTGTTGTATTTCCTTTTCCTCTCATAAACATATGAAAATAATTAGTTAAAAAATTACAAATATTTTAGGATTATTGAATAATATAAGATTGTGCCACTGTCTTATTATTAGTGTAACTGTCATATGGAAAATTAATATGCCAAAACATATATGCAAAGATCCTAGTGACCTACTACATCTTAGACCTTTTCCGAGAGTTTGTAAAATTAAGATCATAGTATTAATAAAATTTAAAGGATATATAGTTCAGTTTATAGTGCTGAACCATATATCAAGGTATAAGTAAAAAGTCATAACAATGTTTAATGGAATATACGTTCTCTAAACAACCGAGTTGATATTTCTAAGTGAAAACTGTGAGTAAAAATTATAATATTAAGGTTCAGACTGGCGGTGAGTGTTGGTGTGTTAGCTCAGTGGTGGAGTCCTGACAGAAGTTCTTTGTAATGCGCTTGTTTAGACAAGCTGAATGGACTATGCTGAGTGAGCCAGGTCAAAGTCAGGTCAAGTGGACCTCACAACAACTAAGGAGCCTCTTATTTAACACGGTTTAATGTGGATGGAAATGTTTAGCAAAAATATTTCAAGAGCCCAATGACCTTTTAAAAGTTTTAGAATGTGAAGCAATAAATATATAAATAAATAAAAACACTAACAAGGCTTTTACGTTTTCCTCTTTTACCTCATAAAACACGCAGTTGTAAATTAAAATTATATCTAATATCACATTTTTAAAAACATTCTGAAAATGACAGGTTAAATGATCGGCGTGTCTCCGTTTATAGACCGTAACTTTTAAAAATACTTTCAAAACTGTAATACTCAGACTATAATACTCTCGAAACCACTTTAATGTTTTAATGTTGACTTTCCCCTCGTTGAGTGACCCTACATTGGCAAGGTTACAAGCACGAAAAGTTTAATCTAGAACAACAATAGCGACAACCACGACGACGACAACGACATACAACGTAGCGGTGCTTTTTAAATAAAATGTAATTTCCAACCAAAACCATACAAATTCTCTATTGAAAAAATACTTTCGGCGAATTTTAGACGGACAATTTAAAATAACAAACTTAAAAATATTTTAAAATTTCACAAATGATTTTTTGCAGGATTTTTTTWAAACTCTGTTTTTGTCCTTTAAGACTTCAATTTTGTGTGTGAAATTTATTAAAAACTTATGTAATTTTGCTTTTAATTCAATAAGACAACCATCTAAAACTAGAATATGTGTTATAATTCACGCAAAAGTGCGTTAATGTTTTGAGAAAACGCATTTCCGTTCACGAAAATTGCTCAGTTAATAACAGTGCTTTGTCTTGATTCGACCACGCATATGCAATCACTGATTACATTAAAATGAATTTCTTAACACCTTACAACAATTTTTGCAATATAAAGAATATAAAACATGCTTGAATTCAAATTAACGCTTTAATGAAAGTATTAAGTAAACCATGCAGTGATCCTCTAATTCAAGTCATGACATTAATTAGGAAATAAGATAACTTCACTATTACCCATTAATGGGTATTCATATATGACTAAGGTGAATGTGAATATCCTACACACGCGTTATATATWTTTTTGTTGCTCATAAGGATTGGTAGATGTATTAATTCATCATTATTTAGGGAACAGTGCGGCAAGATGACGACGCCAAGGAATGTTTATTTAACTCGTACAGGAAGCTTTTTGATAAAGCTGCATTGGTTGATGAATGTTACACTCCTTCATAATTGTAATATTATTGGCAACTTGCAGTATTATGCATGAATACGTTATAAAATGTGCAAGTTATTAGTTGTTCAACCTGAGCATCTTATCMTATTATTACTGAATGTTGTTGTGTTTGTGCGTGCTATGTCCCTTTCATTGTAAAGTTAAACATACATAAACATACATAAACATGCATTATGTTCAACTACACAACCGACACATAAAAATCAATACAATAGTCTGCTTGTGTCGGTCGTGTAATRGTCTGCTTGTGTTTTATTTGTGCCGAACTCGAATGAATAAACATGAAAAAACTAACGTAAATGGACATGGATGAAGGCTTACGCAGTTTTATTTTTCTAATCTACGTAAGGGTGGGTAAGATGCTCATGGGCATTATGAGCATCAGCCGGCTGCATCACGTATCAACTGTCACATCTAAGTTACGCAGTGCCTATCAGGATGTTAACTGATATACAAAGTAAAAAGAAGCTTGATTAAATAACTACAACATCCAAGCTAGACAGAACACGATACATCACCTTTAAATGCGAATGAATAATTTTCAACGGACTTCTGTAAAACTTCTGCAAAACACGCCACAATCAAACAGCATGAATATGTAAATATTGACCTAGTTAACCTGTGGTGGGTCTGGACTATGAAACTGGAACAAAGGTTGGCATTTTACCTCGCCTGGGCGTCTTGCCGCACTCTCCCTATATGTATTACTGGACTGTTACATTACTGGATATTACTTATTTCTGGACCTTATACAGAGCTCAGTCATTACATMACCAGTGGAGGCAGTAACATGTTAATGAAAGGAAATAGAATAAAGGATTTCTTTATTTCTTTATTTAATTTAAGAAATTAAAACGTGGTACATTTTATTTATGTGTACATGTACGTACTTAACAAAGTTTTTTTTTTTTACCTGATGACGCTTTTTAGAGTAAGATTTGTAGAGAATAATTTGTTGCACTATAATTTCTTAATTGTTTACGAGATTTTCAATACCAAACCTAATGTAAGTCCAACAACAGTTGTCATTTGGGGAAATTCTTCTATATCATCTTTCTAATTTGGGATGAAAAAAAAGAAGAAAAAAAATTAAGAATGCAGTTAATCTAAAAAAAAAAAAACAGAAATTTCTACTCCTTGAAGTGTCGTTTATAAGGTTTTTGAAAGAAATCTTACGTCATAATGACACGTGAATTAACATATACCTTATATTGTCAGAAAACAAGCTTTGTGTTCGCCAAAGTTGGTAACTGTGGAATATTGTGGCGATTGTCTATTAAAGTCTATTAAAAGATATTTGAAAATAAATTGAAATGTAGAGTTACAAATGAGCATCTTATATTAATACATTGTTAGAAAACGCAACCCACAAGTTATTCTATTGACTGGATTTTGTTTGTCTGGTCAATTAAATTAAATGTGTTAATACAAACCTCAATGACTCAAACACATTCTCCCCTGCAAATACTGTCCAACTGGAGCCAGTGTATGCTGTTGGTAGAAAGGTTGGAAATAAATAGCTTCATGCATTACCAAATTGCTGAACACATTTGACTCATATGTATATAGGTGCCTGTTCATGAAAGAGAGGGGTCAGTGAAATGTAATATTAAAGTCAAAGGACTAAACTGAAAAATTGTTTGAGAACAGTTGTCTTAGGCAAAAAACAACAACTAAAAACTCTAGAATATTTATAGTGTTCTATTTGTTGGATACCTAGTCGCAAAGCTATGACCATTGTCAAATAGTTATTTTGCAATGTGCATTTACTGTACATTTTTATCTTCAAAAAATGGCTAACAAAAAGTATTTTGTGTAGACAAAGTTTTATAGTGATTTGTGCAAAATAGAATGAATATGGCAGCAATTGAAAAAAAAACTGAAAACTAGAATTTAAAATAAAATAGAAAAAATGCAAAGAGGTAAGTATTATTTGCTGTCATGCCAACCATTTATCAAGTAAACCATATGTCTTACACTTTGTGCTTTTCCCAACATCCAACTTATGTTCTGCTTGTCCTGTGCCCAAGGGTGTCTATTGCATAAATGACAATATAATGCAACACTGCTGTCATTGTGGTTACAGTAAAGCTACTGCTGCCAAAGATATAAAGCCACCTCATTTTGCTGTACTACACAATATTCCTGGCTATATGCTCAGTCTCATTATATTTTTTCCCACCCTATCTTTAGCTGAATTACATTTAATATAATGTTTCATATGTACAGTATAGACTAGTGTGAGAATAGAAATGAGTGTCCAACTGATATTGCCAACCTTAGGGATGCTCTGATTTCTAAAGAAACATTCTTGTGTTTCAGTGATATCCTGTCAGTGTGAGAAAAAAGTTTTGTGGTTAATGAAGGCAGATACATTGATACTGCTGCTTTAGACAGCTACATTAAGGGCCTTCACCAAGGACCATAAAGAAGCTAGTTGCATAAAATAGAAGAGCCACTAATTATTTAACCAGAAGGTGACACGAGTCATGTCAAATGAAATGGAGTTTAAATGATTAGTGATTGTTGATATATATATGTTAT
>QMIH01000928.1:211159-235268 GCA_003987875.1 Clarias batrachus
TATATATATATTTTATTGCAACTTTAATCAGATAAGAAAGTTTCTGAATTTTTTTTATTAAACTGTTTGAAGTGTTTATTTTCCTCAGCTGACAGACTGTCACTTTCATGTCACTTTCATGAGTAATATAATGAATGATTTAAATCAAATTGTGTTGTCACAGTTTTATTGTAAAACATTTACGTGTCACTCCATCTACTGAACATTCTGACATTTTAAAAAGATATAGTTTGGATTCTACCAAAGAAGAAGACCATAGATGATTTTAGATCTGTTACATCAGATATATCAAAAGGAGAGTTGTGGTAGACTTATAATATGTTACATTCCCCTCAAACTTGTAAATTTACCTTCTCAGTTTGCTATTTTGAGAAGGTAAATACACTTTTAAATGTCATTCCACTCTATATATAGCTTAAAAAAGGATTCATTCAACATTTGTAGAAAACCACAATATATAATCACAAACAATAAAGGTCATAGACCAGGCACAGTAGAGTATTTACATGTCTATATATAATATATGTGTATATAATGCAAATTAAATTGAATTGACATTAGAAACCAAGATATTTAAAGACAGACTATACTGTATAAAGCTGGTGTAAAGAAATCGTGCGGACACATTATATTAACCAAAACTGCATCGCATTTCATTTCCATAGTGGAAGGCAATTAAGTAATTCTTTAACAATTTAATGCAGCATATGGGAAACAGATAATCAGCACAGAAGATGAGAGTCTGGCATGTTGAACTCTTCCTTTGATCATTTTCAAGGTTTGGCTTCTTTATCTTCAGATCCCTTCTTTTACCACAAAAGCAGTCATATGCTGCTTGTATAGTTTTCAAGCTTCTTTCATTCCAGATGGATGGAGTTATAGCCACAAACAAGAGAAAGTCTCATAGACAACGTAGAGCAGTACAGGGGGATGGGTGGCTCAATCAGAAGACCAGAATGGACTTGTGGTCTGAGTGAAGGGGTGTAAAGGGGTGTTCACCCATTCTATTGCAAAGATTGATGAAAATAGCCAAACTCTAAGGCCTAAGGTAGCCTCCTGCTGTGAAAGCCAACCCCTCCCGCAATGCGATGTGAAGCAGTATCATTAACAATAGACAGAGCCTTCAGGTGTGAGAGGGGGAGGTGGGTTTATATCATCTCCAGCTGTGCTAAAGCTGTATGTAATGTAACTCGGATATGGGAAGTCAGATCTCAAAATTATGTAATTTGCCACCTCTGTGCTCCGAGCTACATAGTGCGAAAAAACATGGATGCCCCAGTGGTCTTTTGTTTGCAAGCTAAGTGCAATGGTTGATAAATTAACTTTCTAAAATTACACACCTATATAATCAGTGTTCGGTATCTAAAACAAACACAAGTCTATATGTTATAATTCAAGTACCACTGAAAAAAAGCTACTTCATTTACTGTTGTTGCAGTGAGTTACCATGTTAATTTGACATAATGTGCTGAACTCATGTTTAAGGAAACCTTCCCAACTTTCCGCGTATAGAAAGTTTTTTTTTGTTACTCAGAGGTTTTAAATTCCGACTTCCAAGTTTTAACAAAATGTGGGATAAATCCATCCTTCATAGTTCTCTGTCTACTTTTGGCAATATCTAAAAAGGGCTTTTTAGTTCTAGTGTCATCCAACAATAAATAAATTTCCTTGAGGCAAAATGAGAGTAATGTTGTTGTCTGACATGTTGTTGGGTTTATTTAGTTATTATAAATGCATGTTTTTAGCTGGAGGGTACAAATTCAAAATGTTTTAATGATCTGTCTAGAAGAATAATTTGTATTTATAAAGTTAAGCTATGAAATGACCTAAGTATTCAAACAAACAATGTCTTGTACGTAGCAATCTTTTTGTATTCGTGATAATGCATGAATGACTGCAACAGCTAAGATCAATCATTTTCATGAAATGTTGATCCAAGCCTTGATGCTAGCATTAAGCACCCATACAGAAAGATTATACCTGAACATAAGAGGTTGTTCTAACATAAGCRGTGCATAACCAGAAATGTGCATTGTTAACAACAATGCCTCTGTTATATATTTATAACTACATTATAATATATATTTTTTCAAATCAAAATTCACTGACAAAAATTAACTTCCTTTTGGGTCATGCCTCACCAGTAGCTCCTGAGAATAGGCATAAGTGGAGCTTAACAGTTTGTAAACACAGGACGTACTGTACCCTGCACCAACATAATGTTAGTAGTATGTTTGATTTACAATTATTTTTAATTTTTTTAATTTATTTAATTTTTTTAAAAGCAAAGCTAGTTATTTTTCCCAAAGATAGAATGTAATTATTCCAAGTGGTACAATCTTTAAAATATATCATCTTTTGATTTAGACCAGGTCCACTATGTAACTGTTTGAAATGCATGCCCATACTTTGACAGAGCCAACTCCATGTTTATCAGAAATCTTTAAGCCTTTTATCAGCTCTTCTTCTGACTACCACTATTTTAATAAACAAACAAACAAACAAACAAACAAACAAACAAACACGTATTTTTAAATGCTTTATTATTTATTCATTAATACTGATACTGAGTATTATGTTTTTGGATTTTCCTACACAGCCCATCAATTTTTTTTATACATTTATTTATATATTTATTTTTACTCTGAAGGAGGTCATTTATTATAAGACATTTTCTCATGGTGGTAGGGGCTTTGAATATGGTGCCAGGTTAGTCTGCCAGATGCTGAGCAAGCATTTGCCTAAATTTTCTTAAGGAAGTGACCTTTTAAGGTGCAGTTTTTGTGTTTTCCACAGCTCTGCCTGCCCACAACCTTCCCAGCGTCCTCAAATTTTGAACCTTCACATCCTGTGGGTATGGTTTAGTGGGTTTTTAATTCTGATAATATACTATAGATTGGAAACTATGATGGAATGTCTAGTCTTGTTGGAATAAACCTGTGTTGTAGAGAAAATCCTTCTTGAATCTAAAATTTGTGTTTAATGAGATCATATCAATAAATGGCACTTAATCTACTCAGTGTATGTCACCACAAGTCATTATACCTAAAAATAATCCTTATTTCATCCTAAATAGATTTTTTCTGTTTTGTGTTAGTCTGTTCTGACATTCATTACAGCACATCTGTAATTGAGCAAAAGAAAGTTGCAGTTCAATTCAATTCAAATAAATAAATTATAGTTTTATAGACCATTGTTCTAATTTAATTCCCTTACAGGAAAAGAACACAATAATTTTACATGTTACAAAAAAAAAAAAATCACAATATGCATTTTAAACACTTCATATATTATGCTCAAATGTTAAATTTATTTTCACATTAATGCCATTTGCAGTGCATGTGCTTTTATTTTCACATAGGATTTTCTTTCACATAATGCATTTACTTTTCCAGTGTTCATTTTTCACACAGGATGAAGGTGAAAAACACTTTTTTCCCCCACCATTTATGATATTATCATAAGTGAAAATAAAAACATGCACTACATGTGAAAATTTTACATTTGAAATATAATTGGAAAAGTGTGAAATAACATCATGTCATGTGTTTACTTTAATGTCATTTTTGTGCATGTGTATGTGAAATGGATGGGATTTTATAGATGTATTTGCGTCCTCTCTGGGATCATTTCTGAAGTCATGTTATATGGTTCTTCAAAGAGTGTTCAACAATTTGTAAGTACTTAAAATCATTTGGGTCACGGATTAAGGTAGACTTTAAGTCTTTCATGCATAGTGTCAAAACTTTCTGAATAGCAGTCATGTTAAAAAAAATAACTAAGGTGATCATTTCCAAAGTATATTCAGATCTTAGAATCAACTGAATATAAATCATGATCATGATCTCTACACTCTGTCTCTGCTTTAGGCTTACAAATGAGATTTTCTATATTTCTGGTCATTAAGATAAAATATTTTGTGCTTCAATACTGAAATATTTTGAAGAAAGTGTTTTGCTTTATAAGTAATAGTTTTCTTAACAATTAATTTTTTTATGTAAGTCATATTTGGGAAAAAATAAACTCTAAATTGACATTGCCTTCAATTATATGCAAAATAAATCTAAACAATTTATGCTTATGTTAAACAATGTATGAACGGGTTAGAGGATAATGTATCAAGTTTATACAAACACAAATTCCTAAACGGCACTAGGGACAGTTTTTTTCTATTTCAACCTGAATTATAATGTATTATTGTTTTGTTATAAGCAGATATGCTGTAGAAATGCTAGATGATTTTATATTTGAGTGACCATTAAACTGAATGTCATAAGTAAAAAAAAAAAGTGGAAGTGATTAGAGAATTGAAGTGCGTGGTGATTTTCAAATTAATCTTTAGACGTTTTTTCTGTATTTTTTCTAGACTTCCACAATTGTTTTCAGCAAGAAGTTTGTTTAATTACTTGGCATGGCGACACAGTGTTTGGCAACCTTTCATCGGGTCTTTTATTCAAAACAAATATTCAAGGAGTCCGAATAAAAACCGAAAAGCACCGATGACTAAGAATATCAACAAGCACTGACAACAAAACCTGTTCAAGGATAAAGTCACAATCCCTTTAAACACACGACCGTATTTACACTTTAATAAAAGAATTCTCACATGTAGGCGAAACAAACGCTCAGAAATTGGAGGGAAAATTACCGACACACCTTTTTCTCGATACATTAATACGATATGACGCATGTCGTAAAATCACTATCTCGGTAGAATGTCGGTAGCAGACAGCTGAGTCACATCATATGAGGTCTGGGTAAAGTGTCCTGGGATGATGGATACCACTGGCCGAAACTGTTCATGTAGCCGCCGGGATGCGTATGCGCGCTTTTGCCCGCATCCCAGAGAGCGGGCAGCGCGGGAGAGCAAGGCGACTGCGCATGCGCACGGGCGGCTTGTAGGTCTCCTTCAGGTCCGAGTGGCCCGTGCTTCATGATCTTCTTATATTTAGAGCGCTTGTTCTGAAACCATATTTTAACCTTCAAAAAGACAGAAAGGAGAAAACGTTAAATTGATACTAATCTGAACGAAACCCTTTGATTTGATAATTTCCTCAAATCACCAGAAGTGTCAATGTTATCAAATGACTTCTGCTCAAATAAAAAAAGAAGTGATAATAGGAAATTGGCGCACCCATCAAAAATCAAGACATATATATGTCCACCAGGATACGTGATCATATAGCAATATTAATAATTCGTCAATTAACGGCTTTTAAAGAGAAATATTTTTTTTCTTTTGTTAAGGACTACTATGAAATGATTGGGACAGCATTTCAAGCCCGTATAGTATGTAGTTTCTGAAGGTTTTGGTGTTTTATAAGCGGTTTTCAGGTTATCACCAGGCACATCTAAAATACAATATTGATTTATTGTAACTTATAAATACAATATTAAAATATTGCCAAATTGTGCATTTTTAGGCTAAAATCAATAGTTAACTTAGGGAAATTTTTACTTAAAATCAAAGTACATTTTGAGTTGGAGTCCTTCAGAACAATGACAAAAAAATACACATTCAACATTGTAATCTTAACTATGGCATATTCATGCTAAAAAGATTTTTATAGTATGGTTACAGCCCTATATGAAACTGTCATCATAAAATTTCTATTTAAATTTGACCATAAACCCAGTGCTTTTTTTTTCAAAAGAGAACGTTTTAAGGCTGTGAAATCATAAATAATTGTTAGGCTGATTTATCCAGTCATAGTGGAGATGGACCCAGTGACATTACACTCTTACCGAGTTTGATTTTTTTTTATGAGAACCGCCGCGCACGTGTCTAACAATAACGCTTGGTCTACAATTGTTAACAAAATGATTCCCAGAAACCCGAAGGCATAGTAAACATGCAGGCATGGCTGTTTTTCCACTGATTCACAGCCAGGGAATAATTTTGGTATGAATTTAATGTGGAGGAGAAAATTGTTCTGCCACCCTTGAGTTAGAGCGAAGAGATTTTAACATTCTGTTCAGTATTTTATTTAGATGCATTTAAACCGTTATGCACCAGATTATATAATCATTTAAAATTTTCCTTCCATAAAATACTGAATATACCTTATAGTGTGTGTGTGTGTGTGTGTGTGTGTGTGTGTGTGTGTGTGTGTGTGTGTGTGTGTGCGTGCGCGCGCGCGTGTTTGTGTATCCCCCCCTCCCCCCCACAAACCTTTTAAACAAAAGCCACTAATGGTTCGTTTTTAGATAGATTCGAATGTAGCCATCAATTAAAATAATTAATTAATGATAGTGTGTGTGTGTGTGTGTGTGTGTGTGTGTGTGTGTGTGTGTGTGTGTGTGTGTGTGTGTGTGTGTGTGCTAACAAGGCATTTGTTGTCTTTGACCTCAATTGAAAATTGACACCTTGGAACGGGCAGTCACCAATCACCTCCCACTGAACATTTTCCATAACCTCAGATGGGCAAAATTCATACGTTTTTTAAACCGTTATTGGTTTGGCCACTTCAAGACTTAATACACATGTATAAAAATGTGTGTTTTATTCCTAAAGACTGGTTTGCATAACATCTTTTATAGTGAGGTGATTGTTTCCAGACCGAAGTCATATTTGTGAAAGGAACATAAGAGATCCAAAACATGTGTGGTGTGTGGCACTTTTTATGTGCCTTCAATCATGTTTACAGAAGAAAAATGGCCAAAAGGGCTGTATGCTTTGGGTCAAGAATTTAAGGTGAAATATTAAGAATATCAACCAAACTGACTGACAGCCATGATGAGTTAGAAGTCAGATGCCCTACAAAATACCTGATCACAAGTTTTTGCCTTCTTAAACAGATGGCAGGCAAAGTGATTTGAGGTTTAATCAAAATGACAAAACAGGTGTGAACCAGACTCCACATTCCTCACTGCAAAGCATAATGAAAATTGTGTTAGTGCATTTGATGGAGTATGAAAATAAGAAAAATGTGTAGAATTTAATTAAAACTTGAACTTGCTTAATAAGTAATTTTTCATCAGTCAATAATAAATACATAATATATTAGCACATAGCTACTTAGGATATCTCAGTAAATATTAAGGATGATGCTATATACACTTTATAGCCCAAAGTATGTGGACACCTCAGCCACATGATGAGCTTCTTGTCCAAACCACTGCCACAAAGTTGGGAGCACACGACTGTATTAGGTATCTTTGGATGTGACGGCATTACAGTTTCCCTTCACAGAGACTAAGAAGCCCAAACATGTTACAGTTGACAATGCCTCTGTACACAAAGTGACCTCCATAAAATCATTGTTTGCCAAGGTTGGACTGGAAGATCTTGAGAATCCTGCAAAGAGCCATGACCTCAACCCTACTGAACCCCTTTGATATGAACTCATGCCTAATCAACTGACAACAGTGCCTTACTAATGCTTTTGGATGAATGAGCACAAATTCCCACAGCCACAAAGCTGAGTGGAAAGGCTTCCCAGAGAGTGCAGGTTATTATAACAGAAAACGAGACTAAACCCAAAATGAATTTTCAACAAATACAAATTAGTGTGATGGTCAGGTGTCCGTAAACTTTTGGCCATATGGTTTAAAATGTACCTCAGCCCTTTTTTATTTTATAATCTCTGCCATGAAATATGTGTTAATGCCATATAGTGCCCCTCATAAGTCCATGGATAAGGGGCTCTTCACTCTGAGGCTTAACCAATCAAAAGTAAAGTCCTTCGGATCACTTCTTAAGTACTGAGGAAACAGCAGCTCTCACTCAAAAGATTTAGTTCATAATGAAGCATGCAGGAGACAATATCCAATGAGAGAATAATACTCCACTTCAAGATAGGCCTGTGGTTTCCACATAAAAATTCTGCATCATTACCACAATCACTTACCTCATCTTGTTTCATATTTTTGGGTATGTTCAAAAACTTTAAATTTTACCCTGATTAATGCCTCAAATGGACTCAAAATAGAAATTATCACATAAATGATTAATTAAAATTTTTATGCTGCATAGCGCATGCAACTATAGTATTCAATACATGTATAACATTGGTTTACATAGTTTAATTTTATTTTTTTGAAGGTTTTTTTGAAGTCCACAGAAAATGGTTGGTGCAGTAAATCATTATTGGTGATGAGGTGAAAGACTGGTGTCTAACATGGTGTATTGTCATGTTTTCATGTTTGCTCTGAGCTTCGTTTGGACTGCCAGGTCTTGACATGTGAGCAAACGGCAGATATTAATTAAAAGAGAGTGTTTGTCAGATTTAGTAACCACAATTATATAAATAATTCATTAAATGTTGGCACCAATGCAGTGCATCACTAGCTTTTAAATTAATTAACATTTTGGTCAGTATGGAATAAAGACTGCATAATTCCATAATAATGAAATTATTATTAATTCCACTCAATTCCACTCAAATGCAATCCAATTTTTGCAACATATTTTTATTTATTTATTTATTTTAGATTGATTGTCTTACAAAGCACAAGTATTAGTATTGGTATTATATAGAATATGTATAATTTCATCTAATATTGCAAACGATTCTTCTTCTCCTTCTTCTTCTTTGTTGTTTAACGGTTGTTGGAATCTAGTAGTTTAAGTTACCGCAAACTGTAGGTCTCATTCTCTCTGATTCGCCAGTAATTATTACATTGCTCTKAAGTGTCAGAATAAAGCTTACACCCCAAACCTAAGCAGCCCAATGTGAAAAGATAGAACTGGCAAATGTCGGAAATTTAGTGACAGTTTTAAGGCCCGCACCATATCAACCCTGTTTTGTTGCACCTGACCTGCATTAACCTCTATTGTTTTCAAGCGTCATGATAATCTCCAAAATTCCAAGCCACACATTTTAACTCCTTAGGACGTTTTATGCACTTAATTCATAAAGATTTCCATCTAGTTACTGAATAATAATAATGTTAAGAAAGCTTTAGAAATCAGGAATATCCTGAAGCACGAGAAGGCAAAAGCATAGATTAAAAGCAACAATAGGCTTAATGTCCAAAATGCTGAGGTCACTGCTGCACAGAACAAACTTAAACTTACATATTTAATTTTTTGCATAGGTTCCCTAAGATTAATTTTGACCTCAAACCTCACAAAAGTTATTTATTTATTCATTTATTTATTTATTTATTTTTATATTTAATCGAGCAGAAAACGAAGTTGCAGTTTGGGTAAAACAATCTTTCTAGAGTTTTGTCTTCGTACCTGTGTTTGTGTAAGGCCCAGTTTGGCTGCCAGGTCTGCTCTCTCGGGCAGGGCCAGGTACTGGGTCTGCTGGAAGCGCTGGTGCAGCGCGGCGAGCTGCAGACTCGAATAGATTGTGCGGGGTTTGCGCATCTTCTTCCCTTTACCACTCACACGTATCTCTCCGTTTTCAATCACTGGCTGCTTCTCGTGATCTTTGTTTAAAAAAAAACATTAATTAAAATAATATATAATGCACGAAACAGCAAATTTGACATTCCTAAAATATAATTTCCCATGTCAATATTACAATGCAATTCTGACCTTTCGACACACACACACACACACACACACACACACACACACACACACACACACACACACACACACTAATTACCAAAAATGCAATAAACCCTTACGTAAACTTAATATGTTTACTAAATTACCTGAAAGAATGGCCTATATGCTTCCTAACGACGCAGTTTGATTGGCATTTTCCTTTACCTTTCTTTCACAGTTAAATGGTGGAAGATTAATGGCATTTTGTTTTGCAGATTATGACGCTCTCTAACACCGACAGTGAACGAGTTATTCTAACGGACAGTATTTACCGTGTTATTACTCAAGCCTCAATAATACTACTACACGCTGGATTCAAGTAGGGCAGTAGTGTCAGTAGGTTAAAACTCGTACAAAAATAAGGGAAAAAAGTGAAAAAATGTAGAAGAAAAACACTTATTTCATTTATTTCGTTTAGGTTTCTATAAGTAAGCAAACTATAGTTTAGAGAGCAGAAAAGTAAACGAAACAAAGAGAAAATGATAATGTTATGAGGGATATGAAAAACACCACTATATACTACTACTACTACTACTACTAATGATAATAATAATAATAATTATTATTATTATACCGACACCATCATCACCATCACTGCTACTATAGTAATAATAATCTTGACATAACCACCACCACTACTACTGCTACTACTACTACTACTACTACTACTACTACTACTAATAATAATAATAATAATAACTAAATAAAATGTTTTAACCAGCAAAATGCATTAATAACCACAGTGTGCGGTAAGAATTCGCGGATGACTGTGATAATAATCACCCCATAAACTCATCGCGGGAAAGTACGGCCAATAAAATTAATTAAAGACTCCATGGGCAGTCAGTTAAAATATGTTGGGTTATTAATATAAGACCAGTTGAATTGCTGTATCTGGATAACGAAAGGAACCAAAACGTGTATTTTGAAATAACACAGATTCAAGCGTTGAAACGAATACGGTAGTAAAACCCCAATGCAAAGAAAAAACTAACAACAACAACAAAAAAAAAACTAAAAGAAACCAAACAGTATACGTACAGGCCTAGGTTTCATATAACTTTATAAGTTTAAAAACACAACACTACAAATGCTTTTAAAAGGATAAATGCATATGAGTACTGAAGGGAACCCAGACCAAATAATTAAAATAATAAAAATGATTTTAAAAACCTATTTGAAATGTTAAGGAGATAGTACATGAGCGCTATTATTTTAGTAATATAAACCTTCTTGGCATGAGCACAACATCTCACATCTCAACATTAAGATCCTAGTTTTGGATTTCAGCAGAAGCGGTGATTAGASGTTGATGCTTGAAGTTTCTTTACACAGTGTGTTTATTCCCCGTTCAGAGCACTCGCACTCACCGGACTCGTCACTCCTCGTCTGGCTCAGTGGGGGTCTGTAGCTGCCCTGCTGGTGGTAGGGTAAGTAAGCAGGAGCGGGCGCAGGAGCGCCGAGCGGCGCGGCGTAACCGTAACCCAGCGGCCCGCCGTAGTGGCACGCGCCGGATGGAAAAGGATTATCGTGTTGCGGGTGTCCGCCCGAGTGCAGCCCGTGCCCAGGGTAAACGTTAGCCGCGAGTCCCGAGAAGTGCTGCTGCTGCTGCTGGCTGGCGGAGATCCCGTGACCGAGCTCTAAAAACGCCGATTTGGACGCGTCCGCAGAACCCAAGCCGTCAGGCGCGAAACTCATAGACATCATTGGAAGCAGAGGCCATAAAAATGACGGACAGCGTCAAACAAAGTTGATCGTCCGGTTTATTGCGCGAGTACGAAAGCTTACATGTACTAATCCATTGCGAGGACTGTGGATAGCGCCTTGGCGAACGAGAAGCCGCGTAGTATTCTTCCAAACGAAAACAAAACAATACATAAAATGTGGATGATATAGTCTCTATTTCCGGATGTATCCAATCGAAACGATACGAAGAGGTAAAAATGAGTGTTCTTTCTTAAATCGTGACAAAAAAACCGCCCAACATATGAGCGAACGCGCGCAGTTCCGCACTGTGTCCGTGTCAGTGCGCTGCGGGAACGCGCGAGCTGATTGGCTTCTAGTGCGCGCGTTGTCACGCGACCCGAGGGAGAAGCTAATTAAGTTGATTAAGTGTGTTATGGAAAGGTGGCACACGCGGATACCGGCGCTCAGTCGAGCTGAGAAACCATCAGTACACACACACAGGGTTCGGTTATATCATTAAGAAATATTTTAGACAAAATTCAAAGCATTTTCTTTAGATTGTTTTTTTTTTTTTTTTTTGCCAGAGGGCAATATTAAACTCTATAAAACAATAAAAAATATAACATTCAGAAATAGGTTATAATTTGGATTTTTTACATTATTTTTTTATTGATTATTAGAATGTTATAGAGTGTTATTCCCTTCACATTTGGGAATTTGTTAGTGTGACAAACATTTCATGAACATAATTCGAAAGGAAATTTGGAAACTGAAATGAATTTAGAGTTTAGTTAGTAACAATTTAGTAATACCTGAATAATGAATTAGGACTGCAAATAAAATTATTTTATTTATTAATAAACAAACCCAACAAACAAATAAATATTTAACTTGCCAGTCGGATAAATATCATTGTCCAAAAATATTCTGGAATTTCCTTTCTGGATCAATAAATTATCTATCTATCTAATGCTATGCAGCCTATATTTTATACATTCCACATATCAACCATTTACATAGTCTTAAAATCAAAATACCTAGACTACAAGGAGAATTGTCCTTTATTATAAATTATTTGCTCTTTTAAAGTTTAAGAACCCGTTTATTATGGTTGTAATTTTTTATRGCGCACCATTACATATAAACCTTTTTTTTTTTTTTTACAGAAATACTAAAGCTTTACACACTGTCTGTATCACACATTTAATTTATAAACTGACACAGTCAGGCCATTAGTACTGCTTAAAAAACAGCGTGTAAACATAGACATCATGTACAGTGTACCCTTAAACTTATCGCGAGAATGTAAGAAAAATGAACATTATCTAGATTTAGAGATCTACCCCGAGGCCAACCCTAACTTCTAACTTCTAAAAGCAGACTAAAGCATCCAGTTGAAACTCGACAGGCCTTGAAAATGAACCTCAAGTACTTCCTTAATCACCCATGCTTTTCTGCGTCACAGCAAAATCACGAGCTGTAGCCCAAATGCTCTAGACTACGCCAAGAAAAATGCTGTAACTGGGGATTTCTACACTATAGTGACACTGCTGTAGCCAAGCATGTCTCTACCTTACTGAACGTAGGCTACAGGAAATAGGTGAGAAAGAAAAGCCATGCATTCTACCGAGCAACCCCAGTACCACTCTGCTTCCACGCTTGAAACAGACAAGTTTGAAGTAAATCTTGGCCAACTTTGGAGTAGTGTGTCATTAAAAAGACGTATATTCACACAAACGTGCAATGACATGGAAGCAACCATGTCACTGCAAAGCCTTTATTTAAGGACTGACACGGAGTTTAACTGCAGGTCTTTACTTTCATGTTGGTTTAGAGTTCTCATTATATCTTATATCACACATAATAACGGCTGGGGTGAGAGTGGCAAATAAAAAGCAATGATATGATAGATAGACAAACAGATCTGAAGATTGCAACCTCAGAACTTTCTATACACTACAAGCAAAAAAGTTGTATATACATAATATAAAGAACTGTGTAATTAAAACATTATCTATCTATCTATCTATCTATCTATCTATCTATCTATCTATCTATCTATCTATCTATCTATCTATCTATCTATCTATCTATCTAATCATTGCTTTTTCTTATAAAATAACTATAAATTTTATCGTAAGTGAATGGTGGGGATTTCATGATTTTACATAATGATTACTTTTTTTTTTTTGCAATTCATTGTTTTCTACATAAAATCATATATGAGGATGATTTTATGTTGAAAACAGTGAATCAGAAACAAAATGAATTTAGATAGGTGTTCACAAACTGGGTCGCATGTTACACACTATTGAATAAATCATGAACATAAAACCACAACAATAGCTTGAAATAACCATGTT
This sequence comes from Clarias batrachus, assembly GCA_003987875.1. Lineage (NCBI taxonomy): Eukaryota > Metazoa > Chordata > Actinopteri > Siluriformes > Clariidae > Clarias > Clarias batrachus. The sequence goes on from QMIH01000928.1 coordinate 224,711, forward strand.
AATATTTTCTTGATAAGAAAAAAAATAATACATTACCTCGATCCTGACAAGTTTCACCAAAAAGCTCTCTCGTTGTCTGTTCATTTATGTACAGGCACACAAGTTAATCATTTATATGAAAGTACTTCAAAAAGTATGGCATAAACACTTCAAATAAAAAAAAAATACTTTTCATATAGATACTTTATATAGATATCATTGAATGACTCAGTACTATGACAGGAGTTTTCTTTTAAATAAATCAAAACAGAACAGATTACAATTGAGGGCTAATTATTTGGCTCTGAAATTTCATTTCAGAATTCCAAGAGAACCACTGAATGAATATTGCAAGGAAACTTGTGTCATTTTACCAGAGAAATTTTCATGGTCACTATGTAGCCTAAAAACAAAATCAACATATTGTTTATAAAAAAAAACATCAAAGCACACTCATATATGCAAAATAGTAGAAAATGGTCTGGTATTTTTCCAGGGTTGATCCTTGTAAATAGCAATCATAACATAGTGGGGTGCAGTCTGAGGTGTGAGGCTGAAGGGACAAGGTGAAAAAGGAAATGTAGATGCTGTAATCACGTCTGCATTATGGAAAGAACAAAGCGGAGCCCTGAGGTAATAAGGCTGGGATGTGTCCTCACCGTGCCTTAATACAGTACATGCAAGGAAGACTGTTAATAACAATACTGCTGATCAGCGCCTAGACTTGCTGGCGTCTGCTTCTCGACGTACGTGTGTATGAAAGAGGGTGAGTGAAGGTGTGTGGAAAATGAGAAAATAACTTTAGTTCATCAGCATGGCATCGGTCATTCCTTGTCCAGTGATGCAACACAACATCAGTTCCTCACTCACACACACATTCTTATTTGTGTTTGGTTGAACGCTCCCATGGTGAAGGCAGAACAGGTTTCTGGATCACCTTGTTTTTAGTTTGGCACAATTCTAACTCTGAAAAAGAAAATCTGAAAATRTTTGAAGTGCATGCTCAAATGTTATAGTRCATTTGAGATTTGGGATATTAAAAAAAACAATAAAGGCATACTATACATAGCAGATATAAAAACATTACATGCAAGCATTGATAATGCAATCAATAAAAACTAAACAAATACTGAATAAAAATGATCATATAATGTCGCATCTACTTATTTTTCCAAAAGTTAGTTATCCCTAAAAACCTTTTTTTTAAGTAAGCTTTCCCTTTCTTGATCTTTGCTACATTTTTGTTACAAGAAAACCACTGTGTTTACAACAGGATTTGCCATCTTTCACTCATGTTTTGGCCTGAGGACAGAAAATGGGCTGGAAGATGAAGTTAGGTACTCTTAGTATGATGAGCATGAGTAATATGACCTCAGGGCGTAGTGCTATCTGCAGTCTTCCATCTAGTGCACTAGAAATGGCCTGAGCTTGAAGGCATTTTATGGGTTTGCCCTCGACATCAGAGTGTTAGTCATGTATGTGAGTGTTGTTTCACATATACTGTATATAGAATTGCTTCTGTATACTGGTTACCTTGATGGAGAAACTATGTTAACTGCGTAGACAGTGACAAGACAGGCAGCTCAAATATTTTTTGAGCATTAAATAGCTTTACCTGTTTTGTTCTATAGTCATAAACAGGCACAGAGTACTGACTGAAAGGTGCCAAATTAATTACTGCACTTTTCACCCCTGCTATTTATACTATGTGTCTGAGAGACTCACATACGTCACCCAACATGAAGCAAGCTTCAGAGCAATAAAATAAATTTTACTATTCAATGCAGAAAGCAAATACCTGGAATAATGATTGCAATTAGTTTTATATTTAACCTTGCAAACCCTGAAGATTCTAAGTAGACAAACAAACAACAGTGTGTAAAAGAACCTGAAACAGGTTTTTAATGTAATGAAAAGAGTTGCTTATAGCACAGAAACATATGAACAACTCCAATAATTTTTTTTTAATAATGCCAAATGAAATGGTCAATGATGTAATGTAATACTAGAAATGTTTCATTGAAACGATAAGTGAAAAAAAGGATATGGAGTATTTGAAAATAATTCCATTGTTATAAATTAAGCATTAAAAGTGCAAAATAGGTATTATAACAAGTCATTTAAATAAACTACAACAACTATTTGTGTTTGTAGATTCCTTTTGTTGAATTCTATGTCAAATAAGCTATAAAGAAACTCCTTGAGTGCTAGCCACACCCACCGTGTTAACCTTTACTTTTTGTAAATTATCATTAAAATTGGTTTGCATAACTCTTTGCATCTTTACAATCCTAAGACTGTATAGGCATGAAAAAAAAAAACTTTCTCTTGCTTGTCTGTGAGAAAGGCCAGTGTGTGTGTGTATGTCTGGCGATTTTGGCTCGAGCTTTTGTTTCATCACTGACGGTAATTGTTGCCAGATTGAAATGTGAAAGAAAGGCTTTAGGAAGTTCTCTGCAGGAACAAAATGCATTGCAGGTTTTAATCCTAGGCCAAGCATTGGGGTGTTTAATAAAATAAGATGTGATTCCCCATGCAGCTCATACAGACTCATTCAGGATACTCCAGAGGTATAGAGAGCGCAACAGGTGCAGTGAGTTTCTATATTTGACCAACTAACCCAGGGGTTCTCAAAAAAAAAGATTTGTGGCAGAGATACTTTTAACAAGAAAATAAAATCCTCAGCACATTTCAGTACACACAGACAAACACGTACACACAGACAAACACACACACACACACACACACACACACACACACACACACACACACACACACACACAAAGTTTGTTTTGCAGCCAGTTTTTCTTTCCTTTTCTTTTCTTTTTGAATGACACAACACTAGATTCCAGACTTTACAAGTCTACCTGTATTTAAGTTTTTATAGTTCTTTATTTTGACTGGTTAAGGTCATTGTAGCATGTAGTTTTGAGGTAGGTTGACTCAATACATTAATACATTGGTATTTTAACGTACTTGGCTGGGATGCAGATGTGACAGAAAACATAGACATTGTATTTAAATAAATATGTTAAAAAATGTTTTTTTTTAAATGTTTTTATTTTTGTTTTACATGTAACCTAATAAAAATATTTTACTTTTTCAGAATTATATCCTGTAATAACTAAACAAAAATGTAGTTTAGATTGGGAGCTAATGTGTGAATGAAAGGTACACTAGCTAACTATTGAGCTAATTAAGCTAATTTGAGGTAGAAATTTGATGGAGATAAATATGTAGTACAAATCAGTACTTTGTGCAAAAAAATATATAAAATGATATAAAATTCTTACATAATTATACTGATAGAACAACTTTTATATTCCTAGTTTAAAATTACCTCAGACTTTCATTTTTTATTTTGTAGTACTGGGGCTAAAGCATTAGCATTATAATCATGTCAAAATTAGTAAAAAAAACAAAACACATTCTGGCATGTCTGGTCAACACATTAACCCAACGTTGGTGAGTTAAAACCAGCACTAGGTTCAAAATGGGCCAAAATTTGGTTACATGTATCTCAGCTATTTTTGTGTTTCTATTGGTCTAATTGTGTTTTTAAATTACAGAACATTTTAAATTCTAGTTTATTATTTACAAGTCTATTTATTTTTGAGTTATTAAAAATTGGATTAAATCAATTTGATTTAAGTGAGCTTTTTAAAAGAACAATAACTAAATAACTATAAAAAAAATATTTAATAAATGTAGGCTGGGAGACATAATAAAGAGTTTTGGTCAAATGTATTGATATCAAAATATAAAAGTCTATGAACCACTTTATTGATACTGGTGTATAGTACTGTATGTTCTGAACTGGTGGAACTAGTGTTGAGCTGGCAACCGACCGTTATTAACTGTAATTAACAGTGTTGAAAGTAGTTTAAAATTCTTACCGGGACTATTTTGTGTGCTTTGACATGAATATATTTGATAATTCTAAGGCACAATGCTTCTAACTAATAGACATCTCTATTGAAAATATGTTATTTTTTAAATTATAAAATCATATAATATATAATAATAAAAAACAAAAGGAATGTGCATTAATACGCATTGACATCCCGTCAAGCCAATTTGAGTGGTACTGAAATATATTAAATGGCGTTGGTTGAAATCTGAAGTGCACATAAAATGACCAAAATACACTTCATGTGTTTACACCACTTGTTTTGTCATCCACAGTTAATGTGCAAGACACTTCAGAGAGCGAGACAACACTGGTCCATAAAGTATGGGATTTTCCACCGTAAATCTGTGCTCAGCACCACAAGACAAAAAAATCTGGTTTAGATCAGAGGTCTGGGAACTGTTGATGTAGCTGGTGACTGAGGTGCCATAGTTCAGTTGAGGTCACCACAACTGTTTTATTGTCAGGCAACTGTAATAAAGTGTACATTATACACAATAAACTCACTTAAATTGTCTTGAGACAAACTTCTGTATAAGTAGCCCTTCACCTGGAAGGTGCTGTATTAGTCTCCCTAGGTCATAACTATTCAATATATACTTTTTAAAAATTTAACAGCCATGATTAATAATTACATTCAAAAGTGGAAATAGACACATACTGTTTTATTTTATCTGCTTTTGGAGGTGCTAAAAGTAAATAAAAATCACATGCTATTTTACTTATATTCTAAATTATTATATTATCTTATTATTAAGCAATATCCCACAAGAGTGATTGCTGTTGTACTGAATATCAGTACAGCTGTGATAGGCACGAGCCTGATTGTTGAAGTTATCACATCCATGAAGATACCGACCTCAAGAGTGATATTGCTTCTATACAAACATTCTAATAATCAATTTATAATCAACAGTTTAAGATTTGTTTGTTTACTTAACTTTTTTTTTGGTTGTTCCACCAACACATATTCTTGCGTGACTGGCGGAACTAGTGTTGAGCTGGCAACCGACCGTTATTAACGGTAATTTACAGTGTTGAAAGTAGTTMAAAATTCTTACTGGCACTATTTAATCAAAAGGTGTGGAGAATAAACCATGGTGGACATTTCTGAGAAATATATGGAATATATTTTATATTCCCACGTATTCCACTTCTGAATATGAGCTAATGTTCGGAGTTTCGGGGTTGAATCCTAAATAGCGTTAAATGGACAGCTAGTGTGAAAGCTAGTGTGTATAATCCCTTGTTCCACATAACAAGTAGTACCCTTGATTAGGGGTTAAAGGGGATTAAAGGATTTGGGATTCAGCCTTGTGTTGGAAGCTAGTTAGATTTATAGCTTGCATTAGCCATGAACAGAACAGCTTGGATAGTTGGGAGGCAATTCAAAGCAATTAAATTTAGATGACATAATATTATCAGATGTTTTTTCTAGCTGGAACTACTTCTGTGTCTGGTTTTGAATGTGAGTGTTGGCAGGCAGCTGCTTTTCCCTCTTTCCAGTGCTGTGAACTGTATCAACYGACTTTAACCCATGGTGGCAACTGACAGTTTGTGCAAGTAACATTTAYATTGAYGAATTTACATTTACAAGCATTTAGCAGACATTCTTATCCAGTGYGACTTACATAAGGGCWTTACAGTTTCTATCATTGGATATATCCATACACTTCTTGAAGAACYCCTAGTACCACAAGTCAGATACGTTTAAGAAATATCTATCTATCTATCTATCTATCTATCTATCTATCTATCTATCTATCTATCTATCTATCTATCTATCTATCTATCTATCTATCGGTGGTGAGTGTTGGGGAGGGGGAGTTCATTCAAATACCTCCTTAAAGATATATCTTTAGTTGGTGCTAAAAAATAAACATTACTTAATATAATCCATTTTAGAACACCTGAGACACAGAGTAATATATCACTTAAATATCCCAGTGCTGTTATGCTCTATATATCACTCAATCGGAACTAACTGTTGTATATCTTATTTTATATTATATTAATACTACCTAAATCAATAYGTACATGCACTTTTAAAGTACACATTTGAAATATCCATAGAAAAGGTCTTAACTTTTCTCATCTAACCAATGTCTATATTAAATTTATAGCAACCAATCAAATTTATCAGTGCAGAAACAACACATTATTAGTCAGGTTAYACAGTGTCATTGGTATTATACCTATCTGTGTAAAACTGGACATGGATAAGCCACCGTGCTGAACTTGAGGATGAGCGCTCCTGGAGCTACCTGGGTAAAATGTTTCCATATAAATTCACATAATAAAACGTCGGCTTTGACTTCAAGTGATTTGAAACAACTTTATAAGCTTATTCAACTTTATTCAAATTTATTAATGTTAACTAGGTGCATTTACCTCAGTCAAAAAGTCTAATTGTATCCTACGGAATTTTCAATAATAGTTACTTACAATCATAACAGAATAATTCTGGCACTTAAGATGACTTTACTTTTACCTTATTAGTACTTTAGAATTTTTAGATTTACTTTACATTTTTAACTTACAGGCAAATAGAGTAGCCAACATAAATGGCTAAGCAGCAATTCAAATTCTAGCTACTGGTAAATATTGGTCTATTATACGTAATATATTTTATTTCTGATGAATTCATTAGCAAAGTATGAACTGTACATAATTCAACTTCAACCTGAAAACATGACAATACATATTATGTAAGATTCTGACTTGCTATTTATACTTTTACTAAAATGTAAGTTCTCAGTACTTTTTCAACTCTTGCTCAAAGTGTATTAAAACTATTTTGAGATAGGAGCGATTATGTTATGACATTCAGTTCAGAAAGCTGGAAGAAAAAGCAGAATATCACCACTTAAGAGAGCTTTGTTTAGACGGAACCTGACAACTGGGCTGACTGGAGAATAATAGTGTCTGGTTATAAAGACAGCCGACGGGGGAGACAGAGACAGCCTGTAGCGGAGTGCTTCTTCTATGGGAGGGGGACACCGCACATTCACGCCCACACAGGCTGAGGTTGCCAGGTATACATGTTGAATTTCTAAAGACCGGTTTACCAGGTCCTGGGATTATCCATCTGGAGTTACCTAACCCCCGCAGTAACGTAACCCCCATTCCATCATATTGTGGTGTGAAGCCCTAAAGCATCAGGGGAGCTTGTTTTTAATCTTGATCCATCTGTATAGTCAGCCTGAAGACTCGATAACTGTTAGGACAAGAACAGCATGGCCAACTGGCACATAAACATAAACTATAAACTCAGTCACTCACAAGTATCTCTGTGCCATTTTAAAACTTTTAGCATATATTATGTGCATGACCGGTTACAGCCATGTAATTCATAGATCCAATCCTTCTTCATCTCCCATTAGCCTTATAAATATTATATGAGACACATAACGGATTGCCCCAAGGTCAAGTCCATTAATCCCTCCAAAACTTCACTGGGAACAAATCAGACAGATCAAGTTCGGCTGCTGACAAGAAGCCCTGGCTCTGACAAGTGCTACGCTCCATTGTGAAATAGTGGCCTGTGCAGTACACGGGTGATTTCTCTGCGCTAACAGTTGATACATGGACCAAGATTTATGCATTTAAGAAAGGATTAGCTTTTCACAAGCAATTTAATTGCATTATTATTGTTCCTTTTGGTTTTGTCATGCTATGCTATAACATGATAAGAAACACCCACACCAAGCAATTACGCTAATGTCCTATGACACCAGTCTTTATGCAAATCACACACTCCTAGCGTATCAATCTATCATAACCACTTATGCCTCAAAAAAAGAAAGGGCTTGGCAAGAGGTGGTGCTTCTTCCCCCATCCACATAAGCATTTTAGTGTCATATTTGTCTGCTGTTTGAAGGACTTCAAACGCTCACACTTTTTTGGCAGCAGCCAAAACATTCACGACACTTAAGACATGAAAGGATGCATGAATTCTCTTAAAAGGMGGAATAAATTCAAGTGTTTTTACTGAACTAAAACAAGAGCTTGGTCAATCAATGCAWGTCCTCAATGCAAGTATGGATATTATTCAGGAAAATAATTCTACTGGTGTCGGTTAATTCATCCTAAATAACATGTTGACAGCATGCTACCAATACGATAACAAACAAGGAGGGCCAAGGAGGCGCCCTCTAATGGTGACAGATCACAGCCATTCTGAGCGTCTTGAAGACTGATGGAGAGGGTACAAGTGACCTTTAGCAAAGATGAAAGCCACACAGGTTACGCGTGTTTGGCTGTTTAAGTCTTTCATCTTAAGGCACGTCTGAGAGTTATGACCCCAACCTGTTGATCCGGGTGACCTTCGTGTAAAGGCCTAAAGGAGCACCTGTCCAGTTTCAAAAAGAGGTAAGCGAAAGAAATTAATCTTAGATTGTACTGCACCGCTTAATATGTGCAACACAGGCTTTGGCCTGTAGCCAAACATGCTCCCACTTGCTGCACAGTGGCAAGGAATGCTGTGAACAGTTACAGAAAAAAAATATGGCGGTTTAATGTTATTTCTCTCTTTTTACAACATCAGAGAAAATCTCCATCACTTGTTAAATGTTAAATGTTCCATAAGGGTTGGTTTAATATACTGTACAGGAAATACATGCAATGACATTCTTTTAATAACCAAATATTAGAAAKAAACAAATTGACCATGATATTTAGCTCTGAAATGGTTTTTAAGCATTTTTTGTAAACCATCTTCATTATATCAAGTAGGATATCAATTACACCTTTATAAAATAATTTCATTAAGGCAAAACATATCAGATCTAATAAAATGAGGGGGATAATTCAKTCAAGGAACTTGCACTTTATGCTATTATGTTGATCAGACATTTAGCATGTTCTGTGTTTTAGTAAACTAGAATGCCAAGGTGTTTGTTTTTTGCCCTGKATGTGGGCAAGAATTTGCCAAAAATGGAGGGCCATTTGCATTCCTGCAGTGAGAGTGAGGTCAATTAAGCCATTTCCCGTACAATCTATCTCCCCGCAGCACCTAGATCAATTGGGCTGCAGCTGCAGAGGCCATGTAAGTCAGGCAGATGGAGAAGATTGGGGTTAAACCTTGCCTGACCTCTAGGAGAAAGACTGCAAAGATTGTCTCCATACCTGTGTCTGATCACGGAACACGGGAACGCAAAAGCTGGATATGTGTCCTTGAGTCAAGGATAAACGGAATAGGTTTATAATAACACAACGGAACGCGAGAGTGTTACTTGTATCATATAAACTAAATAAATAACCCGTAATACACATTAAAGTGTACGGTTAAGATTTGCGTACTTTTGAAGAAAAGTCCCAAAGGCAGCTCAGTTGTTTTCAATTTCTGTTTGTGATGTGTGTGGGTGTTTCCTGTTCACATTCGTACTTTGCATTTGCTTTTTTTCCCCACCAGCACTTGGTTGAAGATTTTTTTTAACTATACGTCCACCAAAACCATCTGCTGTAGCTTTAGCCCAAAGGCACTCTGGCCTTCCACTTCAAACCCAATTAGCCAAATCACATTTCAAAAGTGCTCGAATATACCTGCCAGTGGATAAACTCTTCAGGTGTCAAAGAGCTGCGTTAAACCCGAGGCTGGCCAAGTACAGAATGGGATGGGATTAGAGCTAACAAAGGACTGAAGATATCCCCTAACACCTGTGCAGGTACTGTGGCTACAGGAGTGCCTGCTAATGGGAAAAGCCTTTGGTCCAATTTGCAGGTGCTCAGAACCTAATCTCCTGGCTTGCAGCACAGCGTGGGTATCTATTTTCCACTCTACCTGCTTTCTAGAATCACACCTTGCCTGACAGGCCAAGGGCTTCCTTCCACCCTTGCAACATAAGCCAGGTAATCAATCATTTACATCAGTAATTAGGGCCTGGTGTCAAAACAGGAATTGAAGCCAAGCTCGGACACTCAGTGGGTGTAGAAAGGTTGACGTCAGGCTCAAAAAGTTTTAAGGCACGGTGAAAGATCTTAGGTCTGCGCTCTTGTGGGTTTTACTATGCTATACTGTGGTCCAGTTCCCTGAGGTTCAGACATTCCACACCACAATTATGCGAGGAACATTACTCTCCATATTTCCAGCCTAAGGTTACTGACAGGCTGAATGTAGGCACCGGGAGTGTTGAGTACATGTACATGTTTCTCTTAAATTCAGACGCATATCAGTTAACAATAAAACTGTAAAGAAAATAAAGGCTTTTGTCTCCTATCCTTCTTGTCTACATTCAGAAAGAAAAGGTACCAAGCTAGGCTATTCTTTGTTGCTGGGGTGGGACATTTAAAGGGGCATCTTTTGTACCTTTAGTATATATCTTTCAGTAGGAAACATATATATAATCCTCCACTCACCACTTTATTGTGTATGCAGGCTCGCAGTGGGCCTGGACTTATCCCAGGGGTTCCAGGCCATGAAGCGGGGTACTCCCTGGATGGGGTGCCAATCCATTGCAGGGCACACACATACACACACTCACACACTTATTCATACACTACAGGCAAATTGGGAATGCCAATTTGCCTATTCTGCAAGTCTTTGGACTGCGGGTACCTAGAGGAACCCCATCAAGCACGGGGAGAACATGCAAACTCCGCACACACAGACACGAGGTGGGAATCGAACCCTTGACCATAGAGGTATGAGGCCACTGGGCTAAACAATAC
>QMIH01000929.1:6243-31816 GCA_003987875.1 Clarias batrachus
CTCTCTGTCTCACTTATTAATACACAGAAATCACATTCTGTAAGGTTGAGTATCTGACGCCTTGTTTACACTAAGTTGTACTTCTTTGGTGCTCAGACAAATACACTCCCTGTTCGGTAATCGGAGAGAGAATCACAGATGAGAAATGGAAAAAGTCGTCAGATAAAGATGAAGTTTTGTCTTAAAACGACTCCAGCGTGTTAAAATTCACTTATACCACTTCAGCGCTTTTATTTCAGCCAAAGTGAAAATATGAACTAATCCCAGTCAAAATATTCACTTTATCTTTTCTCATTAATATCTATTGCTGCAGGTGTTTGTTTACATTGAGACAGTAGCGCATTAGTAGATTATTTTAAAGTAGATTATTAAATCCCACACATAACATCACTTTTACTCAACATTTAGATTCACTGATGGTGCAGATTAAACTTCAGCCAGAGGATCTAAAGACTGCAAATGTTTTCGATGTAAGACATGATGTACGTGCCAAACACTGCGAAAAATGTCACTGTCGGCACAAAACTGTTCATAATTTCACTTCTACTCAACATTTTAATTCATGGCGCAGGTACAGTATAACTTCAGGCAAGTACCTATGTAATGCCAAAGTTTCTTTGAGTTCCGTCCAGTCAGGTTTGCGTGATGCCGTGACAAACTGGCTGGACAGACATACAGACATACAGAACATTTTCTGAGACTTCTTTCAGTCCTCCAATGGGTGAACCGTAAAGATATCATTGGAAGACTAAGGTCTGACCAATGTACAGATAAAACCTTGCTTTTATGTATATAGATCTTGGACACAAGACTGCACAAGAGAAACATTACTCAAATTACCTTGGAAAAGACAAAATCGATACCTTGACCGAACAGCCTTTAATTTAGAAAACTTGACCAATTTCCGTTTTCCTGAGTTATACTGTACTCACCTCATTCACACCTCTTCTTAACATTCCAATATATTTAAAAGAACACAAAATCATATCTAGCTAGCACATCATTTACTAAAGTTGCTAAGGTGACAAGACTATCAGAGTGGTGTCCATGAACAACATACTGAATGTAATGTGTGATACGGGTGCAGACTTTCATGTTTTTGTGGGTTTTGATATTCAGGCACCTCCCTGATCATCCAACACCACAGCAACTGTCCAGAGGCACAGAAAAGACCGCATTTCTCGAGAGTGCTTTAGAGACACAACAACTAAAACGAAGCTGCTGGTGGCCTTCTACCAGGTGGCCATAGAGAGCCTGCTAACTAACCGCATGCTGGAGCGGTGCAGTATGCAGACGCCTCTGCTGTGGATAAGAAGGCACTCCGGAGACTGCAGAGAAAATCATAAACTGTCCGCTGGCCTCTCTGGTGGACATTGACACTTCACTTTACCGCAGCAGAGACACAAACTTCAGCAGAGATTCCACCCACCCAGGTCACCATCTGTTTTGAACTTTCGAACTCGGGCAGGCGCCACAGCTCAGCCGAGACACACACCTCCAGGTTTACAGATAATTTGCGTTTAAAACAAGAAAATGAACTCAAATGAGGAATTTCTATTATTTATTCTTTTTAATGTTCTAATGAATTCTTCGGTGGGGTTTGAAAAAAAACATTCTTTTTCTGTTCACACCGTGGAGTAGCCGAGTCCCAGTGGACTCGAGGCATCAGGCAGGATACACCCTGGAAGGGGCACGAGTATGCACACACAATACAGGCAATAGGGGGGACACCGATTAGCCTGATCTGCATGTCGTTAGACTGTTGGAAGAAGCAAACTCTATGCACACAGACCCGAGGTGGTACTCGAACTCTCAACCCTGGAGGTGCAAGGCCACAGTGCTAGCCACTGCGCCACATACAGTAAATGTCTAGGATAAGTTCCAGGGGTTGTCTAGTGGTAGCTAGGCTGCTAGGTTTGCATTAGCTTGGATGTGGCACAGTTTGTAAACTCAATTACAGAGCACTTTCCATTCCTAAATCCTTGTTCTTAAATGGAAACTTGGCAAGAATATCCAACCCCACTAACGCTAATCTGTTCTTCATATTCATGGTATTAAGAAACAGCCCAGAGTTAAAGGCCTGTGCGTAAAGACACTCCGTCAGCTCTGGGATTTGAACTCACAAACTTTCCTGCTCATGAGCATTTGACATAAAGCGAGCTTCCCGGTAGGAGTCCTGCATTGACTTATCACTCAAGCTCTACAGCATTTCTCACCCCCTTGCTCGACTCTGCTAAGTGAACCAAAATCAATTCTGTATCTCAGGTGTCTAAGTGTCCTTTCCGAACCCAGCGCTCTCCCGTACACATACACTCTTACCCTGCCTCGACCTCCCATCATCCGCGGTTTGGCCCTGTGCTAGGGCAGGATTACAGCGGGTCTCCAGCTAGGACATGGCATGCGGTTTGGCGCAGTTCCAGGGCACTCATGTGTAATAGAACCTATGGAACATTATACGGCATATTGATGGCCTTTAATGGCATGGCAGCTCGGATTCGTTTTCATCATTGCACAGACACACAAGCTGCTCAGGGCTTCCGTTTTCCGAAAACTGGAGCACAAGCACAAACTAGCCTCCCAGCTACACTGACAAACACACACGGGCGCGCGCAGTGGCAGCAAACAGGTGCCTCCACATTATTGTCAGGTCCACTAGGACGAGAAATCCCTCGTCTCCTGAACTAAAAATAATTCCAGAGGTGAGCCGAGTCTAATTAAAAATCAGAGGCCAGATGTTTCGCCTTTGCTGAGTCTTTTCCCCAATGTTTCTTTTTGGCAGCTGCTTCTTTCTCTCTCTTCTCACTGTTCCTCGGCACAACACAGGCTTGGACCTACAATAAAGCAAAATCACCTGCTTTCATCTTCCGCCAAGAATTAGGCTTGTTCTCTTGCTGATAGCGCCGCACTTACTTACTCTAACTGTACCTCTCTCCCAATCTCTGCAACGTACGTAGAGTTTTACCGTTTTATCATTTTAATGTGGGGTTATTTTTGGCAACCGTCCAAAGTGCGGGACCGGCTCGGCCTCCAGTCGTGTAAATGAGTCCTTCCTGAGCTGGTCTCTCCATAAATAAGGTGATTTAATTAAACCTGAGGCAAGGGAATCCAGCAGCTCAGATAGAGGATGACTTCTTCTTCTTTATTTTTTGTTGTTGTTGTTGTTGTTTTAGAACGGTTTAAAAAATAGCTTTAATAGCTGTGTCCTATACCCTGGATAGAATTACTCACTGCTCTAGACACCTAACTCGGCTCATACGAACAAACAGAACTGTGAATTTCTTTAGGCATCTGAAAAGTAACTGTATTGCTGCTGGTACTTTTTTTTTAAACCTTGGGGTGGTGGGTTGTGGAGAGACAGACCAGTTGGAAAGAATGGAAGTAGCGCACACGAGGTAAACTGGGAAAGCTGTGTGCTCGGAATGAGAGACTGAGCCGCCCCGATGCTGATTTGTGACTCATGGTCTTAATCAAGCAGCTGACTTGTATCGCTCTCGGCGTGCATTCTCTTTCCGATCTAACCTCCGAACATCATCTCCGGATACTCCTAGGTGTCGCTTTGACAAACGATCCGTGTTTCTGGACTAAACTGCTTTACACGGCTCCCCCAGCAGGCCTAGCTCCCCGGGCTCAGGGTTTTTTTTTTTGCCTCGCTTCTGTGATCAACCGTTATGGTATGTGCCCAAAAAATAAAAAAAAAAGAGAAAAATGTCACCAACAAGGAAACATGAGCTTGAAAGTCATTAAATGGTGCACAGCAGCACTCCCTGCGAGTTCTGCGAGAACCCTGAAGCCAGAGACTCGCTTGGCGTGCCTTAGTCATTCTTCATCACTTGTCACCTTCGTTCTTTCCTCTTCTCGAAGTGCCAGACGCGATCAATACGATGGTGCTCCCCGAGTCTCGGCGTGCCGCCGTGACATCCTGAGAAGTGCTGAAGTGGCCTAGAGTTGAACTCTAGATACAGTTCTCCATGTGTGCACACACACACACTCATACACAGTTCAGTTTCTTGCCTCCTGCTAAAGGAATATTTATGTACATCTCCAGATCTGCGCCTTAGGCCTCGGTTCTATGAGAAGATGCCTTCCATAGCATCGGTAGGGTTACAGATGGCTGTTGGACGCTAGCTTTCTCAGCATGAGAGAGAATATTAGAACAATGATGTTCTAGTGTAGTGTAGACGCCGGTACAAGTTGGCTTTTCTTCTTCTCCTTCTCCTTCTGCTTCTATAACGGAAGCAGAAATTAAACTACCGTTCTTAACGTAATCCCTCAAAAACCACCCCGTCCCAAAATATTCGGTTGTAGTTATGAAATTCTAACAACATCGCTGCTTAAAATAATTAAGTCCATACATCATAGTATAATTGGTCCAGTGATTATACTCATTTTTGAAGCTTTCTGGCAAAGTTGAGTTTATCCTTTGATAATTAGCATCTCTCTGCAAGAAGCTTAAAAATAAACAGAGGTGTTAGTAATGTGTGAAGAAATAATTCCATGCTTTGATAACAACAGGACACCCTCAAGCAGAGAAACAGCAGCACTCTGCAGCTAATTAAAGGAGGATTTGGCTGGAAAGCTAGGCTATCATTCCACATTATGCACAGATTTATTTATGACGGTGACTCCGTTCGGAGTATTGGGCCGAAAACGGTTTGGGGAGCGTTGCTTGCCTAGTGCCTCATTATTGTTACAAAGTGGTAATGTGCTTTAAAAAAACCATAAATCCCCATAATAGTCTGGTTTCACTGTAGCTCTGGTGCAGAGATCATGAGCCTTGCTGTCTTGTTGGTGTTGCTTCAATGGCTGCCATCTTTTAGCGCCACTAAATCGTTCACCAAATCTCATTTTTGCCGGGTGACATCGCAGAACTCCAGTAAATGAAGGATTGTTTCACTTCTCCGAGCCAATATCGTCCGACGCCCCCGATGAAATAAACCCGGTTGTAATGCATAAACATCATTAACGTGCTCAATCATCTACCTCCCACGTAACAAAGCACTTTAAAACAATCACTGTCTTCTGCTGAGAGCTTACCACGCCCACAACCTGCTGGTATTACGTTACAAAAAAAAAAAAAAAAAAAAAGTCAGCCCGATAGCCTCGGTGCTAAATTTCTCAGCTGGGAGAAAAGAAGTAGCGGCGTGATTTAGGCAGCTGCTTTAATGCTGAAGCACGTTTCTCCATAACCATAAACAAGAACATGTCCGCTCCCGGAGAGACACTCCATAATCAGGTGCTCTACTCCAGCAGAACAGAGACTCAAGTGCCTATCCACAGAGGCCTCCCTTTCTCCATCGCTCTCCCTCTCCCTCTTTTTTTCCTCTCATTCTCTCGCTGGCTTAATTTCACTCCAGCACAGAGCTGTTTTGCAGATCTGGCTGGGTTGTTGCTCTTGTGTGGGCATCGAGGCTGAGCATTAATCATGGCCTGCATCCTTCACACTCTCCACAGGGAGCGTGGCAAATAATGAATGTGCTTACCAAACCTAAAACGAACCAAAATGAATTAAATAAAAGTAGCAGCATAACCTTTTTTTTTTTTTTTTTTAATAGATCAAAGCCAAACATGGCTTCGTTAAAAGAATGCATTTGCAGAGTGTATTTAAAATAATAAGCTCAAAGAAAAAACTAAAATAAAATAGCGCGTCTGAAGCATGTGCACGTTAAGACCGTAGCACTGACTGGACACTGCGGTGGCCTGAGAGAAAAGCAGCGAAGTAGAACATCACATTATTTCACACTGATGAAGTTCTCGAGTAAATATGGCTCACTGTGCTCATCGGAGCTCATCGGGGTTAAGAGAAACACACAGAGATATACAGCGGAATATAACTTCTGAATATTTACTTCATCTTACGACATATACTTTATGTAGCATAGAAATTCTTTTCTATGTGATTAAGTTCTTAAACCCAATGGGTATCACAGTACACTAATAAAAGCAGAGCGGCCAATGCTTTCTCTTAACCACTGATCCTTGCACCTGGGTTCATTCCCGATCATGATTTTGGAGAGATTGAGAAGCATAACTCTGTTTTCTCTGGAGATCTTCAACATATGTATTAAAAATCAGACTGCATGGTGCCACATCATGTAATGTTCCTGCCTCATAGCTGAAAGCTCTGAAAGCTCCTCACTCCTGATTTCAGCTTATGGAGGCTTGGGTTCTGCATGTCCTGGCCATCCACACAGGTTTGCTTAAAGTTCTCCAGTTCTCCCAACCTCCATCAGTAGTTGAAATTAGTCCACTAAATTGCCCCAGGATGTGAATAGGTTCATGTTCGTGTTGTGCAATAGAGTTGCATTCCTAACTTGCTCCCAGTATTCCTGGTCCACTCGATCATCGTCCATCCTGCATTTTATACACACTCATTCACGCATTATGGGCGATTTGGGAATGTGAGTCAGTCCTGATCTGCTAAAATATTTTGGAAGTAATCCGGGATAAATGATTAACCAACCTTCTAGATTGTACAGTATGTTCAGGGCGTGGCACCGCAGGGACTCTGGGTGTGTGTTGTTGTGTCTTGCACCAGGCCATTGGCAGCGGATCCTTTGGGTGAAACTCTGTGAACTGGATTTGCACGTCCGGCGCGTCCCATCAGCGCTCGACCGGATTGGGATCTGGGGAGCTGACGGCCTTGAATATTTTTTTGATCTGCTGGATGCTGGTAAGCTGCGGTGCACTGGGTGTTCTGGTGCCTTTCTGTCCAGCATTGATTTTTTTTTTTTTTTTTTGCCAATTCAAGCTGCATTGATTTTTCTGTGGGATCGTGCCAGAGAGTCTCATGAGAGGTGCTCATGATCATGTCACCAGTTTTCTGGTGTGTAGTTGCTGAACAGTGTTACTCAGTTCCATCGTAGTGATGTTTATGTTTATGTTATGTTTTTATGTCTTAAATAAGTATACTATGTTTAGCAAAAGTAAGTATACACAAATGATTACTTATACAGTACCTAGTTGGCTAAACGGAGGAAATGTCTTGCAAATAGCAGCTAAACAGCTCTTCTGTAACATTTCCACGTGAGCTAATTCGTTAAATCAGAATGATTAATGTAAAGGATGACTACATCCAGGAAAACATTTGTACAAACAAATGGCGATATCTGTACCAATAGTGTACAAACCACTAGTCATTGAGAATTACCTTAATTGTTTATTATGTGTGTGTGTGTGTGTCTGTGTCTGTGTGTGTTAATTTAAATCAGCCCTGCGGTAAAATACAGGAGTCTTTCACAATACAGTTAAGACGTTCTGTTTTATTGCATATTTTTTCTCCCACAATAATGCAGTCTGGCCTTGATTTGGTATTTGCTATTAATAACAAGAACATTTGCATGCAGTGTGTAAATGATGTCATATGCATTAAAGCGAAGACACTGACAGGAAGTCCCAGGAGATGAAAACTAAAACTTGCTAAATATATGCAACCCCTCCTCCTTTTCTCCATGATTTAGTCAGCTGGTAATTCCCGCCGCTAGCCTGTCGGCTCTGCTCTATCACATGACAGCTATCAACTGGGGAGGGTGAAGGCTAACGCATGCTTCCTTTGAGACAAATGAAGCCAACGACTGCACCTGTTCAAATCCAGTACATGCCGGGTAGCACATGCAGAGCAAAGAAGCCCTATCGACCCGCTTTCATGTACATGCTCACAGACAGCCAAAATTGGCTAGTGTCACTGTGATTGACAGGAGAGATTATGAGAGGAGTATGCCCCTCCCACTCAGAATTCAAGCCTGGTGTTTGGTCTCAGGTGGCTGTGGCACTGTCGGGATTCAAACGTTTTTTTTTTGTTTTTGTTTTGTCTTTGAATAACAGAAAAAAAAATTACAACAAATGATGCCTTGTGATTTTTATGTTTCTTCCTTTACTGTGTTTATGACTATGTGTTTCCCTACGTGTTTACAGTTCTCTTATGATAATGCATGCATTAGTATTAAGCTACTATGACAGCCAAGTCCTAGTCAAATTTCCTGATTTCTTGTTTGTCTTTTTTGTTTGTTTTGCTAGTTTGTTTGCTGTAAATGATGTATCACAATATTAAATAAAGGTTTGCACTTCCATCCTTCCTCTTTTCATGAAAGAACGCAAGAACAACAACTTAACGATGCAGGAGACTAACACGAGGAACATAACAGCGGGCCTACTGTGCTGGTGTTCGGCACAATTAGTTTCAACCAAGCAAAGGAGTGGAAGCTTATGGACATTCCCGCCCCTTATTATGGCATGGGCTCACCACCCGGCAGACTTTCCTTTCATTGCCAATTCTACTCCAAGAGCTTGGCAGATTCTAAACCTGGAGAAAACAAGCAGACCCTTTATGTCCTTAAATGCTTACCAGACCGTTGCAGCTGTGGCCTCAGAGCTTCCTGACACAGTGACACTAGTGGACTTTTAAAGCATGTACTTCTAATCATCTGCCACCTACATAAATATTTTGGAGTGACCTGTAGTGGCTGACGAGTCTGCAAAAATGAGAGAGCACCAGGTTGCTTAGAAGTGAGGCCAACTGGGTGACCCCCAGCACAGCACTCCAACAAAAGGGTGAAGTAAACAGAGTGAGTTCCTGCAAGAACAGCTGAAAGCCCGTCTCTTTGGAAGAGCTGACAGTAGCTTTGTCTGCTCCAAACTACTGTATACTTCTTGCCGAACACACTATGAAGGTCAACCTGGTGATCTCCACAGCCTCACTCAAAGCCTTGTTCCCAATTCAGCACCCTGTGGATGTTAACCTGGTGGCCTCCATAGCCAACACTGACAATTCTGTGGCCTGTAGAGTTCAACCTGGTGATCTCTCGATGACTGCTTCCTGCAGAGGTTGATGAAATGATGTTCTCCATGCTACATTATGCCTGAATTATGTCCTGTTTAATGCTATACTATGCCTTAAGCATGCCATGATATGCCAGACCCATGCCCTGCTCTGCTCAAGTTAAGCCCTGCTTCATACTGTAGGATTCAAGCCCTTTTTTGTATGAGTCATGTCCTGCTTTACTCTTGCCCAAGAATGCCCTGATTTGCCCAGGTCATGCCTTGTTCAAACATTATCCTGTATTACATTACATTATGCTGTGCTCTGCCTGAACTCAGTCCTGCTCTGCCTGAGCCAGACTTGATGTCTCCTAGTTTCATTGATGCACTGGCCAATAAAGGCTCTTTCCAAAGGCCTGTGAGGAGGTCTTCCCTGTCCCGAGACCTAACCCATTTCTGGCATGGTCCTTGCCAGGGATTTTAACAAAAGGGTATACTGAGTTCATGCCTTCCAAGTTCTAGCCTGTCAGTCGCTGGGCAAAGTTAAATCATAGCTCCCATGCCAAGTTCAGACTAATTATACATGACAAATTACTTTCCATTGTCCATGCCAATTCCTAGCCTAGTGTTGCTAATGCTAAGTTCCTAAGAGCAGTTCCTCCTCCTTTTTTCAAGCCTAGTCAGAGCCCAATTGCACAAGCACCAACCCTCATGTAGAGTCTCAGTCCAGTCCTTATGCTACTGTATGGTCCAGCCACCAAGACTCCCTCAGCCTTGACACAAAATGAGCTGACCATATAAGGTGTGTTAGGAGTCATGCCTTATAGAGGGAGTTTTGTCATGATTCCATCGTCACAATTTTTGAATGTACTTCTACTTTAAGAACTTTTATTTGGACTGTGGTGTTTCCAAGTGTTTGTATATTGACATTTCCCGTTTCTTCATACCAGTGTCAGTGTTATATTGACTGCTGTGTTTCCTGTTGTTAAAGTTTAAAGTTAAAGTAACATAATTTATAGCAAAAAACAACAAACAGAACTGGAACTGTTACTAGGGCTAGGCTACGAGCTAAATGCTAATGTGTGTATTAGCATTCCTGTTGGTTTTGTTAATTTGATCTAAATGATGTTTAAATCTTTAGATTGGAAAAAGGTCTGCACTCACATCCAGCCTAATCTCTCTTCATGACATGAGGAGGGTGATGTCATGATGTGTAGGATTGTGGGTAGCCTTGAGCCAATGGACTTGGGGCACTAGGCAGGGTACACCCTGGATGGAGCACCAGTCCATCACAGGGCTCAAGCACACACACTCCTACACTACATGCAATTAGCCTTATGTGCATGTCTTTGAAGTGTGGGAGGTACCCACTAAGCATGGCGAGAACATACAAATGCCACACACATACAGTAAACACAAATATGCACACATAAACCCGAATGCAGGACCCTGCAGGTGTGAGGTCACACTGCTAACCACTAGACCACCATGTCCCCTATACTCAATCCATTTATTTTATTTATATTTTAAGTAAAATTGCTGTGAGTTTTATTTTAAGATAAAAAAGCAAATAGACACAATAAAAAACTGTTATTTGACAGGCTTTTTTTCCTTTTCTTACTTATTTCTTTCTTGTCTTCCATATCATTTTTTATCCTACTGCTTATAGCAAATAAATACATAGAGTACACCTATGCTCTATAGAAAATAGATTAAGCATTATAGATAAATTCTCTGAGACTATTATAGGATTAGAAAATCTATTGGCAGTAAATTTTGAATTTTATCCTTGTTCACACTTACACACACATTCGCACACCATAGTAGTTATTATCAGGAACAGAAATGAGGTAGTTTCTGTGGTGAACCTCAAAACGCAGGTCTATAAAAACATCTTCAGGGAAATCAGTGACTCAAGAAATGGAAGAAAAAAGACAGGAGAAACAAAAGAAAAGAAACAAATCTGCCTAGCATTGCATTATAAGTGAGCAAAATGGGTTAGATTAGAGCCTTTTACACTTAAGTAAATAAACACAATACATATAAATGATAAATAATCAGCAAGCCTTGGTACTGAACTGATAATCGATCAATGCTGTCGGCTTGGCCACCAAACGCCTCTCGTCTCGTGCCAGGATGTGCTGATTCAGCATAAAGCTGACACGCTCCAGTAGAACAGAATGGGAATATTTGCTGACTTAATGTAACCCTGACCATTCACAAACAGGCTATGTAAAACAGTTGACAGTTTACTCACCTTATATTCTACTCCTGACTGGGAATTAGGAGAAGGTCTAGAAGTGAAAATGGATCCGGAAACACTACAACAACTGAAGAAGTGGTTTAACAGTAACAACTAGAACTTGAATAGTGATGGTACTCAAATGTGACAATTGTGACTGAGACAAGTAATGTGTAGAGGGTCATAGGTGATGTGGTTCTCTAGAGCTTAAATGGTTCTTTGTAAGCACTACCCTTAGCATTACTAGAAGGAAATGCAAAATCCTCCACAATTCAGTAAGGCAGAGTGACATCTACAACAGAGCCAGTGGGGGAGTGATGTCTACAGCAGAGCCAGAGTGGAAGTGAAGTCTACAACAGAGCCAGTGGGGGAGTGACGCCTACAATAGAGCCAGTAGGGGAGTGACGTCTACAATAGAGCCAGTGGGTGAGTGACGTCTACAACAGAGCCAGTGGGTGAGTGACATCTACAACAGACCAGAGTGGGTGTGACTCTGATAGACTCTGATACAACAGATAGGGAGTGTCGTCTAAAACAGAGTTAACAGAGGAGTGACATCAACGACAAAGGGAAAGTGACATCTACAATAGAGCCAGAAGGACAGCCACATCCACAACAGAGCCACAGGGAATGACATGTACAACATAGCCAGAGGAGGAAGCAACACCTGCAACAGATCCAGATGGGGAACAACATCCACACTCAAACCAGAGAGGAGAGCAATGTCTACAACAGATCCAGAGGAGAGGGCAA
This sequence comes from Clarias batrachus, assembly GCA_003987875.1. Taxonomy (NCBI): domain Eukaryota; kingdom Metazoa; phylum Chordata; class Actinopteri; order Siluriformes; family Clariidae; genus Clarias; species Clarias batrachus. The sequence continues at coordinate 17,993 of QMIH01000929.1, forward strand.
TGTCCACAACAAAGCCAGAGAGGAGAGCCATGTTTACAACAGAGCCAGTTGGGAGAGGAACATCTACAACAGAGCCAGAGGAGAGAGTGAGGTCCACCACAGAGCCAGGGAGAGGAAAATCTACAACAGAGCCAGAGGAGAGAGTGAGGTCCACCACAGAGCCAGGGAGAGGAAAATCTACAACAGAGCCAGTTGGGAGAGCGAGGTCCACCACAGASCCAGGGGAGARGGAGATCTACAMCWGAGCCAGAGGAGAGAGTGAGGTCCACCACAGAGCCAGGGAGAGGAAAATCTACAACAGAGCCAGTTGGGAGAGCGAGGTCCACCACAGASCCAGGGGAGARGGAGATCTACAMCWGAGCCAGAGGAGAGAGTGAGGTCCACCACAGAGCCAGGGAGAGGAAAATCTACAACAGAGCCAGTTGGGAGAGCGAGGTCCACCACAGAGCCAGGGGAGAGGGAGATCTACAACAGAGCCAGAGGAGAGAGTGAGGTCCACCACAGAGCCAGGGGAGAGGAACATCTACAACAGAGCCAGAGGGGAGAGGGAGGTCTACAGCTTAGTCAGCAATAGAGAGTGATGTCTACAACAGATCCAGTGAGGCAAGCAATGGTCACAACCGAGCCAAGAGGGGGATCGAGACGTCTACAACAGAGCCAGCAGGTCAAACAATACCACAATGCAGCCAATAGTTATGACAAACATACAAAGGTAGGTTGTACCCATTGATTTAGTATTAGCTATGAAACTATGATAACGACACAATCACATGATAATCTCATGATTACCCTTCATATAATGTGCATGAAACAGCTTTACAGAACATGTAGTAATTCTTTTTTCCTATTGATTTATTCATTCATCTTCTATGCCATTTTTTATTTACAGGGTTGTGGGGGGGGGGGGGGGGGCTGGAGCCTATCCCAGGAGACTTTGGGCACAGGACAGGGTACATTCAGGAACACTTTGGTACATACAGACACACACACAACAGACAATTTTAGGAATGCCAATTAGCCTAATCTGCATGTATTTGGAATGTGGGAGAAGTACCTGAAGAAAACCCACCAAGCACGGGGAGAACATGCAAACTCCATGCACACAGACTCAAAGTGGACATTGAACCCCGACCCTGAAGGTGCAAGGTTACAGTGCTAACCACTATGCCACCGTGCCACCTGCTTTCTTTCTTTCTTTCTTTCTTTGTATTTATTATTTATTATGTTTTTAATTCCTTATCACATGTTTATTTACATATTGCTTGTATTTTTTCAGGTAAATTTCCCAAATTATTTAATTATTCTTTAATGTTTTTTTTCACACCTGATATTTCTTTTACACGCTATTTGTTCCACACAATTTGTTTCGTTCCTTGTGTGATCGATTTGTCTTTGCACACAATTATTTAAAGACATTTTTCCCCCTACATGACTCATTTCACACATTTGCTGTTGTTTTTTTTTTCTGCATCAATTGATTTCTTTTCACATGTGTCTTTTATATGAGTAATTAATTTTCATATGTGGCAGCTTTACAGTATATTCATTTTGTCACAGTTTTTTTTTAATCACATTATGTATTTATTTTAAATTGTTTTGTTGTTGGTGTTGTTGTTACATGGTGTCACAGTTACTCGAGTCCACATGGTACGTTTTTGAACATAACATATCCAAACTCACTGCTGCTTGTTTGTTTTTTTTCATATGCATTTATACACATTAATGTGAAAAGTATGAAGTTTGAAAAGAAGTTTGACCATATTTGCCTGTGGAATCACTCACTCATCATCTATACCACTTAATCCTGTATTCAGAGTCACGGGGGGCCTGGAGCCTATCCCAGGAGACTTGGGGCACATGGCAGGGTACACCCTGGACAGGGTGCCAATCCATTGCAGGGCACACACACATTCACTCACTATGGGCAATTTGGGAACGCCAATTAGCCTAACCTACATGTCTTTGGACTGTGGGAGGAAACCGGAGTACCCAGAGGAAACCCACCAAGCACGGGGAGAACATGCAAACTCCATGCACACAGAGACGGGAATCGAGCCTGGCCGGGGATCGAACCCGGACCCTGGCGGTGCAAGGCGACAGTGCTAACCACTACACCACGGTGCCGCCCACCTGTGGAATCAGTCCTTGCTATATGTACATGCTGTGTCTCCTGGGACAAAGTCCTTGTCGGTTTATATGCATTATACAGCAGCATCAGAGTGGAATAATGAACAAACTCTATAAATGGTTCTCCAGTGGTGGGTCAAGCACCTGGTCAAAAACACATGACTCATGCACACCGTAAATGATATGACACCACTTCAGGGCTGAGATGAACGATCCACACCTCCCACCATCACCACCACGGAATACTGCTTTTTTTTTCTTCTTTTTTTTTCTGGAAATGTTGCAAGATTTCTGGATCTCGAGGGAAAATGAATTTCTCGCTCAATCCATCACACTTGGCAGCTTTGTGAGATGGTCCAGGGTGGAAAATGAATTAGATCTGCAACGTGGCCTGACATCGTAAAATGAGCATCGGGACCGAGCTCTGCATTTCCTGTCAATATTCATGATTTCCATGTCACGAGGCTCTCGTTTTTGAGATGAGAGACAGGACCGCTCCGGTTCTCTCGCGAGCGTAATACGGGCTCTGCCGAAATGGATGGTTTTTTGTTACGGTGGGACATTAAAAGCCAGTATTATGGATGAAGTGCGTCTGCTGAAATGAATAGGCTCACTTAGAGGAAGAACGTGCTTTATAACATCGGTGTGGCACTCCGGAGGGCTGTAAAACACACCATTAAAGCCACACTGACCACAAAGGCCATTCTGCTGCATTACTAAACAAATTAATCTCCTTTAAAACATGTGGGACGAGAAGCCATTAGCTGTTGACAATGCACGGGAGCAAATTGTTAATTTAATCTTTCTCATGCAAACGCTATGTAATTAATTCAAGTGTGTATGTGTATGAGTGTGGTGGGGGGGGGAGGGGGCATCATGTATTTGCTATGATAATACAAGGTGAACCTTGCGCAAAGAAAAATATCGGAATGAGATTATTAACAGATCTACCATGAGTTCCTTTTTGACTCTTCTTCATAAAGACTCGTGGAGTTTTTCTCTAGTACCTTTGGACAAAATGTCTCTGGGGAGGAGGCGGGCTTAATCCAGCTCCTCCTACCTGGGCAACACTTGGCACACAATTAGAGCCACAGGCCAATTAGTGTGTTGTTTTGCATTAGGCCTATAGGAAGAGTCGGATCAGATCCATGGAGACCTTTGACTCTGTGGCAAGGATTTTTAAATGATTACTATTTTTACTAGATATTTTGGGTTAACCTAGAGTCCTATAAGCCTGCTTTGTGATATTATAGAGTACTGCGCAAATGTTTTGACCCAGCACCCATTTCTCAATATTTCCCTTCAAAAGAGTCTTGAGTAATCTAGTCTTGAGAAATATTTCTCCAGGATTCCTGGAGGACCTTTTTCCTATTTTTAGTCCGGTCCCTGTACCTGAGGAATGCTGTTGCTCAAGACTTTTGCACACTACTGTAGATTGAAATTTATTTTTTGAATTGGTATGACTGAAAGGTGGGTATAAAACATTGTGCAGAATCCATGATAAGCTATCATGGTCATTAGCCAGCTTCCTTATTTGCTAGAGCTGCAGAGTGTGACGGAGCCCAACGCTGAGCTGCACATTCAACGTCAAGGACTGAGTTGGGAAAAATTGTGTGGGTTAGGGTGTGATTTCATTTTTGACTTTGCGTCCATTGGAGTATCGCACATCTGCGAGGCGGTAAGTAAATAGTCGAGCCCTAATTGTGATGTTAGCGTGATTAGGAATATGCAACATGCGCGCGCGCACACACACACACAAACAGGTTTTTCACCCCTCAAGAGGTTTTATCACATCAGTGATGTTTCTCTTGAATGCAAAAGCAAGTGGTGGAAAGCATTTAACGCCTTAGCACTAAAAGAAAGAGAAGAAAAAAAAACATAAATAAATGATCATACTGAGACCTAAAACAAACCCTTTGCTCTTTTATTCGTGTTATTTCAGATATTTCATCTCGTTTGGTTTGTTTGATAGATTATTTACTAGTGTTAAGTGATATAAAACAAAATTACAGAATCCAAGAAGTTAATCAGGGTCCTTAGTGTGGGATAAAAGACAAACAAGTGACTTTAACCAAGGACAATCTGCCCTACAATCAGAAAATGGTGGAAATAGATGAGCGTTAAAATGGGAATTACAAAGAAGTGGCTTGGACTTAAAGAAGCAGTAGATGTATGGTAAGACTTTGCAAAACGACTGATACAACAGTGTATGAACTAACCGCCGAATACAAGCACTTGACAACAACACAGAGCAAAAACTTGTGAAAGAACATGGACAGACTCTTAAATCGTCCTGTGCAGTTGGGCAATAATGGCTCTCCAGCGAGTTTAATCAGCTGCCTGGTCTGGTGCTTCTTCCTAAGGATCGCGTGTGATTTGTAGGTCGTCTTCCAATGTGGATCGCCATGTTTTCCTCAGTCATCCCTCATTTTGCTTCCTTCATTGAGGCATCCAAATCATTGCTATTTTTCGGCAATGTGTCCAGCTAGTTTCATCCTTCACCTACTGGAGATGTCTTGTAGCCTGCGAGACCCAATTTGCTGGAGGACCTTTTTGTTGTTGATCCAGTTGAAGGAAGTAGTGTGTTTAGTTTCTGGGCCACCCTTGCTGTGACCAACATGATTCGCTGACATGTAGGATGATGATGTTGAAGACACGGAGCTTGTTTGCAATGCTGATCAATCTGGATGCCCAAATCTGGTGCATTCATTGGAATATCATGATTATGTTGGCAATCTTCCTCGGTGCCTGAAAATGTGTGAATCTCCTTGATGGTCTGGGTCCAAATTGGTGGTCAACTCTTTGAGACTGGGTTTGCTTCGAGCCAGCAGGACCGTCTCACCTGCAAAGTGAAGGTCAGTCAGCTAGCTCTGGTCAGTCCATGGAAGACTCCACTGTGGATTGGTCACACACTGGTTCCTCATGATGAAGTCCATGGAGAGCAGAAACAGGATTTGGGAAGGATACACTCTTGTCTCAAACCTAGGGTTAGGCAAGAAAACTCTACGGCAAAAAAAAAAAAAAAAAAAGTGGTGTCATGATACAGAAGCTGGAGTGTAGGTACTCTGGAAGATGTTGACAAAATGCTGCTGCAGGATGCTGTAGGTTCTTGCAATGCTTGAAGGTGAGTCGTGATGGACGAAGTCGAATGGTTCCTTGAAATCAATCAAATCGATTCGAACAGGAAAATAGACATGACTGAATAAATTTTAAAAAAGAACGAGAGAAAGAAAGAAAAATGGCAGCGCTAGACACCCTGGGAAGCAAAATGTGTGCTAAGACAATGTGACAACTGGTCTAAATGAAAACAATATTAGTTTTTAGTATTAGCATTTTCACCCTGAGTATTTCTGCGTTCTGAAATATTCAAGCTTTATTACTGCGCCGAATGGATTTAGAGGCAGACTCGATCCATCTCAGCTTAAGAAAGGACAATTTAGTTCAATTTAGATCTTTCTCCTTCTTCACTGGATTGGAGGATAATCAAAGATGATATTTCAGCAACAACAAATACACCAGCATTGCCACCCTTTATTCATCGACTGATTAGATCAGATCAGATCGGATCTATATTTTCAAATGAGACAGAATCCAATCCTGGGTTTGAAGTTCAGCAGTTAAATGATTACGGTCCAGCAAGAACCGCAACAGCCGGGCCAAGCAACTCTGCTTATTTGCATTTAAAGTTTTGCATGTGTTAAATCATGCGTAAAGGTAATAAACGCCGAGGTGTTTAAACATAAACAGACTCTACCGAGGGCGAGCAAAGTGACATGTCTTGCATGTTTTACAAGTTTGCCTTAATGAATATGCAGTTTAAGGCATTTCTATCTGTGCTCGATTAACTGGCTTTTTTTTTTCCCTCCTCGGGTGATAGAGCGTATAAAATGAACAAGCCCTGGATTATTTTTATTAATTCGACAACACAAAATAGGAATGATCTTACACATGTTGTAATTTTGACCTCACTTTTGTATCTTGTGTGGAAGTTGTGCGCATGAGTGAGTGTCGGAGCACAATATAAATAAAATCAATTAATTCATTCGTTTAAAAAATACAATACGGGGTCCATCCAGCCATGTAATATGAAAAATTGAGACATTTATTTGAGGAGATTGTACATATGGCAATGACGCATCCGTTTGCTTCACACACTTCTCCCAGCATCTCTTCCACTCTGCAAAAACATTCTGCAAAAAATCCTTGGCTGGAATCGCCATCAGCTGTCTTGTGACATTTACCTGAATCTCATAGATGGTCTAAAATCTTTTCTCTTTAAAAGGTGATTTTAGTTTCGCAAAAAAAGCCTTAAGTCACAGGGCGCCAAATCAGGGTGCCAATCAGGGTGATTGGATGGCCTCACTGCATCCTCCCCCGAAAAGCCTCCGAATCATCTGAATAGTTTCCGAGGAGAAATGTTCAAGCGTAACACGAAATTTGATGCGGATTCGTTCACTCCGCTCGCTCAGTCATTTTGAATGCTATGGCCACCCGGCACACGCTCTCGCTCAATGGCATCTAGCGCCCACTGACATCGTTCAATGTAGCCGCATTCCAGTCCAGTCCCTGGCTGCCAGGTTACGCAGACTGTTCTCTTTATATTAACAATTTCCAGACAGACGATATACTGGATCATACAGTATGTTTGCTATTTCGTACCCTTATGAATGGACCTATATTCATTTATTTGGTCCCATACCCAATCCTCTGGCTTTCTAATCAGAGCTCTGGAACCGGCACAGGCTGAGTGATTTTGTATGGGCTTAGAGTGAAGCGCCAACCCAGTGGTGACGGGGCTCGAACCACAGCCCTTCTGATCAGAGCTTCAACTGCCTGAGCCACCAGAACTGTTTACTAAGGCATTTAATTTTTGAAATTAATGTTTTTTTGTGTGTGTGTGCATAAGAAAAATAAAAACCTACAACTTGATCAGATTTATCAAAATGATCTGAGAGTATTATTACATCAACCTCTATACCTCTACTAATGCTTTTTGCATCCTGCATCGCCATCCTTGGTGTATTTCAAGTTTCTTCTTCCAGGAGTCTTGTCGAGCTCAAAGCCTATCACAATAGCTAGCACGTACCACAAAAAAAAAAAAAAAAAAAAATCCTTCAATTATACCTTGTTTTGAACATGACGGCTTTTACGCAATTATTCCTTGTTCTCCACCTAAAACAGAGCCATTAACATCACAGTGTAATTGATCGAATTGATGCAAATTGTCCTCTTTATTTGGGATTGTAGAAAATCAGAGTCTGTGTTCGAGAACAAAAGATATAAAAAAGAAAAGTAAAGAAAAGAAAAGATTGCATTGATTACAGCGTTTGCTCTGTTACGTCTGAATCCAAATTTTATTCTCCAGGAAAAAAAAAACAAAAAAAAGATTTTGAAAAAAAAAAAAAAAAAAGATTAAGCAAGTAAGGAAATGATCTTCTCTGATCTAATATGCGTCCCAGGCCAGGCAATTGCAGTTTTTGACTCTCAGGATCTCAGAAGGATCTCATGTGCTGCATTTTTGATTAATGCCATTTCTCCTAAGAAATTTTTAGCAATAAAAATTTTACGCATCTTAAGCAATAAAATGTTCCTCTCGGGACAGGGAGAGGGATGAGTATCAATTCAGGCGGCATTAGACAAGAAGTAGGGCACATAAATCAAGTCGGGCTTGATTGCACGCTTCATCTGGAGCTGTGGTCCGGCACTGTGTAGCTCGGGTTCGGTTTATTTCGACATAATTATGCAGCTGGTGACTCTCCTCTCCTGGGCTCGGCTTTTGAAGGATGTGTGTTTGCGTCGTGTGTGCAAGGCTGGCCTCGGGCTCTCTCGCTCTCTCTCTCTCTCTCTACCACACACACACACACACACAGCGCGGAAGGTGTAAGAGGAGGCGAGCGTGGGTGTGAATGTGTATCATTTTTCATTTCTGTGTGTGCACTTTCTGACTTGCCGTATTTGAACCAACTCACCTTTCTCTCTCGAAACTCCCATCTTCCTCCTGTCTCTCTGTGTTAAATCTGACGAGCTGAGCTTCATGGATGTTTGTGAAGAGATATATGTGTGTGTGTCTGCTTGTGTGTGTGTGTGTCTATATGTGTGGGCGGAGGTTAGCAGTAACTGCAGCCACATGGCTTGTAATTAGCTGCTTTCTCGGGTGGCCTCTCGGATTGCCGTCCAAACACTGGTCCAACTCCGGCGTTTAAATGATCTGTGTGCTAATTATGCAGTTGACACAACATTTAGCGTGGAGGTGGAGGCTTTGTAGCATGTGTGCTAGGTCCACAAACACTGCTCAGTCAGAGAAATGCACCGTAGCTCGTAGGCAAGGCAAGCGGCGTAATTGGCGGCTGAAATGTCACAGAGGTTTATGGTAAGCCGTCGGGATGCAAGTGAATCTATTTACTGAATGAACGGATAATGTACACCAGTACAGATACAGATATGACTGGGATGAGCGAAAATCTAGGCAGACTGCATTTTAAAAGCTTTACACTGCGGACCATTAAGCGGATCTGAACGCTGCTTCAGCGCCCGATTCGATCCAATCCGGTCCTCAGAGCCGCGCAGTATTTTTCCCAACGTGCACCGGCATTCTTACTTGCACAGTCACCTGATTGCTGATTGCACACGACTCGACTCAATCATCACCACACATTTTAAAATCACAAACAAAACACTCGCTCGGTGTGAAGTAACGCTCAGCGTATCACAGCCTGACTTTCTGAGCCTTTGTTTATCGTTCATGCTGTTCTGGTTTCTGTTTGTTGCTGGTTTTTCACGAGTCGGGATTTGTGTATTTTGTGTTGTTTGTGTTGATCGCCCGAGCCCCTGACTGTTTCTGGCAACGCTCTTGCCTAATGTTTTGCTGAACTTTGCGCGACCCTGTCCACCACCTGACTTCTACAGTATGTCTGGGTCCAAGGTGAGACAACTGACCCTGGAGGAGACGAATGCATTGAAGGGCAAAATCAGCATTACTATAACAAATTAAAAGCTTTTTAAATTTTACCGCTAAATTTATGTCACATTATCTTCATTACTGGTTATCAATACCTACTGAAAATCTAAAGGAACCTCACATCAGAAGTACTGCATGTGTGAACTTTCTAATCTCTGTTTTTTTTTTTTTTTTCTCAGTCAGACTAGACAGAAAGTTTTTCAGACAGTTTCAAAAGGCATCTGGTTGAGATAGTTTTTTGAACTTGAGTGATGTAGCTCAGGCTGAGGAAGTTCAAGAGTTGACTCCCATTATGTTCTGCACTTTGATATTTGCTGGCGTTGCCTTACAGCCCTATTTAGCATCCTATAGAGATATTTAGGCCTTGTTCAGACTGATTAGTTTCACGAATCTGATCGTTAGAAGTCCCTGTCCACACCGTCACTTGAAAGGGATCAGACTGAATTTGACACGTTGATGTAACGATGTCCGATGGTCTCATGCAGCAAGTTAAGTTGTTTCATATCCTTATACGGTGGACTCCCGGTTCACGAATGCCCCCGAGGACAAACAAATCAGTTCAAGAGCAAAGAATTTGTCACAAACTCCTCCTCGTAAGACGACCCAGAAACAGTCATCCCAAGTTGCCGCTATAAGCTGAACAAAGGCATGAGTGCGTCGTCCAGCGATCGGTTTTGTTCAGTCTGGGTGAAGATCGCATACATGATAAAAAAGAATTTTGTGCAAAGTACAGAGTGCTACACCTTAGGAACGATAACGCAGGGTCTATTTATGTGCAGCTCAGTTGGGCATTTGGGCGGCGTGGAAGAAACAAAACTCTCTGGATAGTTTTTTAGTAAAAGCGGCTGCCACGTATAAACCAGAAGCATAGAAACAAAAAAGAAGAGAAAACCCCTGAAGAGGAATTATCTCTAAGGAGTTATTACGGAAGGAGCGTCTCCTTCCAAACACTAACCTGCTCCTTATCAAACACTAACCTGCTCCCCACCCATCTTCCTCGCCTTCATTTCTTCACGTTAGCGAGTATCGCTAAGAAAGGTGCATTAAAAATACATGTACAAATGAGGTGTTTGTTCTCTCCTGTGCAGTTTATATTTATATTTAGTGCTGCAGTTTTCTTTTGTAGAATTTATCCTTTTATATTTTGTAATAGAAACAAAATGAATCAAAGTTAACTATAGTTCATAGTAATGGATTCATCCTTTTTACCTATGGGGGAAAAAAAATCTGAATCGGTTCTCACTTTGCCTTTACTGATAAATTCACAGACATTTTGCTTCATCCTCTGTCCAGCGTGGCAGAATTTCCATAGAAAATTCAAGTGCATGCTTAGAGGTAAAAGAAGTAAAACACCCTCCACAACATTCTAAAGCACAGCAACTTTTTTCTATTTCTCTCATCATCTCTCTGCTGACATGGATCCATGTCCCATTTCAGGTGATCATGTAGACTTCAACGTCCACATTCCGTTACGAGTGACGTATTCGACAGTTTGAAATCTAATTCAAGCAGGTAGAGTAACCAGACCGAGGGAGATCTTTAGGAATCCAATTTGAATCTGACTTCAAACCAGCTCTGGATGGGGGTCAGATCAGATTTGTAAAGATTTGCATTTTTACACTGTTTAGACTATACGAATGCAATCTGATTCCAAACTGATTCCAGTCAGCCAAAAATCAGAATTGGCCCTGCAGTCTGAACAAGGCCTTAGAGAATCCTGTGTGCTATCAAGGCACAAGATCAGATATGTGACAGTGGAAGGTAGAAATCCTTTGGATAGCATCGTTCCTGCAGATTCCAGATAACTAGAGATGTTAGTAGCTCAAAGTTGAATCTTCTACACTTTGGGGGAAAAAGGGATTTTTTAGGTAAGGCTTTTCAAATGCACTTTTAGTCCGAGGAACATAATAGTAGAGAAGCATATAATTGGACCTTCAGGAAAACACTGTGACGCCACCTTAACCCTGTGAAAAAATTCTCGTACTGATTTTCCCCCCCCCAATTTATAAGCAGCACAAGAACATCAGCAAAAACAAAAACTGCACACAAGGAGAGTAAGATTCTTTATTTTTATAACTCATGGTTATTTTTTTGTTGTTGCTGCTTGTCTAGACAGTGGTGTCCAATTTTACACACAAGAAAGCGAGTGTGGCTTCAGATTTTTATTCCAGCTACAAACAGGTGTGGCTCTTTTCTCATTTTTTTTTTCCCTGGAATGAAAACCTACTGGAATGTAGCATTTTATTTAAGAATAGTATTCATAGGGCTACATGACACCTGTACTAACTCAAACACAAAACCCACACAAGCCGTTACCAAAGAAAAACTGAATTTATTTGCAGTCTTTCAGCTAAGACCAGAGTCTTAAGGATAAAGTCTCCAAGATAAATCCACATGAGTCCTTATACTTCATGCAGTAATTTCTCCACAAACATGACTTGGACGTGCACTTGGTCGTTATGATAAAACACAATCATAAAATCAACCGGACTCACAGACAGAGACTGGAGTAAAGTTCGAGCCACATGATAAAGAAGGATGCAAGGCAGCAAGGCATGAGTATTCGGAGAAAACGGAAATGGGTGTGGCTGATCGCAGCCAGGTGGTGATTTGAGTGAGTACACAGAGAAAGCACAGCGAGAGCCTGAAATTCCTGAGTTACAGAAAAAAATAGGTGAACAAAACTGAGATGCATAACAGACACCCACATAAGCCTTTCACGACCTCAGATATGATTTATTTTTATTCAATTGGACATACAACCACTACAGTCTTCAGCCATTTTTATCCATTGCCATTAATACCTGATCTGAAGCTGACTTCGGAGGTTGACATGACAACAAATTGAAAACCTGAAGTTACACTTCATGGCCAGAAGTTTGTTATTTCAAAGACAGTCTTACGTAATACGTTACATTCATGTGAGGCAAATGGTGTCATTACTGTACAAGCCTTTAATATTACTGGCTCTAGGTTTTAGTTTGGTCTCTCTCATGCTCTCTCTCTCTCTCTCTCTCTCTCTCTCTTTCTTTCTAGCTCTCTAGTTTTGCTCTTTTGCAGCGGAAATGTGTGGAATGATGTGTGGAATATTATCCACAGACTCCAAAAACCATCATTGCTACCATAATAGTGGGGAAAAAAAGAGAAAGGCGCTATTCAGAGCCAGGGTTGTGAGCCACTGGGCTAGAAATGAACATCAGCACCATGGACAGCAGCCTAGAATTCAGGAATTGGGCTTTCTATCTATGTACTGTTGATTTTGTGTGTGCGTGCGTGTGTGTGTGTGTGAAGATTATGAATTTATGCCTCTGAATGAAAACATTATTCTTATCCATTCTTTTTTTTCATTATACATAAAGAAGATATGCCATTAAGTGTAATGGAAGTTGTAATAGAGTTTGTTTCCAGCTGCTTTATGACTGTGACTATGTTCCAATAATGTTTCTACTGTAGCCAATGCAACTTTCCTTCATCCCTTGCCCTTGGTCAGATCCACTACTTGGTGAGTTCCATTACAGTATAAGCTTGAGTGAGATCTGTGTACCTCTCTGCCTCTGGTCGTCACCTTCGGTTGCAACCTTAAAGGTTCTATTTGGTATTTAAACATGTTCTGAAGCTAACAATCCACATTTATCTACTAAATCTTTAAAGGAATTGTTAATGGAATTTCTTGTGACCTTGCACCTCCAAGGTCGAGGGTTCGATACCTGCCTTCTCCTCGTTCAGTGGGTTTCCTTTGGGTATTCTGGTTTCCTCCCACAGTCCAAAGACATTCAGATGAAGTTAATTGTTGTTCCCAAAGTGCCTGTATTGTGTGAATAAGTGTATAAGTGTGTGCATGCTTTCCAATGCCCAAGTCCCCGAGATAGAATTCAGAGACCCTGTGACACTGTACAGGATTGTATGTATGTGTGTGTGTGGGTGTGTGTGTGTGTGGTATGTCAACACCACAATAAATAACTAGGCAACTTTCTAGGGGAAAAAAAAAACAAAATTTTCACATTCATGACAAAATTCTTTGTACAGATTGACCAATAATATCAATAATACATTTTCGACCTAGTCCAGTCCTCCATCTGTATATTTTTACATTTTGTTTTAATTAGCTAATTAATCTACATAATTAGCATGCTAGCCAGTTTATATGACTAAAGAAAACAAACTCTCAAGAATATCATTCTATCATCATCCCTGCTCCTAATCATTTTAAAACCCAACGCACCACTAATTGACATAATTGAACTGTGTCTCCGAGCATGTTTTCGATGACGACTGAGGTTTCTCGCTTCCCGATATGGTTCTACGTAAAATCTTTAAAAGAATCCCTGAGAGGCATCAGTGCTGCGTACTGGACAGAAGCTTTCATTGTTGGTTCTGTTCGCAAAGAGATTCCTTATGAAAGCCTTAAAGTTTCCCACAGATAGACTAAGGAAAAACCCTCCAGGTTTTGAGACGGTACCGTTCTTTGTAAGATTGTAGATTTTAAGTACTTCTGACTTTTGAAAGAGAAAGTCAATAATATTTGATCACTGCTAGTCAACAAGGGTTCATCAGTAGAGGGATTGAAACAGTAGGAAAAGTTCCATTTTGTTTTCTTAAAATGTTCTGTTTGGAGAATATTCCAGGGATGTTATTTCGTTTCTAAATAAAACATCAGATTGAACCTTTGGGGTTTGGTGTTAGGTGTGAGGAACAGGAATAAAGGTGTGAAAAAAGTCTAAAAAAGTTTAATATATATA
>QMIH01000929.1:32711-71324 GCA_003987875.1 Clarias batrachus
CGGGGGTTTATTACAGCGTTTAGCTGTCCACCGAGATCGGTTCTATCGCCAAACTCCCATGGCAAAAACAAAACCGGAGCCGCAGCCTGGCAGTTTTCTGGTTTTTCTCACCACAGCCTGGTGAATTAAATCAATCCCTCAAAGCAAATGTTTATTTTTCTCTCTCCTGCTCTATAGCTCTCTTTTTTTCTTTGTTCCATTCCAGATCAAGCACCTAAAAGGCCTAATTACAGCAGTGCGTGAGCCTGCAGGCTGAAACGCGGACAGCTGCTCGGTGCTCTCTGCTTTAACTCTGTGCCTCTGACACGGCCGTCCACAGAGCGTGAGGCTTGCGCTTGCAGCATTAAAAAAAAAAAAAAACGCCCCCGCTGACTCTCTGGTCTCAAGTCCAGCCTTGGCCTCTCTCTTTTTTTTTTTTCATGGGAAACCCGAGTGGCCAGTTTCATATCCCTGACAGCTCATTAGCACAGGAGCAGCAACGGCCTGACATCAGCACCCGGCCTCTACTCCACTCTACCAGCAAAAAATAGACCGTGAACGAAGGAATGTATCTCTCTTTCTATCTATCTCTCTTTTCCCTCTCTAATTAAGATACTAAACTGCACACTGAGAAGGTCCACGCTGGATTATACCCTTTGTGTTTCCAAAAAAACCTGTAATGGAGACAGTAATAGAGTGGGTTGGAGAGGGAAAGAGAATGTAGATCATGGTGAACAAATAGCATTTTTTTTTCCCTCTCCGCTCATCTGGCTTCATTACTCAGGTCTGAATGCTACAGATAAAGTTTCCTGTAGATCATAACTTCCGGCGGAGAAGTTCGATTGGGAAAGAAGGATCACTTTATGCATGGCAAATCATCATGTCAATATTCGAGGGTTCTACGGAAGCAGTACACGGAATGCCTGCTAATCTCTTTTTAATAAACGTCTGAATTAAAAAAACGTTAGATTAAATAAGTCGTGATTTCCTGGCATGCACTTAAGTACTTAAAGTGAGTGTTTGATTTCCCACCACCCAACAAAAGAGGATGTGGTAATTAATGATGCCTCAGCAGGAAGCTACAAGCATGGCAGATGGCACGGGTTACTCACAGGGAAGCAACAGCACCACGCTCATCTCTCATCCAGAGATGGAGTAATGCGATTGTGGGACTTTAAACGAATTATTCAGATCTCTTTGATCACGCCTCAACTTTAAGAATGAAAGTGCAGATGTTTCGAGTTTCTCTTCATTTGATCCGGATTAGATCTGTGTTCTACGGAGCTGTTTTGTTTTTTTTATTTCGTTAAAAATGTTATTATCTGACCTACAGAAAGCATCAAGCGCTTTAGCCCTGGATTGGCTTTAGCAGTTTAAAAATCCTGTCTGATTTTTAAATATCTGTGTTTGCTCCTGCCACACCACACCAAACCACACCACCTTTCTTTCCGGGATTTAAAATCCCGTAATTTCACTGTAATGAGTTTCCACAAATGCCTATCATTGGCAGGCCTTTCATTTGGGAGAAGGCAGGCGGCTAGCAACACATCTGGGCTCCAATTTTTAATGAGACTTGGCTCCTACTCGGCCGTTTCTTGTCAAGCCAGTGTGGGTTTTCTGGCTCTGTCGACCACCTGATGACACTCTCTCCAGACCAGTGGAGATACGAGGTCACTGCTGTGGGCTCAGAGATAAAAGTGGCTCTGTGGGCGTGTGTCTGTGTGTGTGAGAGCACATCTGTTCAAAGACATGGACTTTGTGATGTTCGAATCAATGAAAATGTTTAATAAAAATGTATTTATATCACTGATTTTAAGTAAAAGTAGGTGCAAAAATTTGTTTTGCACAGGATTGTGATTTAGATTAGGACTTGAATTATGGAATTATGTCAGGTTTAGTTTTGGTCTTAGTTTAGACACATGGAGCCTGCGTGCACAAATGAAAACACTTATTTATTTATTTATTTTTAAAGGTAAAGAGCGGGTTAATTTGTTTTATTTTTACTTGATATATTGTACGAATTTTTTGTATTTATTTTTTTGGGCTGTGGAACGAATAATTAGAGTTTTCATTATTTCTTATTGGAAAATTATATTTGGTTTACGAATGTTTTGGAATACGAGCCCACTTCCAGAACGAATGATGCTCGTAATCCAAGGTTCCACTTTATGTATGGATTTAAGGTAAGATTTGCAATAGACTTTTGTTAGGGCGTGGCTTAAAGCTGAAGCTTGTTGACGTTGTAGTTATGTTTAGGCCTTGTATTGGATTTTAGATTTAGGATTGCACTTGATTAACATTGGTATTAGAGTGGTTGGTTAAGGTTAGAGTTGGGGTCAGGATTGGGCTTCAAGGTTTAGTATTACAGTACTGTAGGTTTTCTTAAAGGTTGGGTTCAGTTAAGGTTTAGAATTGGATATGGTGTCTAAATTGTGGTTATTTGGAGTGTGTAAAGAGTTTTAGCACCTTGTAGATGACTAAGTCCCGCTTTGCTCAGGTAATGAGTAATGGAATTCATTTTGAGTGTAACCCACGGTGCAGTGGTGCTGTGCTTTCTGGCAGTGTGTTGTGAGTTATGAGCTCTTTTTGAATCCGTTATTATTATTGTAATGTATCTTTTTCTATGGAATGCTTTGGAAACTTTTTTTCTTTGAGTGGACAAAACCTCTAATTGAAGCGAATCCATTGAATGTTAGAACAAATAGCCTGTAGCTATGCAGTTATAATTCGCTGCAGTTCGAGGAAGAAAAAATATATTAAAGAAAAAACCTTAACTACCGTAACAACAATGCTGAAGGTTAAGTACGCATACAGTATACTGTAGCTGCAGCACCGTCTGAGAATTCCACCAGCCGAGTCTGAGTGTGTGTGTGTGTGTGTGTGTGTGTGTGTGTGTGTGTGTGTGTGTGTGTGTGTGTGTGTGTGTGTGTGTGTGTGTGTGTGTGTGTGTGTGTGTGTGTGTGTGTGTGTGTGAGCGCGAGGCAGGGAATTCGAGGATGTCTGTAACAACTCACTAACATCTAAGCTGTGAAGATCCGAGACTGACATATTACAAAACCTTAAAAGCATGAAGTGAGGAATCACAAATTTTGATGTACTCAAAGACTAAGGATGAAAAAAAAAGAACAGAAAAGAAAAGAAAAAACACTTGAATTCTAAAGTTCTATCCTCAGAGAGCTGTAAGATCTGTCTGACAGACTCATCCTCCAGAACGACTCGAGTCCGAAGAAGACAACAGCTGCAGTGTGAACGAGAGAGAAACAGCCGGATTAGTGTTCTCGCTGCATGTCCACGAGTGAAGCAGTGCATTATGGGGGCGTTTGACTAGAAATAAGGTAAGCCAAGACCTGATAATCTTCTCTAGGGAAATCTAGGCCAGTGAGTATGCACATTTCTTGACAGGTTTGATCCACTGAGTGGTTGGGTTGCAAACAATGCGTGCTGAATATCTGTGTGAGTGATGACACAGACGGAGAGGAAGCGAGAGGGGAAGCGAATATTCAGCGTGTGTCAGAAAATCAAGAGCAAAACAAGCCTCCCTGCTGCTTCTCGCTCCCCGGGTGTGAACGACACCCCGCTCTCGCGGTTTCGCAAATGTGTGACCTGACCAATGTGACTGATTGGAGTTGTTGCTGTTTAAAAATCTTTTGAAAAAGCATCCGAGCGTGTGTACATGGATGCATGGATGGGTGTGCACATACACATTGAGCCTTTTTCCGCCAATGCGCTGACATTGGCACGTGAGGCGCTGTCGCTTGGCTATGTGTTCTTCAAGATTTTTTCTTTTTTTTTTTCCCCCCATCTCTTGGTTTTCACAGGGCCACAGATGGAGGGACGGCATCCATGCTTTCACTCGCAAGTAGCTGAAAAACATGCCAAATAGTTTCTCTCTAATATTCTGTTCAGAACTTAACATTGTTCTGTAACTTTGAACGAGGCCATCTGCTTGTGTGAGTACAAATATTAAAATGTCCAATGCAGTTTATCTCCAAGTTATTATTCATATACAGTGTATTAGCACTTTTTAGGCAGACCATTACTGACTGCAGCCCATCTGTTGCTAAGAACAATATATAACTGGAACCATTGGAGCACCACTGGACAAACATTATTGGAATATTTGATTACATTTCACTTTAGGATTAAACCTGATTTGAGATGTAGCTTGGTTAAGGTTGGGATTTGGGTGTAGAATTGCTGTTGATGAACTTACTGTAGATGATTGAGGTGAGCTTTTGGATTAAGATTAGTCACATTGGGGGTAGGTTTAGGATTAGGATTAGCATTGAGGTGGGGTAAAATTGGATTAGATTAAGCATTGGGGTTGATGAAGGCAGAGGGTGGGCTTAGCATTGGGCTTAGGTTAAGGATTGAGGTTAATCAGATTGGAGTTGATTATCATTGGAGTAGGTTTAGGAATGGTGTTGATTAAGACCGAAGATAGGTTTAGTGTTAAGGTTAGTCAGATTGGGATTAGTTTTATGACCGAGTTTAGTAAGGTTAATTAAGACAGTTAATGTAGACAGGTTTAAGATCAGGGGTTGATTAAGATCGGGATTAGCTTTAAGATCAGAGTTGATTATAATTGCGATTAAGATTAAGATTGGGTTTAGTAATGGTGCTGCTTACGACTGAGATTAGGTTTAGTGTTAAGGCTAGTCAGATTGGGATTAGCTTTATGACCGAGTTTAGTAAGATTAATTAAGATAGTTAATGTAGACAGGTTGGGTTGAGGTTTAAGATAGGGATTGATTAAGATCGGGATTAGATTTAGGATCAGAGTTGACTATTATTGAGGTTAGGTTTACGATTGAGGTTGGTTTAGGAATGGTGCTGTTTAAGACTGAGGTTAGGTTTAGGGTTAAGGTTAGTCAGAATGTTTTTTATAATTGAATTTAGTCAGGTTTGGGTTAGGTTTAGGATTGAAGTTTGGTAAAATTGGTATAGATCAGACATTTGGGTTGATTATGTTTTGAGTAAGAGTTAGAATTGGTTGGTTAATATTGTGGCTAGGTTTTTGATTAGTTACATTGGGATTAGGTTTTGGCTTGGATCGTTGATTGGATTTTAATCACCTAAGTGTTACTGCAAAATTAAAAACGCAGTGCATGGACCCAAAATCTCTAGCCACCGGTGATGCTATCTTTAGAATCTAAACTGAAGAGGGCTAGTAATCATTTAGCACACACTTTAGGTGCACAAAGATGAGCTTTAGCCTCCAGCTGAACATCTACTGGGAGACCATTAGGCTAGGAGTGTGTAATAAAGTGCAATAAGTGTTTAACACGGTGTTTAAGTCCACAACAAGAACAACATTATCATGCACCAGATACACCATCATGTGAGCTCCAGCGTGAGTTCTGTACTGAGAAGAAACCACCAATAAAATGATATCTGCTCGATGGTGGTCCCTTTTCATCGTGTGGATCAATAAACATGAGGATCGATACTTTTACAGAGCGACAGATGGACTAAAGGCTACCCCGTGAACCACCACCTTATGGTGCAATTTTTTTTTTTTCTTTCTTCGCTGTGAGTAATTTTGACCTGGACAATACAGTTAATGAAGAAGTGTGAGTTACTCAACAGCGCTAAACACTGGAGACTCTGTGGGAGACGTCGACAACAAACAGCTCTGATTCAACCCCACAATGGCGGATAATGCGCTTCATTAATACCTACATTCGCCGTTATTCATAACCCATGTGTAGGCTGCACAGCGTGATGCTAAGCAAGCATTAATGCTTCTCCAGAGACTGCTGCGATCACCAGCGAACAACAATCCATGGGTGTAATAAATGAAGACAAATAACATTTCAAGGATATTTTTGGAGTGTACACAAGATTTCCAGGATTCCCACTCAAACACACACACACACACACACAACTAAACAGATAATTCAAACAAATCAGTTAATCCTTAAACACATCTGACGTTTTTTTTTTTTTTTTAACTGTTGCTAGGTGACTTAAAAAAATAAATAAAAAATAAAAAAGAGGCTTCATATTTGGGGACTTGTGTTATCCCTGCTTATTTGTTGCCTCGCTGAAGCAGAGAGCAAATTGCATTTAAGGAGAGTTACAAAGGCATTATATCAGATTGTCTCTGCACTCACACTGCAGAGACAGGACTTTCGGTGGAGCCTCAATAACAACGGCTCTTCGCTCGAATAGACTCCGATAAGCCGTCTGGATTTTTACCACCATGCTTTCAGGGATGTTTGGCTGAATTCCAAGCCTGCCTTTTTTTTTTGTTGTTGTTACCCAAAGACACAAACAAGAGAATTTACAAGTCAAAATGTCTGGCAACATCGTTTGACTCTTGCGTGATACTCGATCCCTGAGCCTGGTGCTGTGGGGGGGGGGGAGAAAACAAACACCGTGGACGGCTATTCTAATGAACTACAGTGCAAAGTTCATTTGTTCAGCAAATACAGTATGAGAAACGAGACAACTGTTATAATACAGGAGTGTAGCGATCTGTTTTTTTGTTTGTTTTTTCCTTAAACCAGACAAAGACCGGAGATTTTTTCTAAATATGACCGAACATCCAGGACATGTACAATACAATTACACTTCAGGACGTTGTTAAAATGAGGTTATTTAATCCCAATGTTATCGCCGTTTGCTCAGTAATTGTTTTCTCTTATCCGCTAATAAACCAATAACGCTGATTGTGTAATTATTTGCAGTATATTAAAAGTCAAATTCATTTCTGGTGATAAAAACTCCACGTGTCTTCGGAAGCCTTCGGAAGATTGTGCTAGACAAGCAGTGCGGTTTGTTCTTTGTGAATTTCATCCAGTGTGTGTTGGCTGACAGCTCTGCGATCCCTGGTTTACTTTTATTGTCTGGGCGGAGTTTCACATGTTCTCCCTGTGGTTCTCCACATGGCTTGGTGGCCTGGTGTCCTGGACAGTGTCTTCCTTCATAATTCCAAGTTTTCCCAGGATAATCTTGAGATCCATCAATGCCAAGCCCATGATCATTAAAGTGGTTTGACCAAATCACACAACACTGTCAGGTGATCTAGTACACACCTTTTTTTTTTTCTTTTTGCAGTACGAATGATTCATACATATGAGCCTCTAAGATCCAATAGTATAGTATAACATACTATACCACTAGCCTTCTTAGAATTTAGGCAGGAACACCACATCAAGATCACCAGCATCATGGACACTTTTATTATTATTATTATTATTATTATTATTATTATTATTATTATTATTATTTGCTCTATTCTTTTTCTTTTGTTTTTCTCCTTCACCCCAAATAACCTCATGTCCTCTCTCACTGCAGCCATAAATCTCCTCTTTGGTCTTCCTCTGGACCTCCTGCCTCCCAGTTCCAACTTCAGCATCCTTCTACCGATATGCTCACAATCTCTCCTCTGAACACGTCCAAACCACCTCAATCAGGCCGCAATCTCCAAAACATCTCACATGTTTTGTCCCTCTGATTGACTCATTCTTGATCCTATCTATCCTTGCCACTCCGAAAGAGAACCTCAACATCTTCATCTCTGCTACCTCCAGCTCTGCCTCTGTTAATAATCTGTGAAATGCCCTACATTTTACTCTTATTGGAAACCACATCCATTAAAAAGCTAGATATTGTTTTTATCCGAGCACCGTGGGCTTCCTTGGCTCACCCGTGTGTGTTTTTATCCGAATGGTCCTTCCGTCGTCACACTGATGGTTACCCCGAGAGCCAGGTCGCGTGTTACCTGACAGCCTGCTATGGCGGAGTCAGGCAGCCAATTTCATAAACATATGCACCAATTAAGAAATCCATTAATATCCATCATGTCCTGTCATAAATCATACAGCATGTGCGGCGGCTCTGACTGTGTAATTATTGCTGAGTGAAAAGTGGAAGTCCTTGATTAGGTCGACTCATTATAGCGCACCGAATGGTTCGGCCGAGTCCCGAAATAATGAAAAAGTAAAATGAAGCGGTGTGTTTGTACATAATTGCACGTTTGGGTCGAGCTGAAATGTCTGGCAGAGACACAGGAGGAGCCAGTTTCCCCCCAGATTTCCCCTGACTGCTCATGAATTCAACCAACAATCATTAATCCTCAGGCGCAGATAACTTCCAGTGCTCGTTATTTAACCTCTGGGAAGATTCAAGCACTTCTACATTATTAAATGTTTCAGGTTACATGAGGATTACTGATACGCCCCATACGTTATTAGGCCCTATTCACAGATCTAGCTCAAAGCAAATGCCATTCCTGTTAAATAAAACTGCCGTTTTCAGACTGACGTGCGCTCTGTCGTGCGAGGCGCGATTTGCATATGCATGCACCATAAACCTCCGGCTCTTATCAGCCAAATGAAATGACTGCCAGCCGTAAACCATGGCTGCCTGCTCAATAAGGGGAAGAATTGCTTACAATATCGAGGAGAAGAAAAAAAAAAAGTGCTCAAAGTAAATGTGATTTACAGGAAATATTCGTTTAAACGTCGCGCTATCCATCGCACACTGGTTTCCTGCGCCCAGATGAAGCCCTAGCCTTGAAGTGGCTCATCAATAAATAATTTGGATTCATGAAAAAAAAAAAAAAAAACACATGGAATATCTGTGACTGAGACACTGGCTTTGAGTGATGTCTGAAAAGGCTGTGCCACGGCGGTTACATAATCACACACCCGGCCTTTCCAGATCCACAAAGCCGGTGTGAAATCGTCTAGTGCAGGTGTCTAATTGCGATTAGCGATGTGCATTCTTTCTTATTGTGTGCCTTAAACCTTATTGATCGAGCACTTGTGCTATTTCTCTTAATTATGAAAATAATCCAATTTGCCAAGGCTACATATATGAGATTAAAAATATCCGTCAAACCCTCGATGCCTCGACTTGCCAGGACCTTATGGGTTATGTAGAGCAACTGGCTGGAGGCCAAAGCTGAGTAATGTCCTGTTGCTAACTGAGGCTTTAGGGAAATCGATAAAGCCCAATAACCAGCACGGGCTGCATTCTGTAGCATTCGGGAAAGCGGGGAAAGGCACATTACTTTGACTGCAAACCCTATTAACAAAGACGCGAAGTCATGCATTATTTAAAGAGTTGTGGTTTTAAGAGTCTACATCCAAACGAAATATAAATTACGCCCCCGTTCCCACGATCTCTGGCCCTGAAGAGATGGGGGAGCTTTATTATATGTAATTGGTGCACAGCCGTTGTCCTATATTTGTGTTTTTGGCCGCGGCAGGGCCATTTTCAGGGCCAACGAGGCCGTTTGAATTCATCGAGGTGACCCACTCAGCAGAGATAAAAGTTAATGGGGGTTCAGGGCTGTGCTCAGGCCGCATTAGAAGACGCTCTCCTGGGCGATCGATTGAAGCCTAGGGTTTGGCCATTATTTCAGAACGGCACGTGGATGGACCAGCTCGCCGAGAGATCAATGAGGTGCCCGGAGCAGTAATCACCAAGCCTCTGATGATGTTTTCATTGGCGTGCTGAGCTGGAGAGGAATGTGCTCTCCACTCCTACAGTACAGTCCATATAAATTCAGAAACACACGAAATGAGTCCAAGACATTTACTGGAAAAAGTTCACAATCGAGTGCTAAAACGGGGGGGAACCGTTTCTCCAGGTCCCTGCTAACAAGCCTGGAGAGGTGTCTGTCCGTTAATAAAACACAAAGTTCACAGGGTCCCTGTGTTCTCCACATGTTCATGTAGGGGTTCCTCCAGGTCCAGTGCTTTCCTCTGACCTACCGAAAAGAAAGAAATGCCAGGTGATGTGACATGTTGGGGGACATGCAGCAGCTGCCGTCGCCTAACTCGAAGTCAGTTTCTGGTCTGGTTGTGATATTGGGAAATCTCGGCAGCAGGTGGCAACTGGCCATACAAATTGGGAGAAAATTGTTTCTTCAAATTACATGTCACCGTAATTGGAAAATCTGATGAAAATGACACAAGAACAGGATATTCAATTACACATACAATACAACTGATGTATGAGCAGGAGATGCATGCCACGGTTTTAAATAATCAACAGCAATACATTTTATTTACATTCTGCCATCATGAATACAGTACTTTTCTACTCTACAGTATATATCCGCTATATCTAAACATAAACAAGACCTGAACGGGACATTTTGAGCAATATTAAATGGATTAAAACAATCATTCATATCCCGAATCAGTGACAAAACGCTGTTTCAGATGATCGACTGTACATAACTTAATGTTTAATAATGAATGAACAAATTATGTATGATCATATAACATTGAGTCAGAATGTTTTCAGAACAGAAGGTTGTGCTTTCTCTTTACTGTGACATTGACAGTTAAAGAGTTAATAAGTGTGTATACTGTATAGCGGGAATAACATGCATGAGACTTGTACAACCTAATTTTTCTTTAAAAAAGTAAAGGAAAATCAACTCAACTCAATAGGGCCAACTCTGCTTCCTCCCACACGCTCATCCTTGATTATTTTCCTATACCAGCATGGTTTTGGGGTTTTTTTTGCCCACGCACTTGTCTGGCACTTCATTCTACCCCTGAGGTAATGTGCAACGTACGACGCCCAACCACGGCATTATGGCAGTCATGGGAGTTGAATTTGCAATCTTTGTACCCCACTTGGACTTGACCACCGCCGGCACCACCACTAAAGCTTGATTTGCGTATCATTTATTTGCCTAGCTTCTCTAACTCTGTGGATGGAAGTTTAAGATTGTTTTTCCATTCCAGATGCAAAATAACGCGTATATCCATCATCTTCTTGTTTCCTACAAATGAGTGATGATGGAAGTATTTATTTATTTATTTTTACACAACAAAAAACAAAAGGCCCAGATAGGATTACATTACAGTAAAAAAAATAAATAAATAAAGGGAACACAAAAACAATATCAAATTCTGCAACATAATTGTCGAACGGTAACATGATTCAAACTTTGCTCTGCCTTTATGTGGCATTATTAGAACTGGAAAATATATCAACAAATAAATTATTAACAGTTTAAGTTTTTGGGGTCAGCAAACGTAGCCGTATCGCGTTGCCGAGCGGATGGCAGGAAGCAGGAGGTAGTCAGCGAGTCCCGGCTTTCTGACCACACGTATTTTCATATTGTTCGACAAACCCCCGATGTAAATGAACCTCGGCATCAGCATACCTGCTCCTCTCTCGCAGACCGCATTCCCAGCAAGAACTTCTGTATGAATATTTCATTACATATGACTTGTTTTAAAAAAGAGGAAAAAGTACTGTTTTTTTTTTCAATGCTTTTTAATAATTAATTATTCATTTATTGGACACCTAAGCTTGTCTTGCTTTTGCAGTAAATAAAACAGTTTAATTATGTAGTGTTGGAACTTTTTTTTTTCTTTGATTTTGGTAACAAAGCCACATTCTTTGAGGTCCACAGAAGAAAGTTGAAACTGTGCTCTTTGCTTGTGCAGAGTATTAATTTTTTAACATTCCCAGTTGATTTAGATTTAGAGAAAAGAAAAAAAAAAACTCTGTTTAGAGAAGAAAACCCTGCACCGGCAGCTCGCTACCTCTGTTTACTCGCTGTGTTTCCCCCCCCAGGCTTAAACCTCTCAGCGGTATGCATAAAAGCAGATGTGGCCGCGTTATGGATGACGTTTTGAGCAACTCCGCTGCCCCCCCTCCCCCCCTCCCCCATGGCCCCCCGCTGTGCAGAGTTTTTATTGTGTTTAGTAGTGTAAGCATAAATCAGTGTGTGTATTTCTGTACAATAAGAACCAGCGCACTTAACACTGCCTTAAAATCACCCTGAATCACTGTTCACTGCTGTGCGACATTAGACGTGATCCATTAGCTCTGAATAGCTGTTTACAGATGTCTGACTTTCATGAAAGACATTATTAGCCGCGTAGCTCGCAACGAACGCACCGAGAGAGCGCGAAGGCTTAGTCTGGAGGCTGAAGCAAGAAAAGTCTGAATGTCTCTAATGGCTTTAATCATGGCCGTGTACACATTTACATCCAACGTCATGATGAAGGCAAAGATGCAAACACAGATCTGAAGGTCGAGGATGGCGCTACTGTGGCTGAAGAACTTCAACTCGGAGACCAGACCAGCTAATAAATAGCTGAATAAATTTGGCGCAACAACACAAAAAAATATATAGTGTTTTTATTCAAAACAAAATGAACTTTCTGACGTGGACGTCTTATATACACGGCCAGGACATACAGGGTGCCGGTGCTAAAAAGTGTCTCACCTCCGTGAAAAAGTGAATTTTCTGAAAAGATCATATAACACCATTTTTCATAATACTTAATGCTTCTTATCTCCCGATCCATGTTTCTTTTTATTATAAAAATGCATACACATTTATATTTTTATCAGATAAAAATAACCACCTTTGCTATTCATCCCCTTTCATGTCTGTAGTGTTCGGAACTTTTTCGAATTCAAATCTTTCAACGGTCGTAACTGTCATTCAGATGAAACTCGGCCAGTTTAGATTTCACATGAAAAGACATAAACCTGAAAAAGTGTATTATTATAAAATGCTAAATTGTTACCATATTCCAACATGAATTTGACATGGTTACAAACACTACCGATTTATTTTTGTTTTTTTTGCTTTTTTACCAAAAATCCCATCTCTCCTGCACAGCACTGAGGGTCGCCCTGGAATATTAATGGTGTATGTGTTAACAGTAATTATTGGGCAGATTACAAAAAGTGATTTTAATAATAATAAGCTATAGTTTTCTATGTTTTATGTCCACTTAACATGGTGGGTGTCTAATTTGGGTGTCTAAAATATAAAACATACAGTATATACACATATGAAATCATCTCTCCAAAACTGCTGAAGTTATCAACTTGACATTTTTATGGAAGCGAGATGGGTCACTTCCATGTAGCATAAACTTCAGAAGTAGTTATGTTTCTGTGTTATATGTGGAACATACAAAAAATAAAATAAAAATCAGCACCAGTCTTAAAAAAAAAAACTAAAAGGTCAGATATATATATATTTTTTTACTTTAACAAGTTAATACTCGGACAGTGTGTGTGTGTGTGTGTGTGTGTGTGTGTATGTGTGTTAATGCACCAGCTGAATTAGCCTGTATTTTGTTGTACCTCAACCTCTATTTATTTAAATCCTCCTCCAAATGCACCATTTCTGTGTCTATGTAAATGAGCTACTCCTGAGCCACACCCCTCCAGAGAACATCAGAGCTGAGTGACAGGCTGTGGGAGGGGCTCTTTCCTCTTCTATTGGATCACATTTGAATGGAAATCTAACTGACTTGTTTAACACAAAAATAGAAAATAAAATGAGCAAAGGCAGTTTTTTTGTGACGTTACATATGTTTTGTAAAAATAATAATTATATATATATATATATACACACACACACACACACACACACACACACATTTGTTACAGTATAAAAACATTTCAGATTTTCAAACACCAGTAATCCGACACAAAATTAAAAATTATAGGAAAGCATCTGTTTCCCATTTTACTCTATAAGTAACCATATTTCAGACCAAAAATAAATAAATAAATAAAAATAATTAAAAGAAGAAAAAAAGGTTTTTGCGTGCAAAGAGAAGTAGGTGCAACAGTAACCATATCATCTATGGGAAAATTATCAACTCCTGGTGTTAGTGAGCACTTTTAACCTCATGGTCGGGTAGGTTGCACACCCACACACACACACACACACACACACACACACACACACACACGTGATCATCACTTTGGTAGTATTTCCTGCGAAATGTGACCTGAGCTCGTGCAGCGCTAGTTCTGCTACCGTTTCCCCGACAGCTGAAAATAAACACAGATGACGGGTAATTGTCCATTTTTCCGCAAAGTGCTCAGAGAAATCCGACGTTCCCTCTGCCATTGTCTTCACGTCAGCGCAGATGAATGGGACAATATGTTGTAGAAATAGGCTGAGCTTCAAAGGCTGGAGAAAAGTGTGGCGGCGTGCCGCGTATACGGGGCCGAACAATACTTCTATATCTGCGGCCCTGCGTTCTGACTCTTCCACTCTTTCACTCTCAGTCTCACGAGTTCTCTTTTCTTCTCGTCTCTCAGTCTCAAGAATCTGCGCTTCCGTGTCTACAATTAATTCCCCCGACACGCCGCGTGCTACGCTAGTCTGTATTACATGTCACAACAGGACAGTCACAAAAGAAGCTTTTGAGGTTCTTTCTATATATACACATATATATTTTAAAAAAAAACACACAGGCAGACAGGTAGTTTAAAATTACACGCTTGTGATATTTTAAAGCGGTGACAAGCAGGAAGGTATATACTGTACAGATATGCCGAGCTGCCTCGCACTCCTCGTGTTTGTTTGCACAATGGAGCAATCTGTCATCACGCTCCTTTGAAGGGGATTCGGCGGTTTTGAGGTCAATAGAAGAGCGTTAGCGAGTTGTCTGTCAGCGCCGTCCGCTGGTAGCGCGCAACACTGAAATGTCAACTGATGCATCTTCATTTTTCACTCGTCTGCCAGGGTGCGGTGATTCGGCACGAGCTTGCCTCCTGGAGTTCAACCAAAATTGAAACTGGAAAATGGCAGAATTTTGGACTATTATAAACCCATTTACACACATGCACACATACACGCACCCTTTTCTGGTGATATTAAGAAATAAAAAAACTAAATAAATAATAAATAAAAAAAACCTTCCACTCTGTAAAACCCGGGTGTGGTTTCAACTGAAAGGTTTATTATTATTATTGATTCCAGCTCGGCCATTTCCTAGCACTTTCTCTAAATATGATATCCAGCTTCCTCAAACCATCTGGATCACAGGGAGAAGAGGCAATCTGACAACCATGAGAAATGTCAGCAAGACCGTAAAATATTTCACCATGTCACAACAGCTGCTTAAATGTCAGGAGTCTATGCCCAGAACGGCACCGTCATCGAAGCAGCCCTCGGGGAACCGTCGCCTATTCATAAAGCGCGAGCACGCGCACGCTGGGTACATCAACTGACTTGAAGACGATTCATCAGGCAACCCGGAGTTCAACTCATCCCTCAAGTCGCGCTCTCGCCATTTTGTCCAGGAACTGCCGGACCATGATGGAGCGTTCATCGAGCCAAGGGATGTAATGATGATTGGTAGGCGCCCGAGCGTGAGACGCTAACGGTCGCTTGGAGGGAACCGGCGTTAATGATGAACGATTCGGGAGGAAATCGCTAAACGATGGCAGGAAAACAGGTGGAATCAATAAATGACAAGAACTGTAGGAGTCTGATAATGTTTCTATAACATCAAACACGTCATCGTTTCTATAACAACAGGCCGAGGAGTTTGCGAATGAAATTCCATTTATATAATGCTGTACAGTTTCTTTATAGCTTTACAGAATCAAAAGGAAAATGATGAATATAAAATAGTTTGAAATGTGTGAGAAAATATTTACAGTGGAACCTTGGATTATGAGCATAATTCGTTCGGGAAGTGGGCTCGTATTCCAAAAACACTCGTAAACCAAATAGA
Source organism: Clarias batrachus (assembly GCA_003987875.1). Taxonomy (NCBI): domain Eukaryota; kingdom Metazoa; phylum Chordata; class Actinopteri; order Siluriformes; family Clariidae; genus Clarias; species Clarias batrachus. The sequence continues at coordinate 48,176 of QMIH01000929.1, forward strand.
CTTTTCCCATAAGAAATAATGAAAACTCAATTTATTCATTCTATAGCCCAAATCAATAAATACATAAAAATACTTAATACAACATATAAAGTAAAAATAAAACAAATTAACCTGCACTTAACATTTAAAAAAAAGTAAAAATAAATCCAGACAGTTAAGTGTTTTCGTTTGTGTGCGCAGGCGCCTTGTATTTGTATGTGTGTGTGTGTGTGTGTGGAATTAGCCCCTCGCCTCGTCTTAAACAGTAAAACTCCTTCTCCCTCCCACACCTCGCTTTATAAGTTTCACAACTAACATACACAATGCAAACACTGTTTTAACAGGAAAAAAAGAAATCTCTCTAATGATACTCGCGTGAGCAGACTAATGGAATCACTGCTGTAAAGTAAAAAATAAAACATAACAAATGAACCAGAACCTTACCTTTGAAAAGAATCGCGACAGAGCTGAGTTTTCTGTGTAAATAAAGCGTGTGTGTGTAAAGCACCAGGGAGATATGTGTGTGTCTGTGCCGGTGTCAAATTACGCATGCGGCACATGCACACACAAAGTAAGTGTGTGTGTGTGTGTGTGTAAAAAGTGTATGTGTGTGTCGGTGTGTGTGGGGCACAGTGTCAAATTATTAGGGCACAAACAGAAGCGAGAGGGAGATGTTTATTATAAGAGACGAGCACTGAGACTTATTTTGACACAGGGGACGCAGCAGGGGAGACTATTACCCATAATTCCCACAGCGCAAGAGTGAGAAAAATCATTGGCTCAGTTGTGATCACTTGCCGCTGGGTGTCAAAATAAGAGTCGCATGCGTGATACATGATACTCGGCGCTCGTAAACTAATACTTGCTCGGCTTCCGATTAAAAATGTATTAAAAATCTTTGCTCGGTTTGCGGAACACTCGTAAACCACGTTACTCGCAATCCGAGGTTCCGCTGCATAATAAATAAATAAATAATTACTCTTTTCTTGTGTTCATTCTTTGGCAGGTTCTTGTGGTGTAACTGAAAAAAACAAACAAAAAAAAAACACTTGCTGCTATATCCTCTGTAATCAGCTTCTGTATATCGCGACTATTCCACCAGCCAATCATTGATTATTTTCCTATAACAGCAGGACACAGCAGCGTTTTACTCAGTACAGATCAAAAGGTTTGCTACTTAATGAGTTGTGTACTTTCTCAAGAATAAACGACGCACCGGTGCAGAATTTACTGTATAAAAGAACTTATTAAAACGTCCACTAAGCGTTCAAGAGGATTAAACTAAATCCTGCAACATCCTTAAAATATCTGCTGGAGTAACAGTTTTACAGAAGCTAATATTAAGCAAACATTAACATCGCAGCACAGTTGGTAAAAGGTGTTCCTCGTCATCTTTTATCATCTGACAAACTTCTAGAATACATTATATATTGTTCTTCTGTACGTTCCTTAAGAAAGCATGAAACTTTTTTCACGTACGTGTGATTGGACCGACACGACACCGAGTCTGGACTGTTCCCAAGAATCGGAAAAGTTAAATAAATAGAATAGATAAAATAAACTAAAGCTTCTTTTTGCGTAATTAGGACATAAAATGAAAGCACATTAAGCGGGACGCTTGTTTAAAAGGCATCAAATCGTCTTAATTAAAGGTTGTTATGCCGTACAGGTCTTCTGCAGAGAACAACAGCGAACAACAATATAAATGTCATCGAGAGAGCAGCGACATCTCGACTAATAAACGTCCTCAACGCAATGCAGACGTTAAAGAAAGAAGGTACAGTCGGCAAGCGGCTAAACGTACTTTTATTTGCTCCTCGGAAATATTTCATACGGTTATCTTCATAGGACCACCACGTGAAAAATCGTTTGCCTCATTTTCCTTTTTTGCTTTAATGGGCTCTTAATACTGTGATATTACTTCCCATGAAGTAAAGCCGCCTGTTTTTGTTTTCTTTCATTCTGCTCACATTCGTTCCCACAGTTATTGTTGGGCATCTATTTATGAAAGATTTACTTTTTAGTCATGTTTAGACTTTTAGATCAGTCTCTAGTGTGTGTGTACAAACAGAAAGCACTCAAGTTTTGTGTAGAATATTTTTTCCCCCTCATGTTTGTTTTGTGTTATTTTTCCTTTTTTTTTTTTTTTTGTTTTTCATTGGCCGGGGCGTTAAAAAAACCCGAAAAGATTTTTCTTCCTAATGTGACCTGATCTAAAACCCTTTTCCATGGCTTGTTGCTCAACAGGATCTCATTTATGTAGACACTGAATAGGTGCTTTCTGAAGAGGAGTGGAAAACTTGTGGAACATCCCATTCTTAATACATAGGGCTTAATATGATGTTGGCTCCGCCCCCTTTGCAGCTATAAAGGCTTCAACACTTCTGTGAAGGTATTATCCAAGGTTTAGGAGTGTGTTTATGGGGAATTTTTGGCCATCCTTCCAGAAGCACATTTGTGAGGCCAGACACTGATGTTGGACGAGAAGGCGTGGCTCACAGTCTCCGCCCTAATTCATCCTAAAGGTGTTGTATGGGGTTGAGGTCAGGACTCTGTGCAGACCCGTCAAGTTCTTCCACACCAAACTCACTCATCCATGTCTATATGGACGTTGCTTTGTGCACTGGTGTGGGGTTGTTTTTCAGGAGTTTGGCTCGACCCCTTACTGTACCTCCAGTGAAAGGAACTCTTAATGCTTCAGTGTCCCAAGACAACTTGGACAATTTTCATGCTCCCAACAGTCCTTTCCTGTTCCAGACTGTGAGCCAGACCTTTTCGTCCATTCTCAGGCATCCAGGTGTCTGACCTAACAAATGCTCTTCTTGAAGAATATACCTTCATATTATATCATATTATACATCATCGTATATCACATTCCTTCAATGAAGGAATATGATATACAGGTTTAGTATTTTGTACAGTAAAACAGTCCTCACATCTGAAAAATAACGACTAGTCAAGAAGTTGACTGCTCCTTTTGAGTTCCTGCTTGGCTACAGCTGTAGTCCACAACAGCATTGACATGTCCATGGCCAGGACTAGTCCAGATCGAGTCGAGTCAAGATTAAGTTCAAATGAAATGAGAGTGTAAAAAAACAAACAAAAAAAAAACAAGAGTTTTTGGTGGGTTGCCAGTTCCCACTCATCACCTCCAGGGATAGCGTTAGGGTTAGTCTGTGCTTCAATTTGATCGTGAAAGAAGAAAAATGTAAAACTGTTAAGTACTGTAGCCTCTTCTGCATGCATGAGCTCATGGGTGCCACCTATTGTCTGATATCATTACGTGAAATAGGAAAGGCAAACTTGTGAAAAGAAAAGTCAAACATCGAATCTATCCATTACAAACTCGCATTTAAGATGTAAGAGCGAGGCCGATAAGTGAGACAAGTTCAAATACAAACGTATTGCATGAAATACAAAGCTTAAAGTCGGTACCAGAGGTGGGAGAGAACTGATTAACCTTATTACTGTACTGTTTTTACTGAAAATTACACAAAAAAAAAAACCTGTACTCCTCCTTCACAGTGTTGCATCACTTAACCACAATGTACAGTGTGTATTATTTGAAGCCGGAATTTTGCCACCTCTGACTATTACGCCTAATTGTGTGACTTGCCTTCCCTTCAAGACACACCTAATAATGTAACAGGTGTGTTTGATATCAGAAACAGAGCTCGTTGCAGACTGTGGCAAGAACAGCATGTTCACAATCGGAATGAGAGAGAGAGAGAGAGAGAGTACACGAAGGACTTCTACCTTTACTTGGGCTAAGGAATATCTGCCCGAGGGAAACTTTTCCTTTGCGTACCCTTTCGATTTGCGTACCCCACCCACCTCTGGTCAATAAGCAAAATGTCTTGAGACTGCATTCAAGTCATCATAGCCAGGGTTCACTCATGAATCTCTTCTAAAGGTTTGAGATCCAGAATAGTTTTATTTCAGTGAAGAGCAATTAAGACACGCTGCAAAAAAAAAAACATTCTGTATTGTATATTCTCTCAAGTGCCAGAAATTGCACTACCGGATGAATTTTGCCCTCAGATCTTTTTTTTTCCCTTATGAGACTGAAATTGTTGAAAGAGATCAGAAACAGACCGACGTCCTCAGCAGAACCGAAAGCCTGTTGTTTCCACACTGAAAGCGAAGGTTATTGTGTGATAACCCCGCAGCTTCTTTCCATTTTAAACAAACTTTCCTGGCTTGGATGTTCTTTAAAGCATCTTCTTTTTACGCTTTTTAAGTAGCAAAGCCTCTTATTGTTAACGATTAGCTGCCCTGCATTTAAGGAGAGATGGTTTTCAGAACAAAGCTGTGCATTTTATCCCTTTTCTCGCTTGTTGTTTGTGGATAAGCAATTAAAATAAGTGGGTCACCCGTTAGCGAGCACTCGAGCGCAGATGCAACGATGAGGCTTTTTCCTGTCTGATCTTTAACGCTGATGCCTTGCCGTCTCCTCGCGCTTTCCCCAGGTCTCTGGGCTCGGCTGCGAGAGAGGATTTCGATGGGCTCATGGCAGGCCTGAGGATCGCTGCTCACGAGCTCTTTAATCTGTGCACATAATGAGTGCGCGTCATCTGCATAGCGGAGGACCCTTGAGCACTGGCTGATAGCAAACGAGAGGGAGTTTTTGTCTTTTGTCTGAGGAAAAACAGTCGCTTTTGCAACAGGCGATCCTGGTTTGCATAGCTCGTAGGACCTAGCTTGGTATCTGGTGTTGATTTTAGAGCGCCCTCTTCAAGTTCTTACCATTTTAACAAGTGAAGGAAGTCACGGTCTCCATCCTGAGTGCTCAGATTGGTAGATGAGCCCGTGGACATCATCATAATTATAGTCATACTTGGGTATTATTATTATTATTATTATTTGTAGTAGTAGCAGTACTAGTAGGGTGTCCATCTGTCCTGTTAAATAGGGAATTGTCCAGTAATTAGAATCTAAAAGCCGCATTTTGTATCGAACGAATACGGAACTCTATTTGTTTCATATTTTCGAGGATGAAAAGTCCTGTAAAATCATTGGGAGAGAAATATTACAGGTCAGTCTACTAAGATGGAGTGATTTGTGTGATTAACGCGTTTCCCTCCTTCCCTTCACATGTTTGTCAGGGAAATCAAGACCCAGAGCGGCAACTTGCCAGGGGTGTTACAAAGCGCGAAAAAGTAAGGAAAAGTTTAGAGTGATGATGAAATTTGTGTAAACGTTTTTAATAAGTAAAATTAAATAAATAAATAAATAAATAAATAGGAAAAGGTCAAAGCCATTAGGGTCACTGGTTAACCAAAATGTAAAGAAAAGGAGATACAAGCTAAATATAAAAAGGTATGTGGTTATTTCTTTATAACATTATATTCGTAGTAAAATAGTGATGAGTAAAACACGTACGTCGCCATTATGTTGCCATAGTGTGTGAAGGGCCCAAGCACTATGAGTTCAGCCCTACTGTATGTCATCGTAGTGTATAAATGACCCTCACATTGCTGTGTCGCTATCTTAGCTATCCAATCTCCAGACATTGAGGATGCACAATTGTGGAGGGACTTTGATACCTCAAATGGGTCAGCCGTGACAATGTCTTAAACTTACCCCGAAAAGGGGTTAATAACTGTGTGTGACTTTTTGGGGGTCTTAACATCCTCAAAAAGCTATGGAAATCCATGGCAAACTGATACCTACCCATCAGAGACTCATCATTTTGATCTATGCAGCAAAATCTTGTGTGAGGGTCTCAGGGTGCTTGGGCCCGCTCATGGTTGCAAATAAAACATAAAACCAATTTCAGCCACATAAAAAAGCTAACCACCAGAAAACCCCCTTCCCCATCACCCCCCCCCCTTCAACCCACCCTACCCTGTCCTTTATTTCAGTTTTATCGATTTGGCAACCCTAAGTAGTCATACAGTAGTATCCCTAGTAGTAGACGTAACTATTATTTAGTAGTAAGTGCTGTACAATCACACAAAAAACAAATATTATTATAACTATAAATATAATACAGATATAACTTTAAAAACAAACATTTAAAAAAAAAATAAGGCAATTAAAAAAAATTATAAAGAACGTACAGAGTTTAATGGCTTAATGCAAACTGACCTCCACTGACCAGACTTCTCTTTCCATTTATCAAGAAACAAATGCAAATGTCTGCTAATTGAGGAAATCATGTAATCTTAGAGAGAGAGAAAAAAGATCCTAATGAGAAACATGAACAAATATGCCTTCTGTCTTCTGACAGCTAAATTAACAACCGAATTTCTGTAAATAGATAAACAGCACGTTCATTAGTTTGCATTCCAGATCGCTAGATAGCAAGTTAATTAGCTAGCAACCTGAATACGTTTATAGCAAGGTCACCGTTTAGCCAGCTGATATGAAAGTATGTACAGTTAAGTGAAAAAATGATAGAAAGTCAATTAACAACCAAAAAGTCTTATAATGTAGAAATAATAACAATTATTACCTTACTTTAAGATGATATGTAATTTTTTTTACCATTTTTTTTTGGCAAATGTTATATTTGCACAACAGAGGAAAAATAAAGATATATGTCAAGTAGTTGTCAAGTTATTATGTTAGCATGGTAGATTAGCTAGCAATATAGCTAGAGGCTTATAAGGCTTTCTGGATTAATAGCTACGGCAGTTAGTTAGCAAGTTTAATACTTAGCATATGGGAAGATAACATTTTCAATCGTAAATAACGAAAATTTAGTTTAACAGTACACAAGGCTGAATACCAACCTCTAACCCCATGGGCACTACCAGGTGTGTGAAACAAGGGATCCTACACCCTACATAGCACACTAGCTTTCCATTTAACGCTATTTGGGATTCAACCCTGAAACAGTTAGCTAGCTATTTATTAGAAAGTTTGAAATGCCAGTATTAATTAACGTTAACTGCACATCATTTTATGAAGTGGACAAATGGCAGATGCTATATTTGCACAACTTAAAAATATAGGACATAGTAGCCAACAAGTGAATATGTTAGCATGGTAGATAGTCAGCTAGCAACTTAGCTAGCTAGAGAACAATAAAGCAAATGAACTAGTTAGCTTTCTAGATAGATAGCTACAGTAGTTAGTTAGCATGCTAAATTTTGGTCAATAGTACAAAAAAAAAGCCAAAGATAATGATGAATGCAGCATGCTAAATAATTACAAAATAATGTTATAAAATAATAAATTGTGTCCAAGTTTTTTATATAAGACTTTTATGTTGACACTCACTTGTTTCCCAGCATACACTTCATGATAGCCAAGTTGAAATTGTACTCACCTGCACCTTGTTCAGTTTAATTAGCCGGTCTATATATAGCCTGTGTCTGAGTACACACGGTCGTGCTCTTTTGTTCTTGAGGGGATGCAGGATGTGAGTGTACAGCATGGGTTATTAAAGTGGAGTTTAAACATGAATGAACAAAAAAACAAACATGAATACTAAGAACTATGGCTAGCAAATTGGGCTAAAGCTGATGCTAACCCACACAAGATAGAAATAGTGAACAAAACCAATAAACAGTAATAGGGTTTCTATAAACAGCTCAAACAATACATGTGCAAGACCAAGACACAACCCAGACAAGACAAGACAAGATATATATAGAAAAGTTACAGTGAGAAATGCAGTCCTGAAGTGAAGGGCAACATAAAGGTCATACAAAACACAAAAACTGCATGACAAATATGGAAGGATCATGATAAGTACAGTAAGCTACTGTATGCAAGACATTGTGGGATTAACTTTATTATGTGATTACCGCTAGCTGTGCGTTCATTCTAAAAGGCTGCTGCTACTCAGATAACTTTGCAATACACGTTTCCTGCATAGCTACATAACTAATTTTGGGGCAAGCTAGCCTCCTAGCACACAGTATGAGTGCAGATCAATCCCTGCAATCCGTTATCACCCCGATGAGGATGGGTTCCCTGTTGAGTCCGGTTCCTCTCAAGGTTTCTCATGGGGTTTTTCCTTGCCGCCTTCGTCGTCATCCATGTCCTGCTCATCAGAAACAATCTTATCTTTTGATTCAAACACATTCGCATTTCATATAAATTAAATTCCATCATTCTTTTGATTGTGTAAAGCCGCCTTGCGACAATGACAATTGTTAAAAGCGCTATACAAATGAAATTGAATTGAATTGAAACGCCAGAGTGTCTACCTGACTGGGTAGCGTCATCACACCTCAGACACAGAGACATCAGGCTCCCACAGGGAACAACACTACACCTGCAGTCTCGCCGGGTAGGGGTCAGAGATGGATGAAGCTCCACCACATGCTGCATTAACAGATGCCGGATGCAGGCAGTTTTAACAAGAGAGCATGCCTGATAATGTTACGTCATCTTAAACAGCATTAAGTCATTTCCGAACTGCCCATGTTGTGTTCCATGGCTAACGCGAGCTACAAAGCCAACTGACTCCTAACGCAAGACTGAATCCCAAGTCCCTTTCTAACCCCTGAACTAGGGGACTATTTTGGATATTTGGGGATTTTTTTTTTTTTTTTAAAGTTCGATAGAAATGTGAAAACCTATCACACTGTAAAGTTGATACTTCATGTCCACTCTTTGTGTTCGTTCAGATCGAGCCTTAACATTCCTTCAAAGAAGTAAGGAATCTACAGCTGATTTTTAAATGATTCACGGTGGCTTTTTCTTTTCTCTGTTAATTTCTGTCTGAAGAGTTGTATCCTAAAGCATGGTGGCCACTACCCAGAATTCAGTGCACCATGCATGCTCTTTATAGATAGCAGATGTAACATTTATTCCTTATTTTGACTACCTAATCATAAAAAAGTTATATTTAAAGTAAATTAAACACTAAATAAAATCCATTTATAAGTTCGCGTTTCCATCCCTGAATGTGATTATAAATATATATTCTCTAATAACTTCTATGCCCACCTTTTACTTTTATAACTCCTTTTACTACCCTGAGAACAGCTCTGGGATCCTCTCAGCTATAAACGTCTGCCCTTTGTAGGCCCTTCACGCGTTCTCCCTGACATTTCCGTTCTAAACTCTGCCGACGTTACACGCGGCCTGCTTCAAATCACATTTCAAGGCCAAAACACGGCAAAATATAATCTGAAAAATGTTTTCCTGACAGTTTTTTTCCTCTTGTTTTTGAATTGTTGTCCTTTTCACAGAACAGACCAAGATTTTATTCGATTTTAACATCTTACGATTCAATAAATGTGTAGATAAACTGTAATAATAGAAGTATATTTTCCTGGGGTGCAAACTTTTGCACCCAGTGGGAGTTCAAAGGAAACAGACCCCTCAAAATGGCACTGGAATTGCATCAGCGACGTCTCGCTCATTCTTCAAAAAAAAAAAAGAAAAGGTTCCCTTGATCTCGGTCCTCACCTGATAGAAAGGAAGTACACTCATACATTTTACATGTGATCATACGATCTTCATATTAATATGTGAGACATATGTGAGAGAAAGAAAATATTTAGAATTAACTATACCTCCTGCACATTAAATATTTACGCAAATGAATAAAGCGGAACATAAATAATAACTGGAAAATAAACGATGAATGAAAAAAAGATCCCCTAAAATGAATAAATCATGCATAAACATTTTGTGAAAAAGAAATTAATTAATTTTTTTTAAATGGGGTTTTTTTTGGAGAGAATCATGTGAAAAATGTCTCATTTGGGGGGAAAATCAAATAAAATGACTTACTTTAGACAAATCATGTAAAATGACTAATCATGTGAAATTGAGTCATTTGTGGGGAAAAAAACAATGTTAATGATTAATTGGGGGAAAAAATATGACCCACTGAGGCATCATTTAAAAATTACTAATTTGAGTGAATCATTATTAGTTTGAAAAACATTGTTGTTATTTGGAATAAATCACATGACATGATTCATTTGGGGCAAAAAAACGTTTCTTGTGAAAAAATTAATCACAGGAAAAATGACTCATTTGGGGGAAAAAAAATATTTGATTGAAAAAATAACTCACCTGGAAAAATACATTATGTGAAAAATTAGTTATATGTAGGGAATCGTGAAAAATGACTCATTAAAAATACATTAAAATTTACTTATTTGAAAAAGAATTTGTTTTAAAAAAAATAATTTTGGGGGGAAAAAAAAGAATGTGAAAAATAGAACTTGAAAAATGTTTTAAAATCGTGTAAGAATGAACCACTTGTGACGGAAATCATGAAAAATGAATCTTGTGAAAAATTCAAAAAAGAATCGTGTGATGAATGAATCATAAAAAAAATATTGTAAAATTAAATTAATAAACAATTGGTGTGGGGGAGGGGCCACTTGTAGAAATGAATTCTTCAGAAATAAATCACATGGGAAATGAATCATGTCTGACATAGAAAGAAAACTAATGACTTGAAAAGGAATCGTGTGAAAATACAAAACCCATATTAAGTTTGAAACGTATGAAACATGATATTCGAGGTGACACACTGAGGGTCGTGTTCGTGCGCTAGAGCCGTATTAAATAACCTGCGTAATTCTTTACACCTGCGATGTGATTGGTAGCCGTTTGCATGTTAAAGATCCCCAGGCCTGCTGCATCCCCACCTTCATCCATCTCGCAGGCTGTCAGTGATATTGAGAGGCTGTCAGGGCCGTTCACGGCTCCATCCATATCAACAGTAAATATTAGTTCCTCCCGGGCCTCTGGAGAGTGTGGTTACATCCCCTCTTATTAACCTCCTAACCCGGCTGTTTGATGTTAAATAATTACTTCAGCTGTTCTCTCGGGAGATGTAACCCCTCCGAGCTTGACTCCTCTCTCAAAAAAAAAAAAAAAAACCTCCATCTGACACTCCCGGGCCTGCTAGCTACATGCTCTCCATCCCGCTCGCTTTAATTACGTTCAAGTTTAGAAACATCAGCAATGTCGTTCAAAGTGGGGGGAAAAACCCAGAAGGAAAAGGAAAATGAAAAATTGCAGTATCACAGACATGTCGTCATGAGGGGGAAAAGGATATAAATAAAGTGCAGGACACATATGGCGTCTCCAATCATTTTTTTCCCCACTGTTTTTTTTTCCTCCCTCTCTCTCTCTCTCTCTCTCTCTTTCTCTCGTTCTCATTCGCTCACACTCTCTTTTTCTCTGTCTTCCCTGGCTTGTTTCCAAGGTAACGTGTCAGAGGACTGAGTGCCTCCAAAGGACTGGTGTGAAACCTCCTCCCTTCTTCCCCAACCTTCCGTGCCAGACCAACTTCGCGATGCTGACTTTGGGTCATGTGACCACACCTGTTCCCATGACAACTCGATTGAGGGCAGTCGATGAGTGTGTATCAGCTTGGGGAACAATGAACAGGGGCTAAAACCAAGAAAAATAATAGAAAAAATGAGGACGGGGAAAAAACCGAGGTCAGCCTCACCTGCGGAAGTCAAAAGCCATTCTATTGCCTCTCCGCTGCTCCGAATCGGCCCCGGTGGATCTCAGGTGGCCATCTTAATTAGGGCAGACATATCGTATCTGGCACAATCTGAAAAACTTTACGCTCGAACGGCACCGTGACGGTGTAATACACCTCCCAAGGTCACGGTACCGACGAGTGACACTAAACCAATGTTTATGGCGAGAGAAGAGAAGCTCGGGAGCAGAGGTACTGTAGTCCTGCCTCATCCATGAGCCGTTCAAGAAATATTAAATCGTATTTCATTTCCATCTCCATACATTTTTTAAAAAATATGCTAAAATGCTAATGACCCCGCTGTAGGCGTTGGTTGCGCGGTGGTAGGCATCGCGCCTGCTATGGACAAGGCCCAGGTTTGCATCCCAGCCAATGCTCTGCACCCTGTTACTGGGTGGCAGGGCACTCTAAATGCTGGTGCCATGCCCAGATAAAAATGTGAGGACTGCATCGGGAAAGGTCAACTGGTATAAAACCAGTGCCAAAATAAATAAGTGTGATCCCCTGCGGTGCTAATGGGAGCAGCTAAAAGCACAACAACAACACAAACTGGCTACTCAGTTAGTTCTGTAGAACTATTGCCGTCCTAGTGGTCAAAATGGGAAGTGCAACACGCTAAATATTTATTCCTATTCCTGAGATATTCCTGCTGCCCCATGCTTGGGTTTACGTCAATGACAATGGCGCATGGTTTGCGCTAGTTTTAAATCAAAATCATCTGCTACTCCTGCGTCTAAGATTTGTTTGTAGTAAGTCATTAGAATTTTATCTAAGAGAACAGACAATAGCGCGTCTAAGACGTACAGAAACATTTCTACTATAAGGCAAGTTGCAAAAATTGAAAGAGATTATGACGTAACTAATCTCTGTACATTAGAAATGCGCACACACCACGTGGTGACGGTGTTTCCTACGCAAAGATGAATCTCAGTTTTCCAATACTGGAATGTTTTTGGCTTGATTTCAGGCCACACCGGGTTGGACTGTGTAGCTTTTGTGATCGGAGATGTTCATGAAACCTGGCAACCCTGGATCCTGATCACAGTGGGAACACAGATGAAAGTCATGTACTGTATAATACCCTCTCGATTTGAGCAAGGAATCAGGAATGGCATCTTTCCCGCTGTGTTGTGGAGATGATCATCTATTTGTTTTTCAACCAAACGTTGTTAATATTTACATCAATGTTTTGCATTTAGCCACCCTGAGAGTAAGAATGAATTCAGCTCACCTCTCACTCTCTGTGCAAGGTTAATCTCTTATAGTCACACACCGGGGAGTGTAATGACTCTGCTATTACTCTAAAATCTGAATGGGTAAATGCATTTTTTATAGACTGTAATCCGAAAAAAAAAAAAAAAAGGAAAAAAAAAAAGGCTCTTAGGAAGTATAAATATTCCTGGCCACGTCTGCCTTGGCCTTTCCATGTCTCCAGGGCTTGCTAAATATCTGACCTTCTAACAGCCTTTGGCCCACTGCAACCCTGCACCATCTCCAAACCTTTTTAGTCAGTGCAAAGAGCAAAGCTGTTTGGAACGGGTCCATCAGATAGCATGCAATTGCCGCGCTCCGCCTGACGTGTGTGTGCCAGCAAGGTCGAGCCCTAGACACTTGTCCCTCAGAGGGAGCCAGGTACGTGACCCCTCATGCTGTCCTGATTTTACAGCATCAATCTGAAATCAGGCAGAGAAGCTAGAGGCCATCAAACACTGAAACACACACACAGATACATTGTGTATGCAGGTTATCTGACTCCTGTGCGACCTTAAGCCTTTAAAAGCCCATCAGGAGGATGTATTCATTGTGTTACGAGGTTCTGGTTAGAGTACTGAAGTCATTCAGTGGGAAATTGTAAGCTATAAACCACTCCATGTTGTGCTGTTCTAGGAAAATAATCAATGACAAGGTGATGAAGCCCAAAATACACACTTTACTCTGTGTCCTAATGTGTTTCATCACATTGGTTCATTAATTAAATAACGATGCTTTTGAAGTTTTTTTTTTTTTTTTTTGATCCACTTAAGGTTACATAGAATGTCCTGGAACAAGTGATCACTTGCGTTACGGCAGATTTAAACAGCAGCCAGTCACGCCTTCACTAGCCTCTCATATAAACCTGAGATTTGTGCAGTTGCACTGGTGAGATCATTCTAAGAGAAGATTGTCTTTTGGACAATCCGCCTTCCGAGCCGATGCCGTTCATCTATTCACATCTGGCCCTTTTTATTTATCTCTTTTCTAAAGCTTCACAAGAAATCAAAGTGTCATGTCGACATGCAGGAACCCAGAATTCATACGGAGTGCCATTATCCTCTACAGGACCAAATTGGTTATACTTCTGTATAATTCTGTATCGGCCATAACTGTGGCGCTGCCGGCCCGGTCGTAAATCACAGCGGAAGCCTCGCGCATGGAATTCTGTCCTACTCCGGTTTTCAACCCAGCCGATCGTATAGATTTATCGTCCTCCAAACTTCAAGCCAGCCGATAGCTCAGACGTCCCGGCCAGCTGTAGATCACAGAGATTCACGCCTCGCTCCCTGGACTCTCTCCATCCCTCACAAACGGCCATTGATCACTCCTGTACTGCTGACACACACACACTTCCGTGAGTGTGACTGTATCTAAAGCCCGGGGAAAATCCGGAGAATCCCTGTGTCACAGCTTCCATCTGGCTTCATCCTGATTCAGCATCTGTGTCCTTCAGTGAGGAGCGGCATCGCATTTCCAATTCCCTCTCCACCGTTTATTCACCAAACAACATCTACAGTCTCGCTAGGTTTTAGCATCGATGGAGATGAAACGAGAAGGAAATGCGACAGAGTGTGACTGGCATGGCTGTTTCGGCAGATTGGTTGATTTCCATTCCTCTGATTGGTTGCGACCCTCCTTACCTTCTCACGGCACCTTCTGCTAGATAGTCATCGCCTTCCTGATGGTGACGGAGGCGAGGGGTGACACCATAACCGGCGCACATTCGTAAAGGCCTAGCCGCATCATCATCATCATCATCATCATGTTCTAACGCCTCTTGCGAGATGACAAATCTACAAAATCTACAGCGACGCTTTTGGAAGACGTGTTGTGGAAATGTAGCGGGTTGGCACTTTGCCAGGGAGGTGTTGAAGTGTCTGACGTTCAACATGTTGGGATTTGATGCGCCAGATGGAGTCGTGCTGCTATGCGTCGTTCCTTTAGCATGCCTAAAAACTTCAGAAATTTATCTGGAATATGTGATTCAAGGAAGCAAAGACATGTTTGTCTAAGAAATGTTTTACTGTGTCGTTCATTAGCTTGTTTTTAGTGAGGACTTCGTCCTGATCCGGCAGGAGGTGAATCCCGAGCGCACGGCCCTGGACGAGACATCGGTTCATCACACGAACAAACTAAACTAGCTAAGCTAACCGAGGCCAAGGATTTAATGAAGCGAGTCAGTCTAGCAGATGTTATCGGAGTGACCGAAGCTAACGGAGCCAACTGAGCAAACTGAGCTAATGAATGTTTTGGAGCTAATGGAGCGAGCTCTGCTAACAAATGCCAAAGATTTATCTGAGTGAGCCAAACTTTCAAAGGGTATAGTGTTAGCTGAGTGACCTACAGTCACTGAGACTATTTTCATTGTGTTTGTACTGTATAATGACTATAAATATATAAATAAAGCTTATGTTCTATGGCACTAGAACAGACAGAGCTGAGCGAACAACCGAGCTGAAGAGCGCAGCGCTGCAAAGGTTACGGCACTAACTACAGTAAGCAACTCAGCTGAGATGGAGTAGGAAGACCGAGTGATCTAAGCCTTAAGTTAAAAATGCGTACCGAGTGACCCAAAATGGAAGAAGGCTACGCTGCTAAGTGAGCCAGCCAAAATAACGAAGTCTATAACGCAGAGTGACTTAAGCTAACTGGAGGAGCTGGGCTAAAAGGGGCTATGATGCCAAGTGGTGACCTGAGCCGTTAAAAACTGAGTCAGCTGCGCTAACATGCTGTAGGTTACGGTGTTACATAGCAATCCAAGCTGCCAAATGCATCCTTAAGTGAGGAAGCTAAGCCAAGTGCGGTGCAAAATAAGTGTGATGAGCTAATGAAGATTTTTCAAACTAGCAAAGGATGCAACGTTTAAATGAGTGAAATAAGCTAATTGACTGAGCTGAAATCACAAAGGCTACAGTGCTAACCGAGAACTGAAACTGACTGAGATGAGCACTTTAAGGATCGACGATGCAACCTGTCGACCTAAACTAATACAAGCAATGACGATCGATCTGAACTAACAAAGGCTATAAAATCATCATTAGCATGCAACGAGCTAGGGATTTCGCGCAGTGAAACATGTAATATGTTTCGAGTTTCTTCTTAATCTTTACTAAACCCGAGCGTCCTCATAGTCCTCAAATCCTCTTTTATCTTCGAGATTCCTCCCTGTGTGTCGAAGAAATCGCAGGTATAACAATTTTAATCTTTTTGGTATTTAGTTTAGTCTTGAGATTTTGCAAAGACGTCTTTTCAGCGAAGCGAAATCATTTTAAAAAGCACTCATGACTCGGCAGCACCCGGAGCACGATATGCTAATGCGGTTCACGCTCGGCATGATCAAACAAATGAAATCCCATAACGCGAGGCCGGCACGACTCGTGGAGATTAGGTGCTTTATCAACACTATTATGTGTTATTATGGTAATGCGCGGTGATAAATCCTACTCGCGGTGTCCAAATAATTCGGATTTGATACGTGGACGCCGCGCAGGGGCACGGCGCGCTCGGCTCTTCACGTGAACGTGTGAAAATGTGCGGCGGCGCCGGTCTCAAAAAACGCTAATCAGATGACAGCTTCACATATTGGTTGTCAGAAGGCCAGACTAAATGAAATCTACATCAGAGGATATTGCTTTGCATATTTACTGAAGGATTTATATGCAGACAGTCAGAAGAGGAGGAGGACGGTGGGGAACACACACAAAAAAAAATAAAAATACCAACACACACACACACAAAAAAAACCCACACACACACACACACAGAGAGAGAGGGCTGCTCGGCATTGCCAATAGTGCAGACCGGGCTTTTATTCCTGCCCCCAGAGGAAAACAGTAGGAGCTATTAAATTAGTATTGGACCGAGGACCGAACCCTGCTATCAGCATCAGCACTACGGAGAAGGGTTTTGTTATTGCGGTCTACATATTGAGACGGATTACAAAGTGGAGGTCTAGATCAAAGCCCCCGCAAATATTCCTCTTATTAATAATACTGTGCTTCTCTTTTGTTTTAAAGGTTTCTCTTTTAAAAGGCCCGCTATCATGACGGCAAATCACTGGTTTATATTAATGCTCCAGTAGCTTAATACTGCATGCTAGCTTACATAATAAGAATATAACTGCATAGGAATTACTTTTTTTTTTTTTTTCAACAGATATCATCTAAATGAAGACAAATACAGATATGAATATAGGACATATAATATTAATAATATTCTTTCTTTCTCCAGAGATTCCACAGTGAATTGGGTTGTGACTAGAAATGTGCACTAGAACCGGGATACTACAAGTAAACACAATGTTATTATAATTTTTTTTTATATAGTTTATTTTATTTAATACTTTCATTATAGAATCCTTGTAGAATCCTGTCTTAAGAAATCTTCTCTACCTAGTCTCTGGCCACTTCATTAGGTACACCTTGCTCATACAAGGTTGGAACATGGGTAGTGACACGATACTCCAGACACACACACACACACACACATCATTTCATTTCATGCACATTGTACATTCTGCACATTCCGTTTAATTTATACATTTGGTATATATTTAATTTCATCTAATTAAAATCTATCGTATACCTTCCTATTCTAACTTATTTTTCCTTTTCGGTTACAGACAGTCTCATAAGCATTTCACCGCCTACCGTACTGTTTATGGTTGTGTACGTGGCAAATAAAATTTCATTTGCTTTAGTTCTTCATGGTGTAGATTCAATGAGGTTCTGGAAACATTCTTTAGAGATTTTGGTCCTGCAGATTTGTTGGATGCACATCCAAGATGCGAATCTCCCAGTAGTACCAGTCCAGAACCAATACACTGGGGACCGTGAAGGCCATTTGAGTGCATTGACCTCTTTGTCATGTTCAAGAAACCAGTGTGAGATGATTTTCGCTTTATTACCTGGTGTGGTCATAAAGTGATGGACACAGTCAAGGCCGGAGAACTGCTCTCACTGGAATCATTAGTTTCCCTTTTTTCAGACCGTTCTCTGTATTTCTTAGAGATGGTTGTGCATGAAAATTCCCGTAGTTCTGCAGTTTCAGAAATACTCAGACCAGCCTGTCTGACATCAACAACAATGCCATGTTCAAAGTCACTTAAATCACCTTCCTTTGCTCGGTTTGACCTCCGGGCTGATCGTCCTGACCACGTGTACTGTACATGTTTCAATGCATAGCGTTGCTGCTGTCTGATTGGCTGATTTGGATATTTCTATTAAAGTGCAGTTGAATGAGTTTGAGGAATGTAAAGGTGTATGATCTGAAGGGTATTTCAGCAAGAAGGAGACATGTTGAAGAAACAGTCAAATATGGGATCATTTAAGGTGGCATCAGTCAGCACCTTCGGGGTCCTGGTTCGATTCCTGCCTCGTGGTCTATGTGCATGGAGTTTGCATGTTGGTTTCCCTCCAGGTACTCCAGTAAACTGCAGATTAGGCTACCTGTCATTCCCAATTTGTCCACAGTGTGTGAATGACCGTGTGAATGTTGGCTAGAGGTTCTACTACGGTTGTCAAAATGGGAATAAATACAACGGGCACCATTGGCCTCCGTGGACCCTGGTTGGACTACAGGGGTTCCTGGATGGATGGGACCAATCAAGGCTAATCCTGGTGTTTGCAGTGACAATGACAGTCTTGACTACAACTCGTGTAGGTTTAAAGATGTGATTATGCAGCTTCGAGACGAAGGCAAAGTCTAACATGATTTAAAAAGTAGACACATGATTTGAATTTGTTGGGGGTTTTTTTCTACAGTATTATAAGAGACTTGGTCCAGTCCTGTCTAAGGCATAACATTAACATTATATTTCTAAATAAACTGGCCTAAAGATTAACAAATGAAACTCCTTTTTTAAAAGTCAGCACTCCATGTAACCCTTACATACTGTAAAACATTCTGTGCATGAATACCAACTAATGATTCAATTTGTATTAAACCTGAAATGCTAACTTGTGCATCCATTACTCATTTTTTTGTCATTTTAAATTAACATTCTTCAACAGTACTAAATGAAAGTCTTCTCTGAAAATCTCACTGGAATTAAAATGACTCATAGCGGCATCGTGTGCCAGCTTTGTAGCAGATTCTGACTGCAAACTTTTCTCAAAAAAAAAAAAAGTTTACAAACTGAACTCAATATGGTGGAATATTACCCATAGATGTCGACTCCTTTCAACTCTTCTCAGTAATTCCATGTTTTGTGCAAAACAGCCTGTTCCCTATAGCTTTACTCAGTTACACTAGAATAAAAGTTTTGAGACTGATTATGGACTCGAGTGATGATGTAGCTGAGGCTGAGGAACCGCACAAGAACAGGACTTGACTAAGAGTCTGTTTTGCAAAACTGAAATTTTATGCAAATTTGAAGTTGTACACAAAATTGTTGGTACCCTTCGGTCAATGAAAGAAAAACTCACAATGGTCACAGAAATAACTTTAATCTGAATTTTCTTTCGAATCTCCTGAGACAACTCTTTCCTTCGCTTCCTCTGGTCCATGTTGAGTGTGGTACATACCATGTCACCAAACAACACAGTGACTACCTGGAGCCCTATATATAGGCCCACTGACTGATTACAAGATTGTAGACACCTGTGATGCTAATTAGTGGACACACCTTGAATTAACATGTCGCTTCGGTCACATTATTTTCAGTATTTTCTAGGGGTGCCATCATTTTTGTCCATGTTTTGAGTTTATTTTTTTTATATAATTCCGTTGAAGCATGGTTGAAAAGCAATGTCTGACTTTCATTGGTTAACTTTCATAGAATTCTTATTTATTATTACTTTTGTCAGATTAAAGTTATTTCTGTGACCATTGTGAGTCTTTCCTTCATTGACCGAAGGGTACCAACAATTTTGTCCACGTGTGTATATATATTTGTAAATGAATTTTTTTTTATTTTTCCTGGGGCCACGCCCACTTCAAGTTTAAATCTTTAAACAGACACGTACGAATACATTAAGTACAAATTGTCTATTGATGCAGTACTTGCTGCACTAGCTGAATATAATTATAATGCATTAGCTGCATTAGCTATATAATTAATATATAATGTAGTTTAACGTCACTGTGGCACCAGCATGCCACCAAGCACAGTCAAATGAACATTTGTAAATCCGAGCGCGAGCAATCCCACCATGAAGGGCTGTTAAAAAGACACACATTGACTTCTTCCTAGATCAGACTGCAGGTTCGCGCAGCCAGTTAGCGGCAGTTGCGTCAGGACTCTCCTAACGATGCTTGGCTTTCTTTTTTTAGGTGTAAAAGCTGCTCTCGTGACGAGCTCCTCAGATACGGGTGAAAGGATGAAGTCTATGATTGGATTCCGAGCTTGTCTTGAACCCCGGCGCGTGAGAAGGATCGGCCTTTCGGGGACTAATTAATGACTCCGAGGCAGACTAATAACACTGCCATTAATAATCCTCACGTGTTAATTAGAAGTCATTTCCTCTTGCCTCAAACAAAGCAGCTCTGAGATATGCGCTCTCGATGGTAAAGCAGACCGGCCAGAGAAGGCTGCTGTAAAAGCCCTTTCCCTTGTTATTTATTATGATTTAAAGGGAAATGTTTCCTGCTTGGCGCCTGCCTCAGACCGTCTGCTGTTATTCCACAGTGCTGTTGAAGTCTCGCATTCCGGTTGGTTGAATTGGCTTGAATGAGGCCAAAACATGGTACCGGTGCTAAAAAAGTGACTCACCTAGGTGGAAAAGTGAATTTTCAGATAGGATCATATAAACACCATTTTTCTAAATAATGACTGTTTCTTACTTTATCTCCCGAACCATGCTTCCATTTTTTTGTAAATTATATTTTTTAAATATAGACTAAAAAAATCTTTCAATGATCTCAATTTGCCATTCAGATGAAACTCGGCCAGTTTAGATTTCACATGGAAAGACGTGAACCTGAGAGAGTGTATTATTCTAAAATGCTAAATTGTTAAAATATTGCGATTTGAATTTGATGTGGTTACGGACACTACAGTTTTGCTTTTGCATTTTTGGAAAAGAAATCCATAATTTTGCACAGAATGCGTTAATACAAGCAACACTTTTTAATGTCTTACACCAATTTTAGTATAAAGAAATATGAATAATTTTGCATTTTAAATGATTATTGTTTGAAGCGAGACAGTATAACACTGGCCATTTTTGCGTCACCTATAAAACCATCTCTCCAAAACGGTTGAACCTTTCAGAGAGACGAGATCGGTCAATTCCAAGTTGCATAAAGTTCAGAAGCAGCTTCTTTGACATACACACATTTTCTGCATTATGTGAAATAACATCCGCACCAATTAGCATAATAATACAGTATAGTTACAGATCAGTCACAGAGGCTTGCGCTTTAAACGTGCCGCATTACTGTACAGTTTAACATTTATGGAAGTCATCCCCAGCACCTCTTTCTTTTCTTTTTTTAATGCATTGCTCAAGTTTCTATTGTCAAGTTACTTATGGATTACGTTTTAGCCCTCACATCACATCACGTGACCAAGAACAAGGACTCGTTCTGTCTGGCGAAAATCCATCTGTCATATCAGAATAATAATATACTTTTCAATGTCGGATCAATAGATGATGAGATCTGTGTTTAATGCCGGCATCGGCGCGGCCATGCAGCTACTCTGTCTGGGTAAATGCCAGAGTGTCACGTTTAATTTGATCTGCAGAGAGCACGGCATTCAGGTTTTATCCGAGGCGCAAAGATGGTGGGTAATGACTGCCGCGCAGGTGCTTGATTAAAAAAAGAAAGAAAGAAAAAAAAAAAAAAGTCACTCCAGCAGTCTAGCAAGCCGATAGAGTGAACTAAGAGACTGGGGTAGTGTTTGACCCAGCGCCTCGGCCCCTGCGCTGTACAGTCTCAGACCCTCCGCCCGATCGATACGGCTCAGCATCCCACGCACGAGCCGTCATTAATCTTACCATCGGCGCCCGTCCACTGCCGGCCCTCTCAGAGGAGTGTGTACAAAGAAACACATCATGCTGTAGAGGCACCCAGACAATTTCCCCCGTAATCACCTCATGCAAAATTCATCTGCCGAGCGAAGGGATGGACGAGGGCGGCCACTCGGGTCGCTCTCCAGCGGCTCGACGGACCGGCCCCCTCCCTCCGAGCACACAAATTAGACGAGCCGAGCAAATCAGAAGGAGAATATTGGAGTAAAAGAGAGTGATGAGATCGAGTGCGCTGAAAGCAATATAATTCCTCATTGTCTTCAGTGAAATGGAACTAGACTCCGGGTTATTTCTCCCTCACACTCTCTCGTTTTTTTTTTTCTTCTTCTTTTTTCTTCTCGATCCCGGTGGTGGGTGAGGCTCTGAGAGCAGCATTACTCGACCCGAGTGCTACCCGTGCAGTCTCGATATCTCTCTCCTCTGTATATAATACAGATTTAACTCTTCCCCACCTGGTTCCGACTAATTGCATCACTGTGCCTCCTGATGAGAAGAGAGGCTGTCAGGCTTTCCACAAGCTCTATAAATCACCAAATGGCAGGCTTTCGTTTATCTGATTAGACGCAGGAAAAGCTGCACTCTCACTCTCAGCTTTGCTCGGATCCCAGGTGCTAGAAGCTAATCCCGCAACTCAAACTGAGTCAGGTGAGGGGTTTTTTTGTGTGTGTGTGTGTGTGTGTGGGTGTTTGTGTGTGTGTGTGCTGATCATCCTTTATCTCAAAATCCCGATCGAATCCCAGGCACTCATCGCGCCACATCCTGGGTTTTATCCTCCACGCGGTACCACGAGGTATATCGACAACCGCAAGGGTCAAATCTGCCGTTTAATGCGCTTGTTAAATTGCTTTTGAATGTTTAGGCGCTTTGCCAGGATGATATCGAATGCGACCTGGTCCTGGTGAATAGATGTGTAATAGAGAGCAATTAAAGGATCAGACATGAACGCGAACCGGCTCGAGGATCGAATGAGGTATTTTGCGCCGGGCGACGGTGTCATTACATCCAGGCATGTTATCGTTAACCCACATTTTCTCTTCTTTAACCCTATATGATCGATTTCCTTCGTGAAACTGGACGTCAAGAAGTAAAAAACATCCTGAGAGTTAAACTGTGGTGAAATATGATCATGCTGGTCAATTCTGGATTGGGATTGGTCATCAGGTGGTGATTAATTCCTTTAAAACAGCAGCTCTGAGTGGTGCAGCAGGAAATCACAGATTTATCGTTTCATCACAACGTCTCATGTTTCTTTAACAGACTGACTGGGTGATTTGTTTTATTCCTTATTCACGAAATGCCTGTTCTGTCTGATCTTACCAGTTTGAAGGACTCAAGAGACCAGCAGTCGTGTATTTGAGTGGTTTAGGTGGGCGTGTCTAAATATTAAGGGTGGGAATGGTTTTGAGTGATCAAGGTGGGCGTGTCTTGGAGTGGTTGGGAGTGTCTTGGAGAAGTTGAGGTGGGCGTGTCTTGGGGTGGTTGAGATGGGCGTGTCTTGGGGTGGTTGAGATGGGCGTGTCTTGGG